>JAXQQM020062031.1:0-511996 GCA_034641835.2 Pinus albicaulis | reverse complement strand
TATTTAAAAAAATGGATAAACATAATTTTTTTACAATGCAAAACAAGATGGATGGAGTTTGCCACATTAAGTTCTTATATTAGTATTAAGATAGATTAATATTTTACAATTTCAGAGTTATGCCGTTGTACAGATCACTTGGTAGCGCTCAATTTAAAAGAAATGATGGAAAAAACATGTAAACATATATGGAAATTATGCAAAGAACAATCTGTACGAGATTGTTTCTTCTTAGATATGGTAAGAGATTGTTTCTTCTTAAATATACTACTGTGTAACTTGTTACATCTGAGTGAAATATACTAGTATGTAACTTGTTACAACTGGGTATAGACGGATTCCAGCAAAAATTCCATAGGCCGAAGATCACCATAACCAATAATAGTCATTGTTAAAATATTGTTAAAATATAGAAATATAAAACATCAAGATTGGCTACTTGATTTACCTCAACGTTTTTAAGATTACAATTTACATATAATATTTCAAAATAAATTATAATATTTTTTCTATTTTGGTTTTGATAATTTTAGGGAATTTGCCCATCCTAGGCTACAACATCAATCAATGAACTTTCTAATTTTCAGATGTTTTATTATATTATTATCGATCGTGAATTTAGTCTCGGTAGGCCGTATTGGTTAAGAGAACGTTTCCAGAAATTTCCGGAAGCTGTAGAAATCGTTTTTGTTCCAAAATGCTTTGCCTTTGACAATGGAAAGAACAAAAATTGGAGTAGTTTATGTGGTACATTTTTATGAAATTAATGAAGGTTATTAATATTGTTTAATAATAATATTTGAAATTTATTAATTGTAGTGATATCAACATACACTCACATTATTATTAAACCTTCTTGATAAAACATAATATCATTAAAGAATTTGTAGAGACGTGCTTTCCATGCATACAACTTGTATGTTCTTTCCTTGCATAAATTTTTTAATTTTACTTTATTGTTTTTTATTTTATAATTATTACATATAACTTATTTGTCTAATCGCCAAGAAATAAATTATGGCCCAGCAAGAAACATCTGGAACATCTGGATGACATGTGGGCTTGCAGAAAGCCACCACCTTTCAAACAAATTGGTGCTCGATTAAATCATAGAAGACTACCTAAAGAATTGATTTAAAAAAATTTAGAAGCTCTGTTATAAACTAGATTTATGTTTAACCAAGAAAGACAAGGGCAATAGATCTATGAATGAAAGCAAGAAAACTAACTCGATGTGGCTTCGGTTCAGTAGCTGCACTAACAGGCTTATGTATACAACATGTTAACAAAAACCTCAGGAATTCAATAATTGTCTGGGTGGGAATATGTTCTATTTGCCAGGGGAGTTCACTAGATGGAGAGAGCGCTTCATCACAGAAAACACAGTGTCTAATTGTTTTAAACTAGTATGAAGAAATGCCCATATTTCTGTATGGAGAATCCATGGGCGGTGCAGTTACGCTTCTGCTGCACAGAAAGCAACCTGTGTTTTGGAATGGGGCTGTTCTCGTAACTCCCATGTGCATGGTATGATATTAACAGTAAGTTTGTATTTTCCAGATAAAAAAAATTCATATTTCAATGTTCTGCTGCTGGCTGTAATGCTTTTTAATTTGAAGTGTGAAATTTGACAGATATAAGAGAAGATAAAACCACATCCTGAGATAAAACCACATCCTGTAATGGTCAAGTTTCTAACAAATCAAATTAAAAACATCGTTTCTAATTGTTTTAAAAATACTTCACAAATTCAATTTCTTTCTTTTAGATATGGAAGGATTTTTTTTTTTTTTTTAGCTAAAAGTAGCTAACCTGTTCTCCTGCCGCAGGTATTCGATTGTAAATTGGAGAAATCCACGTACGTTCTCTTCACTGCATTTGCTAGCCTTTCCCTTAGACTCCTAAGTGGTTTGATATTGGTTTCAAGATCCAGTGTGTATAGATTTGTGGATAGGACTGAAGCCTGTGGCTCCCTACCATTATTTCATAGGTATATTTGTCCACGATGCCCATCAGTAAATTTATTTACTCACTTGAATTTTCGTTTCTTTCTTTTTAAGGGTAGTTTTTCATTATCCAGAGAAGTATCGGATTATCCCTAGAGTACAGGAAGACTTTGGTTAAAACAGTTTAGTCTTCACAAATAGCCCATATCCCAACACATATTGCTCATATCCCAAAACATATCGATTACAATACTAAAAATGATACATTACTTCTCACAATAAGATAGCATTATATACTTCACACAGAGAGAGCTTAATATGAAGATAGGGGATTTTGATATGATTTTAAACTTTGACGATAACAACAGAGCATTCTTGTATTTAAAAGACAAACCTGATTTATGTTGGCATCTCATATGGTAATAAAAACTCTTGTAAGGCAGTCCACACAGAAATATCCTAGGTTTCCTCATGAGACATGATTAGTCCTGTGTCATCTATGACATAGCGGATAGAACCTGCAAGTAGGAATTCTTGTTAGCTTGTAGGTTCATCATACATAAGGGAAAATAATAGGGCAGTCCACACAGAAATATCCCAGGTTTCCTCCTGAGACATGATCAGTATCTGTCATCTAGCGCATAGCGGGTAGAACCAAGCGGCTAAACTGATCCTCCAGCAGAGACTATCACTCACTACAGGCAGAGAATAATGCATTGAATGAAGCTCTATCATTCCCCTTGCATTTTCGTTGTTGGCTCTCCTTTCTTGTTCCGTCCAATACCTCCAATAAGGCCTTATTGCCGCATTTCAGCAGGTCCAGAAGAGGAACAAGGGTTTAGTGCTACTCCTGTCACATTTTTTTAAGTGCATCAACCCACCGTCTGAAACCATTTCGAAGGTCCAATAAATACTAGTGCCTTCTCCCTCGTTGTATTGATTTCCGCTAGGTCGATTGTCAAACGCAGCGACCTACTTCAAACTTCAATTGATGAGGCGGTACCTACAACCATTAAACCAAGAAATTACAGTATTGCAATGTGTTCAATCACAGGGAACATAAATTCAAAGTGTATTGTGTAGAGCTATAGATATACCTAGAGCTATAGCACATTCTATTGTCTTCTCGCCGTCTCTGCGTCTCTGCAAGAGATGTAGCTCTACTGCCGTCTCTACGTCTCTGCAAGAGATGTAGCTCTATTTCCGTCTATGTAAGAGATGTAGCTCTATGCAGCACCTGCAAACAAGTAAGCTTGCTTCATAATTCACTTTCAGATTTCAGAAAGTCTTTCAGAAAACCAGCATAGATCGCCCCGGGTGATTGATCAAAAGAAACTGGGATATAGCTATATTGGCCTGGTGAGACATGTGTCATCTTACACGCAAATATGAATATGTGTCATCTAACATGCAAATACCAAAAGGGAATCATAGGGCACAATGGCTGTTGTATCGCGTTTACATATCTTCGAACAAAGTAGCATTCCTCCTATTTCAAAATTTACTAACATTTTATACTACCAGAGTAATGCTAGCATTACTCTGCAGTGGCAAAAAAATGCGGAAAATGTAATGACAAAAAGTAATATAATCTATAGTCTGCCTCAGGAAGAGGCCAGAACCACAAATTTAAGTTAAACCTATACTCGGCATGCTCAATTGACGACATAAACTAAACCAAATTTAAGTTAAACATATCTTTGGGCATGTTCAATTGACGACGTGCTGACATAAACTAAACTAAAAACAAGACTCCCATACCGATATGAGGCCAAATAAAACGATAAATTTTTGATTGGATAGCCAGAGAATATTAGTTGGAATATAACATAAAAACATTGGTTATTTTTGGTGCGAGGACTAATGAGCAGCTTAAAGTAATGCTAACTCTGTATGAATTCCGGAATTAATATAGTCCACCGCCATGTAAGCGGCCCGGGCGAGGGGACTAATAAGGTAATTATAAGAAGATGTTAATATAGGCCAGGAAAGTTATGATTTCAAACGGACATTTTCATGTTTAGGTTGTGTTTCATCACTTCACAATCTAACTATTTGAGAAGCTTCCATATGTGATTTCGGGTCAAATTTCTAATATCTTTGATACTAACATAGGCGGTAACATATGAATGTTGAGCTCCGAGTCAAAATAAAATCTGGCTGGCCTCTTAATTTCTTGGAAGTAATTTGTTTGGAAATGAGATAATGTCACTAGGATTTGACCATACATAGAAAAAATGGCTGAGATCAAACTTTCCAGCTATTTAATTATTCTTTGGTGGCTTTATGGTCTATTTCAACCTGAGTGATAAAATGTTAATTATTCTTTGGTGGCTTTATGGTCTATTTCAACCTGAGTGATAAAATGTTCTACCCTAGTCATTTCATGTTAAAGATATACCATGGGCATATATGTACACCCGATAGAACTCGTAGCTATAAAAGTCAATGACGTGTAGCCCTCTTTGACTTCTTTAACAAAATTTTTATATTTATTCAGATTCCAGTGCGAGGTTGTTAAGCCAATTTCTTATTTAACTTTCATTGCCTTCGAAATCTGAGGGAGATTTTGAGGAATAGCCTTGGCCTTATTTTGCGCCAACATGAGCTCTTTGTCTTTGATTCTATCAGAAAATTCATTAACTAAATCCAATTTATTTTGAATCAGATTCATGTCCTCAAAAAATTGATCTTGAAGTTACTAGAGCCATCCATTTGCTTCTATTACTATATTTCTTTCTTAAATTTATTGATATCAATTATTATTTTCTTTAATTCCTCTAAACGTTCCTTATATCATAAATTAAAGATGGTCGGATACCAATATGATTTGTAATCTCCATATCCTAAAAATTAAATTATTAAATTATAATCAAACTTATCATAATATTTCAATAAAGAGTTGTTATGCTTGTCCCTTTATTAACTATAATACTTGCAATTTAATTATCTTGGTTTTCAATTTAAATGTGTTCGAGTAAGAGTATTTATATAAACACATATTATAAATGTGAAAATGTAAGAATACAAAATGAAAATTAAACTTCTTCATATGTAATCCAGCATACGTAATACATGAATATAGGTCATTTTATCTTAAAAATATTACTCAATCAAATCACGCCGCAATTTACCATGTTTTTATCAACATCATCCAAAAAATAGAGTCACTTAATATGTTTTGAAGTATGTTAAATGGGGTAATCTAGGGTCAATTGGAGAAATACTTATTATCATATTTACCAATATTCAATTCTCACAGGTGATATAATAAAATATATTATAATAATTTATAATTATATTTTTAGATAAAGTAATAATTAAAAAAGCAAAAAAATTTAAATAAATAATAAATTGTATAAATATATAATTTTTTTTTATAGAAATTTCTTCTTTATTTTAATTTTTTATTTATTTTTAAAATATTTAATTAATTAAAATTAAAAGAATAATAAATTTATTTTTTTCATATTACAAAAATAATTATCAATTATTGTTATTTTTTTATTACCTAAAAAATTATAAAAAATGAAATTGTTGAAATTAAATAATACATCAAAGAAAGAAAATTTGTATCAAAAAGAGAAATTGTATATCAAAATTAGTACAAAAGAGAAATTGTATATCAAAATTACGTAGTAAAAAGTTCTATTTTAAAATTTATATTTATTTTTTTAATTATACTATATATAAATATAAAAGAACACAAAATTTTTTTATAAAAAATATAAAAAAATTATATTCTTACAAAATAATTATGTTTTTATATAATTATTACATTGTAAAGTGTTTTTATTTGAAAACAACATTCCTAAAATGATTATGTATGATTGATTTAGATGTTAGAAGATTGAAATAATGTGTACTTTTCGATTAAATACTTTTATTATTATCAGTTTATTATTATCAGTTAGGGAGTTATAGAGTATTCCGGCTCGGTTATATTATTACAGCGATTATGGACATCGATATATTTTTGTTCTTGTTTTGTATGGTAGTTTGTTTAGAGGGTGGTGACTATGTTCGGCCCCATGCTCGTCTGATCATATATACTCTTTCCACAACATATACGGACATGGATCCTGAGCAGGTATAAATAACATTTATTTCTGATTCTGAAACTGCTTCTTAGTAAACTGAATCAATTACTTTTTCTTTTGATTCTGCCTCTACAGTCTCTGTATCTGCTGTTATCACTCGCGAAACTGAATCAACAAAAACTTGATGGTTTAAACTTTAGCCCTCGACCTCGCTGTGATTTAGGGCCTTGTCCTCCTCGGGCATAATCTATCCACCGAAAGTTGCGTGAGATTATACTCGAGACAGGGTTCCACTTTACTGAGATATTCGGAGGGACACCCTGATGCTACGAGGTTGGGTTGGGGTTTTTTCCGCTTCTCATGATGGGGGTGACTCTGGCACAGAGGTAGTTGACCTAGCAGATTCATCTTAAGCAAAGCCATGGGTAGAGGCAATAGTATAAACATTTGACCGAGTTTACCCTGAAGAAAAGTCTCTAAATAAAAGGGGTAGGTACAGGAGAAGCAGAGACAGGCTAAGAGGCCCTATTATGGTCAGGTAACGTGCTTCTAATTATGATTGCTGGGCATTGTGAATTTTCATGATTGAGATTTGGGGCCCCGCTTTTATCACTATGGTTCGGTCAATGTTGTGTTTCTGTTCTCATCATTAATGATTTGGCGTCACCCTTGTCTTTGTGATCGATTGACTAGAGGTGCACTTTCATGGGCTATGTAGGCTGTAGGTGCATTTTGTACAAGTGTGGCACGGTAGATTTCATGACAACGCTTCATTCTCAAATTTATCCAGACTGAATTACACAGGTAATGACAATTGTCTCCAGACCATGAATTGAATTTTTTGGGAGCATCCGCTACAACTAGATTTTTCAACTGGAAAATAAGGTTTTGTCTTTCTTCTTTGATATTATAATCTCTGGGCCATCTTCTCAAAATTTCATTCCGATTTTTATAGTGTTTGAATTCTCTGTATAATATTTTATAATTCTCATGTCATCATTTATACATTGAAGTGAAGTAGACAGGTTTTGGAATAAGTGCCAATTTGCTTTTGAACTTGGTGATTTGGAGAGCTTTGAAGCCTATGATAATCCGTATCATTCAACACCATGGAATTTGTAAGCCGATTTTGAAACATCTTTTTCTTGTAACTGATTGTTAACAATTAAATTATCGCCATAGTCTTTTTGTAACGGGTGCATTACCATGGACATTAGCATATAATATTACTAGCTGTAGACTTTTGTTGAAACCCATATGGAAAAACAGAAAAACAGAAACATGTGTTTTTGTACTTGTACCAAAATAGGGATGTGCCAAACTTATGAAGTTTCTTTTTCCATAGTATCATTATCGACATTAGCATCCAAATTTACAAATGTTTGTGTAAATTCATAACATTTTTTTGAAAATTTATTCAATTTATATTGTGTGCTAATATATTTTTTTTCTTGTCTTATATATCATGACTCATTTATGAAATGCACATTAAAAATTGTAAAACAATTTTTTTGTAAAATTGCATTTGGAAGCATTGACAAATTGTTTTTGGCATATATTCTTTGGTTTCCAGCTTCCATTTGTACTGTAAATAGTTATTTTAGGGTTTCATAGCATCATTATTTTTAGGTTTTGAATCACTTCTAGTCTCGGGTCTTGAATATTTAAATTAATGGC
This sequence comes from Pinus albicaulis, assembly GCA_034641835.2. Taxonomy (NCBI): domain Eukaryota; kingdom Viridiplantae; phylum Streptophyta; class Pinopsida; order Pinales; family Pinaceae; genus Pinus; species Pinus albicaulis. The sequence continues at coordinate 504,333 of JAXQQM020062031.1, read as the reverse complement.
CATTGGTAGTAATCTTCCTGACAGATTTTTAATTCCTATTCTTTTGTTCTTATGTTAACTTTAAAGAATGTGGGTTCTTTGTATTGATATTCTGTGTATGAGTATGTTCTACGGTTTATCATTGGATTCTGTTTTATTAGGTGTCTCGCAGGCTTTTAATTGTGATTGCCATAGTCTTTTTGTAACAGGTGCATTACCATGGACATTAGCATCTAATATTAATAGTTTTAGACTTTTGTTGAAACCCATATGTGTTGGAGGAGGATTCAATCACACAAATAACACGAATATTTCACACACGAACAATGAGTTGCTGCTCTTCAATTAATCATAAAAATTTGAATCATAAAACACTCTTGAAAACAATGAACCCGTGAAGGGTATTTAATCTAATTGACATGCACACACTCTCACACATAACTGAACTTAATCAACTCGCTTAACTCACTGTCTAACTCGCTCACCAAATATAACTGTAACTCAACTCAACTAACTCCACTTAACTATTTGTCTAACTTCTGCATGAGGAAGTAATTATATATTTTAACACTCCCCCTTAATTACGACCTCTAAACTAAAACATAACTTATGACAACTCAAACATGCCTGCTGGTCTATGTCTCAGCTAGGCTTACAACTCCCAAGTTTCTTTTGTGAAACTCAAAAAAATCTACTGCTAATGGCTTTGTAAAGATATCAGCCAATTGATCACTTGTTCTACAAGGCTTCAAGTGAACTTCTCCATTGTTCACTAGTTCTCGAATAAAATGATATCTAGTATCAATATGCTTGCTCTTTTGATGAAACACACTATTCTTGGATAGTGCAATCGCTGATGTGTTGTCACAATATATCGCTGTTGATCCTTGCTGTTTCTGCTTGAGTCCATCCAATACTCTTCTTAACCATACTGCTTGACATGCTGCTGAAGTCGCTGCTACATATTCTGCTTCTGCTGATGATAATGTCACAATAGGCTGCTTCTTAGATGCCCATGCTATCACACCTGAACCGAGATGGAACACATAACCGGATGTGCTCTTCCGATCATCCAAACTTCCTGCAAAATCACTATCTGTATATCCAATCAATTCTTTCTTTTATGTACTTGCATACATTATGCCATAATCTCTGGTTCCTGCTATGTATCTTAGAATTATTTTTCCAACACTCCAATGTGTGTCTTTTGGAGTTTCCATGAATCTGGAAATCAGACTCACTCCCTGCATAATATCTGGTCTTGTAGTTGTGAGATACATGAGGCTGCCAACCAATCTTTTGAATAGAGTTGGATTGACATCTGCCCCTTCATCATCCTTACTTAACTTTGTACCTGTTGCAACTGGTGTAGGTACAGGTTTGGAATTATCCATCCTGAATCTTTTCAACAAATATGTTGCATACTTATTTTGACAAATAAAAATGTCTTTTTCAAAAGCAGTACAGAAAAAGAATTTTTTATTTTGTCAAAATAAAGTATGCATCAGTTGACCAACACTAATCAAATTGTGTTTAAGTCCAGGGACACAGTATACCTCTGATATGGTCTTTGGCTCCCCTTGCTTGGTCACAATGTTGACCACTCCTTTGCCATCTACAGCCACAGTCTTGTCAGTACGCAACTTGACTTCTGTCTGCACTGTGACATCCAAATTAGCAACCAAATCCTTGTTGCCTGTCATGTGGTTACTGCAACCACTGTCTAATAGCCAGACCTTATCAGACGGTGCATGCATGGTGTTGCATGCTAGAAACATAGAGTCAGTATTTTCTGTACTAACATTAGCTCTCTGATTGCCTTGATCTGCAATATTCTTCCTACAATCACGAGCATAATGACCAAATCTATTGCAGTAATAGCACTTTACCTTTGATTTGTCAGACCTTTGATTGTTATGAAAGCTTCTGCTGTTGCTGCTTCCACGTTGATGCTCATGATCATCTCGGCCATCTTTGTGACCGCCATAGTTGTTGCCTCGTCCTCTGCCTCTCGATCGACTTCTTCCTCGACCTCTTGAAATATAGACTTGACTTTGGAAGGCTGTTTCCAAAGTGGAATCCTTATTTCTATCTATCCTTGCCTCATGCGATAGAAGAGATCCCATCAACTCATCAATTGTGAGTTTTTCCAAGTCCTTTGCTTCTTCTATGGCTGCTACCACAACATCAAATTTGGTAGACAGGGATCGAAGAACCTTCTCGATCACTGTTCGATCTTTAATATCTTCGCCATAGATTTTTAACTGATTGACAACAGACATGACCCTATTCATGAAGGAATCAATGTCCTCTGTCTCCTTCATCTGCAGACTTTCAAAGTCTCTCCTAGTGTTCTGCAATTTAACAATGTTAACTTTTGCCATACCTTGATAGCTGGTCACCAAGGTGTCCCATGCCTCTTTTGCTGACAAGGTTATCATGATCTTCTGGAACATGGCTCGATCGACTCCTTGATGGATAAGAAGTAATGCTTGCGCATTCTTTCGCTTATCTTTCTTCCACTGTTCCCTCTCTGCATTACTGAGGGCACGTTCTTCTGCATCATCTTTAGGTTCTGCAAACCCATACTTGACATGATCCCAGACATCATGCACTTTTAGCATGGTCTCCATCTTAATGGCCCACATATCGTAATCTTTCCCATTGAAAGATGGAAGTTGTGGCTGAAAACTTGATGTGGCCATTTTGCCTCAAAAAAAATTGTCTCTGACAAAAACCCTAAATTTTCTACTTTTTTGTAAAGGCTTTGCTAACCTTCTTTTTTAAAAAAAATCTTTGAATAAAACACTAAATCTTTCTTCTTCTTTCCTTTTTTTTTATATAATAAATCTTTTATATAAAAAATTTATTATATAAAAAAAATCTTATTAAAAAACCCTCTCTTTAAAAACGTTATGTGAAAATCCTCTTTTTTTTTTAAGGATCATAAACAATCTTTGGTAATAAATGCCTTTTAAAAAAAACAAACGATGACTTTTGAAAACGTATTAGAAAATACCTCTTTTTTGAAAAACTCAAGTGCTCTTGTTTAAAAATGGAAATTCCGCCTCTTTTTTGTTTCGAATAGCAGCTTTGATTTATCAAAAAAAATTATTCGATGTATTTTTTGAAAAATCTACGTATGTACTTAAATGAGTCCATAGGCAGTTTTGTCTCTTGTCCTGTTATAAAAAATTCGCCCATGTAATTTTGATTGACCCGGGGTTAAATTTTAGTTAATTGCTTGCATTACGGTTACTTTTTACGACATTAGTAAACTGCGTTCCTAAGTGGAATTTTGAGAAATTTCTTAGGATTTGCCGAAATTCATCATTGGAGGAGTTTCTTCGAAGAAATGAGGGACGGGTACATGGTGATGCACTAAATACGTGCGAGCTTTCTGTGAGTAAAAAAAAAAATTGTGTAAAAAAAAAATTACGGCCTTTTGCTTTTGGCCTCTTTATGGGTTACGCTGCAGCCCACGGATCTTTGATCCTTCCCCTCAACCCTACGATACAATGCAGTGTTGGAAGGCAGAAAAATTCAATCACACAAATATGAATATTTCACACACGAACAATGAGGCATTTCACTCTTCAATTAATCATAAAACTATGAATCATAAAACTCTCTTAAAAGCAAATGAACCCATGAAGGGTATTTAATCTAATTGACATGCATATACTGTCATACATAACTGGACTTGATCTACTTGCTTAACTCTTGTCTAACTCACTCACCAAATCTGTTGTATTTCAGCTCAATAACTCCACTTAACTATTTGTCTAACTTCTGCATGAGGAAGTAATTATATATTTAACAATATGGAAAAACAAAAAAAAACAGAAACATGTGTTTTTGTACTTGTACCAAAATAGGGTTCTGCTAAACTTATGAAGTTGCTTTTTCCATAGTATCGTTATCGACATTAGCATCCAAATTTACAAATGTTTGTGTAAATTTATAACATGTTTTTTAACATTTATTCAATTTATATTGTCTGCTAATATATTTTTTTTCTCGTCGTATGTATCATGACTCATTTATGAAATGTACATTAAAATTTTTAAAACAACATTTTTGTAAAATTGCATTTGGAAGCATTGACAAATTGTTTTTGGCATATATTCTTTGGCTTCTAGCTTCCATTTGTACTATAAACAGTTATTTTAGGGTTTCATAGAAGCATTACTTTTAGGTTTTGAATCACTTCTAGCCTCAGGTCTTGAATATTTAAATTAATGGCCATTGGTAGTAGTCTGCCTGAGAGATTTGTGATGCCAGTTCTTTTGTTCTTATGTTAACTTTGAAGAATGTGGGTTCTTTGTATCGATATTATGTATTGAGTATGTTCTATGGTTTTATCATTGGATTTTGTTTTATTAGTTATCTCACAGGCTTTTAATTATGATGGTTATAGGAAAGATACTAGATCAATACATAATCGATGTGACTTTATCAACATGTACAACATAGTTGAGCGAGGTGGAAGGTGAGTTTAATTTTTTACCTTCTAGGCCTATTTTGCAGCTCTTAATCCTATGTTTAGTTCAGCTTATTGTGCCTAGGTTGTAGTGATGAGCTCATTTGACCTGAAACTGGAATTTGCAGGCCCATTACCATGACTCACATTGGACGTCTATATCATAAGAAGACAAAAACTATATCTACAATCCAATGAATCTTTCGATGTTGTTTTTGCATATTTACAATGGAAGCTCTGCATCAAATTTGCAGTTCCCCACTTCAGTACAATAGAAAAAAATGGAATTCTAGATATTGACACCTCCATCAACTGGTTGATCCATGACCTTAAGAGTCAGAAGATTGGTGGAATCTACTTGCCAAATACTCGGTGGTTTGCAGTGATTTATTTAGCATGATTTCTATTATTTTGGTTCTCCTAGCTGAATTTCCTTTTCCCCAATATGAAGTAAATTATTAAATTCATGGTCGTGGTATTCTAGACTAGTCATATATAGGAAATGCTATTTCTATCACTAGCATAGACGTAACTAAATTGATGTCTGATACGTAACTTGATGTTACAAAGCTCAAGTTTGCATGTTTTGGTTTCCAATGTTTGAAGCCTATTGTGTCAAGGTGCATATCAGAGAATGATTTAGTTGGGTCTATGCTAGTATCCATTTTCAATTTGGAAAATTTGTGTCTAGATTCAATGTACTTTTATGCATGTGTGAAGACACACAAAGAGTTCACAGAAAGTACCTGGCTTATCTGGGGGCACTGAACTCTGGTGATTTGAACTTGATTGGTTGGTGATTGGTCACAGGAAGACAAATTCTTTAGAAGCATGGGAGTTGTGATCTGGGACCCAAAGCTTTCATGAAAAGAGACCCGAGACCTCAATTGCTTATATTGAGTTGACATGTAGATTTTGTCTACCCTTGTATTAAAAAATATCACGGGGCTAGTGTTTAATTTGCGGGCCATCATGAAACATGGTGATGAAGACATGAGAAAGCTCTAAATAATTGTCATTTAGGTTCATGCTCTAGCTATTGTGTGTATAATGTGTGTATATGCATATACGTGAGCTTCCAAATGTCTAGGTGCATGAGATTAGTTTTAGTTGGATTTGTTCCAGTGTCGATTGTCACTGTGCCCAATGCACTATTTTTATTCAATGCATTGTTTTCTCATGAGTGGCATTTTGGGTTTTACAACTAGCTGGTCTCGTGATGTAGGACCTGGAGGAACACGAACCTAGGGGATTTGAAAAATATGGAGTGGACCTCTATTTTTCATCTAGCTCTATTATTTAGTAAACCAATCTGTATGGTATGACTGATCAGTTGAATATGATTGAACATAGCCATTTCCTTTATACCTACTAAATCCAAACATCTCATACTAGTAATAATTTTAGTTCTTCCATGAAAACAAGAGAGGAAGGCACAGGATCAACTGAATATAATTGAATATAGTCATTTCCTTCAACTTTTGAAGCCAGTTATCTCTTCTTAATAATAATTTTGGCTCTTCCATGAAACTGGGGAGGAATACAAAGGAGATAAGCTTAATATATTTTTCATTCAGCTCTCTGCCTTAGCTGATGTATGCGTTAATGATGCATTTGGCTCATGGCAACCTCATGGTTCCACATATCATATTGTGAAATAGCTTGCCTCATATGCAGGACTATGCATGCAGGTGCGTGTTCTTTCCTTTATTTATTTGGAATATCGTTACTTCTCTTAAGACATATTATTTCAATGAAAACACATATTTTTGTAAGATGCCAATTTGAATTTCCTGACATTGTACCCTTTCTTAGGGAGAACTTTATTATGCGGAATTTTTCTTGAATCTGAACAAACCATTTGTTGCAATTGTTGTTGGTGAAAAGTATGATACTAAGGTTGGTCCATTAAAAGAGATATACAAGAAATTTGATAAGTTGGTTCTGGGTGGTCTCATTTACAATACTTATCTATGTGCTAAATATGGAGTTAAAATTTTCGGTGTTGAGGTATGTATTATTTTTCCCTCCAGTCTGAAATGTCTCTGTGGAGTTGGTGTATTGTTTTACTTATTTTATGTTTTTCCCTTTTTTGTGTAGCAATCAGATATTGAACTAGTAAAAGAGCTGGTAGATCAGGATAAGGTGCACCAAAAAATTCTCGAGATGCAGGTTCTAGTTGAAACTGATACTCTGGAAGGTATATTTGAAGAGAAGTTTAAAACAACTGATGTCAAGGTATGTACTACATATTTCTTTTCTTGCAATTGTAGAATTATTGATGTTGAAAAATCGGTCAACTATGATGTGATTTGATATGAAATTCTTTCGTTGTCTATTTATGGAGGACTTTTTTGCTGGCCAGACTTACAAGTATGTTGTTGATGTTGATATTGTTTCATTTGAGAGAGATGAGGTTAAACAAGAAATGATTTCAGCTAAGATAATATTTGTTAATGCTGTGATGGGAGTCATGCCATATTTCTGGCATGGTACAAGAAAAATGGATGAGGTGATCGATAAAAATTGTTCTGCTAAAAAATTCTTTGGAGGTGTTGATACCGTTCAGACTTTTAAAAGGTATATTTCCAAATCTATAGTTTTAATGTCATGGAAGTGTTTTATATGAATAGAGCATTAACAATGTTTTCATTCTATGCCAGCTTTCATCCAACCCTATATGAGGCTGCATTGAACAATATCAAATAATATTTATTTACAAGAGGTGGCACTATTTTGAAATTTATTGAAGAGGGAGATCCAATGGGTTTAGAGACTATGAAGGTTCTTATTGACAAAAAAGCTAACTATTTGAAGAGAAGTCAAAATAATTGAAGGTAGTTTATGGAAAGTGGTTAGCTTGCATAATAAGGGATTGATTAGCTTGTGATGTTATCTCTACAACAAACACGTAGAGATTGACAAAATGAATATTTGGTAGAGTTTTTGATTTATTGGAATATTTGGTGGAAATTTTGATAATGTATTACTTACATATTTGTGAAGGGTTCCAAAGATGATGGTTGAAGAATTATGTTTTTGTTACCAACATAACTTGTTTTCTGAGTCAATAATATTTAAGGCATTTGTTGGTCATGTGAAGCCTTGGTTTTTTTGACATATTAACATAAAATTGAAAGTAATATCTCATATTCCCAATACAGGAAGAGACTAGATTTTAACCTTTTTCCGCAGCCTGCTTATTGGGATTATTTTGATTTGTTGAAATGTGTATTCTTCAGGAGGGACAAGAAGTGAAATACACTGGGTATGGGTCTATGGATATCCATGGAAGGTCATCTGTGAGGCAAAACACAGGAAACTGGAGAGATTTCCTATTTGTTTGAGGTTTTTCCTCACCCTTGTCCTTTTTGCGTTTTAGTAATCTAGGTCATTAAGTTTTTGTTTGTGTTTGAATTTGGAGATATTTAGGAAAATATTCCCACACCATATCGTTACAACATACCCATTATGGAATTTCTTAAGAGTGTGATTTGATATGCACTGTAGGAAATGAGTGTTGTGAGCGACTAGCATACTATGGTATTAACATAAATTTGGTGGCCACTGACTTTGGAATTGTTTTTAATACAAAACAGGCCGTAAAATTAGCAGATGATATTGAGTCGACATTCATTCAATTTCATTGACTTTGGAACTGTTTTTAATACCGCAGATGCCATAAAATTAGCTGATGATATTGAATCGACATTCATTCAATATTTCATTGACTTTGGAATTATTTGTAATACCACACAGTCGTAAACTTAGGAGATGATATTGAATCAACATTCATTCAATATTTCATGGAATATGACCACAAAAAATCCATGATTTTCTTGACCCCAAGCGAAAAAAAGGATTCAGGATTCCCATGCAGTGACTTTTTCATTGGTAGTACTTATATCCTCCATGATCGCAGCTACTGTACATTCATTCATTCTGATCAATTTCACAATGTGATCATAATTTCAAGCTAATACTCTTCATGATTAAACTTTTGATATTTCACCCTAGGATCAAATAATTTATATTTATCTAAAAATGATATTAATATATGTAGTTGTAACCAAATTATGAAACCAAATAGCCCTATAGCTATCCCGCATGATTCATGTGAGAGAATTTATTCTATGCTACTCTTTCTAACTTGCATGATTCATGTGAGAGCATTTCCTCTATACTAATCTTTACTATGTTACTGCTTTACAGTGTTTCCTTTGAAACATATGGTGCAATTGCTAGTTATGTTTTCTACCCTAATTTATTTCTAAGACTACCCATTGTAGTTTACAAAGCAATTTTCGAACGCATTTATAAATATAATATGGTTTAGATAGCGGATCGTCAATTTCAATTTATTTTTTTACAATAATCATTGGGAAAATTATTCTTTAATATTTTATTTTAAAAAAATATTGGTGATGATGATGGTTACTGTCCGTTAAGACCAATGTGGTCTAACGGACCCTAAGAAAGGATAAACAATTTAAGTGTGATTCTTCAAAATCTTGTTTCTATGGTCAAAGAGAATGGAAATAAGTGCTCCAAGATCACTAAATAGGTAAAGAATACTGGAAGTATGGAAGATGGTAGGTAATTGAGAGCGAATGTGAGTAAGTGTAGTGTAGTCTAAAAGGAAGTGTGTCTCATCTTCCACTTGCTTAGAATCACAAATATGAGATATTCTATCATTCAAAGGGGTCTTTGGAATATACCATCACCCGGTCTCACTCTGAAGCTCATGGGAATTAGTTCTAATGTTAGAGAGGTTAATTTTTTTCTTATTCATGAACAACACAGAGAGATAATTATGATTATCAAGGTTTGGGATGATCACTTCCTTATAGTATCTTCACTTCCTCTTACCCTCCAGCTCGTGGTCATCCCACAACTTGTCCTTAAACTTGGAGGTAATAGTATTTTTTATATTTTATTTGCATCCCATATTGAGCTCCTCCTTAATCCCCCAATGGTTGAGCCAATATTGGGCATCCTTATGGCACCTGCGCTTGAGGTAAAGGTGATGGTTTTGACTACAGTTAGAAGCAATTTTAGGGAGCCTTTTTTATTTTATGTTGTCAAGCTTCTTCTTCTACATCAGATGTCTAAAAATAGTTGAACTTGCAATGGGGGACAAACCAGATTCGATCAAGAGAATAGGATAGGGAGTATTTCCCTTCATCTTAAGGTTGTAGGTTATGAATTTCTTTTGAATCATCTCAATCTTCCTGAATGACTCTCTATATATACTGCAACTCTAAACTTCACATCTGTATAAGACAACGGGGGTGAGAAGGGTCTCAAAGAGGAACCCCCTTTTACTCCAACTGGAAAGATCAACCGACTTACAATTATTTTGAAGCTCATAATAATATTTCCAACCCCCAATAATCCTTTTGTCAATGCTATAATTCTAGCTGAGATGATGAGGGAAGTCAATGCCCAAATACTTATAAGAAGAAACCTTCTCTAAGCACTCATTATTATACAAGAAAATTCCATGGGATTTAATGATTATGACTTTAGTCTTGTCAGTATTAACTGTCATACCCATCTTGGAGCAGTATTCATGAAGAATTTGGAGTTTCTTCTTAAGGTCATCATGGAATTTTTGAAATAAAAACAATATCATCGGGATAGAAGAGAAGAGTAATGATAACACCAGCATGTTCAGTGCCCCTGCACCCTGCAGATTCCAGACACTCCTTTAGGTTATTAATGTATATGCCAAAAAATGTATGGAATAGGGGACAACCTTACTTAACTCCAATATTGCATTTAATGTCTTTATAACACCCCTCATTGGTTTTAAGCTTGGTAGTGATAGTCTCAAAGAGATGGATCACAAAAATCCTTAGCTCAGGAGGGAACATGATCTCTTTAAGTCTCTCTAAAAGTTTATCTCGAAGAAAAATGTTGAAAGCTTTTCTAAAGCCCACAAAGCAGTATAAGAGATCGGATTTACTATTGTGACATTCCTTTGCAATGATTCTAAGGGTGACTAGATGGTGAATAGTTGAGTGATGTCTCCTAAAACCAGCTTGTACTTTAGCTCTTTTTCCTCGACTTTCAAGCCAAAGGATAAGCTTCTACTCCAAAATGAGCCCACAAAGCTTGGCCAGGATATGGCTAAACATAATGGTCTTGTAGTTAGATGGAACACTCTTGTCCCAATTTTTAAATATAGGTACAATAAGGCTTTGCATCCAAAGCTGAGGCAAGCCTCGTGTTACAACCAAATATATAATATATTTTGTTATATATATATATATATATATATATATATATATATAATTTATCTAATTCATGAAGATTTGAATTTTGAATCTTATGCTTTACATATTACTTTATAACAAGAATATTGTCAATTGAGCTACACTCTTGAAAATTATTTAAATTATATTTGAATATAAAGATTTAAAAATTTAAAAATTTAAATTAAATATATGATATATTTATTAACTTATGAAATATTTAAATAAACAATATATTTTTAAATTTATCAAATATATAAATAAAAATATATATATAAATAATTTTATTCTAAAATAAGTATACATGGCCAAATGAATTATACTATATTAACATTGAGTAATGTAATATTATTATCATCCTATATGAATGACTACATGTGAAAATTACCATTTCATTAAACTATATAACATAAATAATTATAATACGAGAATATTTAATTATATTTTTGAACTAAATAATTAATTTTTTATATTAATTGTTTATATTATTATAATAGGGTTAAAGGTTTGTTTTTGATAATTTGGATGAAGGATGCTTAATAAGATTAAATGGTTTGTCATATTTTAAGAGGGTAAGAAATTAATTAAAATTTTGTAACATATATGTTTTATATGTTTGAATAGAAGTTAGAGAAGTTTTCCTAGATCACCATAATTTTGTTGTCCTAATAGGTCAAGAAAGTTTGTAGTGTTACAAATATTTTGAAATTAGAAAGAATTTACTAAGTTGGGAAATCTAAGATACATTGTTTTTCATCTTCAACCCTTTTAGTATCACAAAAGTGACTGAATCTTTCTTCTCATGAATTTGAGGGAGTATACCAATGACCAATTCCACTATCAAGATCATAACAATAAGTTCTTATCATAATAATGGTTAGTTTCTTCTTAATATTAGTGAAAATGGATAAATAATTCTAATTTTTAAAATTAGGGTTAATCGCATATTTATAATATCTTAGTTTCCTCTTTCCCTCTAACTCTTTATCGCTCCATAGCTTCTCCTTCATTTTGGAAGTAATAATATTTTTAAAGTTTTATTTATTCTACAAGGCAGTCTCCTTCTTTACCCCCTAATAGTCTAGCAAATATTGGGCATCTTTATGTCATCCTCGATTAACATAAGGAGTGTCTTTTGGCTAAGTTAGCAAAATTTTTGATAAACCTTCTCCCTTCCATGTTGTATAACTTCTTCCTATACAAGATATATGTAGCCATAGTGATGCTTTAAAGGAGGGGAGGGGGAGAGGGAGGAAGAGGGAGGGCTGGCGAGGGGTTGAATCAATAATTCTCAGACTCTTTTAAATTTTTGCTTTAATATGCTTTTATTTTTTTCCACTATTATATGCTACTTATGAGAGAATTCATTTCATGTAATACCTATGAGAGAATTCATTCATACATGAAATGGGCAGCAAAATTAATCATCCATATGTTCACACCATCTATCACATGAGAAACACACACACATTTTGACACTGTTATTTTTCATGTGGAAACCCAAAGGGAAAAAACCACCAATTTGTTGTTGTTTTGAGATGTAAATTTAGCACCGACTTAATTGTATTAATTTTTGTGTGAGCACCCATTGATAGGATGCAATCGAACCCTTTGGATATCAAGAACCAAATTTCCAAGTGACACCAACCTCTTTTGATTAAGGTCACCACATGCTCTTGCCACTGTTCTATTTTTCATATAATTTTCAAACTGAAAAAAGAGGTATATAAAATTAAGGAGGAATACCAATCATATATGTCACAAAATCAACTTCCACTCATGGTCCTGTCGTTATCCACATACTACTACACAATAAAACTTATGTCCTCTTCTCTTAACAAAATTTTCCCAACTCTCTTCTTCTTGCAACAAGGTATGTGTTGCATACTTCTTAACTCTGTTCTTGTGCCTTTACCAAACACACTCTGCTCTTGTGCCTTTTCCAAACACACTCTTGGTGTACACACCTTGGCTCATTAGAAATTACTCTCTTGCCCTAAATTTTCTTGGTGGAAATCGATAAATTTGTTCCTCTACTTCATAGTGCACTACGTTGTCTCTGCCACCGGTTCCCACATTGAGAGGTGTACTTTTCTTTATCTTCCCTTGCTGCTATTGAAACCCTTCTCCATCATTTTTTTTTATATGTATATATATTTCTTCCTTCATTTCTCTTTGCATTACCAATACGACTACTCGTTTAGAAATTAGATTTTACATACATGTATTATCTATTCCATTTCATAGTACTTAATACCAATTGTGGGTGGTTTCAATTTTCTCCTCATAATGTTCCTATTTCCTTCCAATGCACAAAAGCTAGGTTATTATTCCTAACTACTTTAACATACTTATTCCATATAAATGAACTACTTTAACATATTTACTCCATATAAATGAAGATCAAAACCTTTTTGTTCCATCCAACTATATTCCATAAGGGTTACCATGTCACCATTTACATTGGTGACATATTAGGTTTTGTCATCATAAATTGAATTTTTTCTCCTTTGGAACCCGTTATCCCGTCATATAATTATACCAAATTTTCCTACGGCTTATGGTTACATTTTTCTTTTATACCCACTTTATTTAAGTCTCATTAAATTTATTATTAGGTTACACCAAACCCTGGTTAATATTATAGTTGGGTGGGATTAAAGTACCAAGTAACCATAACCCTTTGGTTGTTCTAGTGCACCATTTTTTACTTTAATAATTCCTAGCCATAGGAGTAATATGAATGTAATATGTCACCTACCTTTTATTGTAAGTGATTGATTTTAATTTTTCTCTCTCCCTGCACGCCGACTTAACTTTTCTAACCTCTTCTTATATCCTCCTTCAGTATGTTATCTTGTCACAGGTGACACCACCTCGCCCGGGTGAGAGGTGGCTTCCTTGGAGCCACCACAATATGCGAGTTCTCTTCTAGTTTCCCAACTACCTTGACAGTTCAACCAATGATGCAGGTAAATGTGTTTAGCATTGTTTCATGATTATGGTTTTTCCTTACTAAGAGCGGCACAATCTAAAGTGCATAATTACGTTATTCTGTCAATTTTCAGGGGAACCATTACAGGGAAAATGGAAAAAGCTCTATTGACCTCAATCGTCTTTTCTTCAGGTATACAACCTTCCAAGAAGTGAGAGATTGTTTGTTTCATTATGAGGGGTAAAGGCCACCATAACTTGGTTCATAAAATGTATCGGGATCACATAATTTGTTATGGTCGGAAACTGTACCACGAGTTTATGAGTTTGGCGACTTTACCAATGACGTGCACCTAAGGTGAGAAAAATTCTAGTTTACCACATGTTTGTCCAACTGTTTACTCTTTTCCTTAATATTTCCTTGAAAATAAAAATCCTCTTTGTTTCCATTTTTGGTTATTTCCAGCTACTATTTCATGGGGACAAGCTATGGAGCCGTGGAACAAGAAAATTCTAGGTAACTCCTAATATGGTATCCATGTCCTCAGTTTTCTTATTTTTGATTTATGATGCACAAGACTTAATTCCCCAATTTTATTTTCAGATTCTGAACCAATATTCTCAGTTATCTCTACATTTTTTGCACGCCCGTACACTCAAGAGGATTATATCGATTATATCAACACTCCCTTTTCTTTGGAATGTTTTCACACTCTAACTTGTGTCCTTCTCCCCAGGTGGGTAATTCCCCATACCTCCACTCATGGAAATTGTCCTGCACTTTCCCAATTACAATAATATTATGGGGTTTCATTCTTTGTACAAAATAATTGTAGTTTGGGGTTCTACTTCTTCATATGTTCCACCAGTTCTTTCTTTGTATATCTATATTATATGATGAAACCAAGGGAAAAATGTTGGTTCTTTTGTAATTATTTTTTTTCTTTTTTATTAAAATATATCTTACATATTCGTGACATACGTCCCTGTGTCTTAGGGAATAGTTCTGTTAATACTGAACGGGGAAGGGTTCACCCTCCCCCCCTCTTCCTAAATTTGTACTAGGTTTGGTGGCAAGAACAAAACCTTGTTCTTCACCTCCTGAAGATATTGTTCGTTGTATAAGTTTCCATTTTATGAATCAACCATTTTTGGGTTCCTATGTCTATTAGTTATCTGTTTATGTTATCCTACATGGAATTATTAAGTTAAATTGTCATCAAATCAATGTCTTCATTGCAGTAATTGTTTAAATGAGTGTATTGGAATACTATGTTCCAATTTAAACCCGAATTAAATTGTTGACTATGTTCTTCCTTATTTATTATGTTCAATACATATGTTTGTTAATGTATCCATGGGGATTGAATTCTTTTCAAAGTATGGAATCATATTCTATTTTACAAAAATATTTTATTTTACGACCCTTTGTTATTCGTTATATATATCTTATTTTATTTTACTACCCAATTTTTGACCTCATAAATTTATATCTCTATCGAGACTTTTATTATTCAGAATTAATTTACTACCATAGGAATATTTGAACATGAAAGAAATATACGCAAATATTTATTATTAGAAAAATCATGCAACACATACATGCAACTATTCTAATGGAGAAGTTAATTCACAAACACTTTAAACCAAATCATCCACTTGGTAAGCTGATCCTTGGTTAACTACTTGATTCATTAGCGAATCACTCTTCTCACACAACTCATTTATGTTAGACAATTTTTCACAAAAAACAACTTGTTGCTGAGCCAAAAATGTGTTTAGTTCTGGTGCTTCCTTTTTAAAATCATCTAATTTTGGATTATCCCTTAAATATTCCATAGTAAATTGTAGTTGGTGGATTTGGGCATCCTTAGCACCAATTTCACATAGATTCTTTAGTTTTATTTGATCCATAATTTTTTGAAGTTGTGTGACTTGCGCTTGAAGTTGTAGGTTAATACTCTGCTTTTCTGCCAGGAGTTCTTGTTATAGGTGAAGGATTTTTTCATCCTTCTCCTTTACTAGTTGATGTACATATGTGGCTCTATCAATTGAGGTAGATGCATAGACACTTGCGAACTAAGTTAACCTTGATAGATCCTAAGATGGATCTGATTGACGGTCTTTCCAAAAGCACATCATCAGGAACTAGAGCCTGTGATCATTCAATTATCCTCCTTTTCCTCTGTCATCTAATGGAAACCTTCTGTTTTGGGCTGTAAAAGATATCCAAAGGACGGATTTCCTATATCTTCAAAACAATTTTAGATGTTGGGTAGGTTAGGATGAATTCAAATAATTCAATGCTAACAGATTTGTTAGTAGACACAACAAGGAACATGTTCTGAATATTTTCATGAGGTGCTTCAATTATCTCTTGATGATCACTGATCACCACTTCTTGATCTTCCTTAAGATGTTGATTGGATTTTTTGTAGACTTCTTGTAAATCACAGGAAAATAGTGGGCTATTAGTTTGTAACTCAGTTGTATTAATTTCTTTTGATCTATTAAGGAATTTAGTATCCTTTTGAGGCTACTCCTTTTCCTATTCTTCTTATTGAACTTTCTGTGTAATAGGTTATGATACCTCTAAAATGTCTAGAGGAATGCCTTCAAACCTATTGTTTTTTTATTCTTTGAACCATTCCATTTGCTCAGGGTGGAGGCCCATGGCTACCAAATTTTGAACATTTAGATAAGTATTGGCACACTCAAATAATTCATCATCAACATCATCCTCATGAAGTAAGTGTTTGATCTTAACCTGAGTTGTAACATTAGAGAAACTTTATTTCGATCAAATTTTCTATTAGGAATTGTAAATAATTCGAAGACTGGATTTGATCGATTTCTAATCGATAATGTTTGAAATTGTCCAATGCATAAGCACCACAATGAATAGGAAAGGTAGGCTAGGAAGCTTTCTTTGCCTCTTTCAAGACTTTAGTCAATCCATGCCCCACTATTTGGTAAGCAATTTCTCTGGTTAGAAGTTTTTCTAGCACATATAGTGGGAGTACATGGAGTTCATAAGTTCTTCCATAAACTCTAACGTAAGTAAATAAATCCTCAACAAACTATTTCCCTATGCTTTTAAAGTCAACTTGAGCTTCCTTAGAAAATCTTCGGGATATTTTGTTAAGGACAACTTGGAAGAGTGGCAGAATAACTCCATGACAAATTTTGTAAAAAATGGATTCATATATAGATTCCCACATAATATCATGGTAAACATGAATAGGAGTGCGTTCTTGGATGGTCCATTTCTAGCCGATGGTTGGAAAATCAAGGGTAAAACAAACAACATCCATGATGTACACACACATAAAGAATGGGGGGATTTTCTTGGAATTAAAAGAGTGGTTTTTTCTTTATTCAAGGATCTGGCAAGCAATATTGTTTCACAAAATGGTACCCCAATCCATTATGTAGGAGTCTATGATGGCCTGCATAAGAGGGACCCATTCAATTGAAAATTTAGTGGTATTGGGTGAACCAAACAATCTACATATCATAGGAGAAAAATAACAATAGGGACGAACCAGATAAGTAGTGGAATACATACCCTTGTCATCATGCTTGTTTTTGTTGGGGTTGTTCCTCCATTGTTTTATAGGGTCTGACTGCACCTTGTTTTATTTTTCAAATTGCTTGAGGAAATATTTTCCATACACCTTCTGGAGGTCTGCTATATGGTACATTCTCTTCAAATCCTCTACTCCAAATGATCCTATCATTTTGCCTCCTGTTGTGAGAAATGTTTTGTTGCCAATGTTAATATTATCAATAATCGATTTCACCATATCTGAATATCATAAAGCACGTAGAAATTCTATGAAGAAAAGGGTTGTCTACATCAGAAATAGTAGATTTTGAGGTGTTAATGAAATATTTTGTAGCTTTCCTTTTCATTATGCAGGGTTTTTCATATTTGAAAAACATGTACATCGATTCCCATGAAGTAGAGCCAGTTTCTAAAATGCATGCAGTGTCTGAAAACAAGGGAAACATCTCGTTTACTTCAACGGCGAAAGGTGTAGGATTAGCAGGAGCCATAGGTTTCTTTAATTTTGTAGCAGCTTTAGATATCTCAGAGAAATAATATTTTTTTGGACTTGCCTGTAAATAGGAAGAAATATTAGTAAAAAAACTATATTCGAGATCGATGTAAAAATTAAACAAAAATGATTAAGAATATAGTGTCACATGCGAAGGAATCTAAAATATTGATTAACCTTCAACAAAATATTGTTTGGAGGCTTAGGGGTATCATACCATTATGATTATGCATTTATGGAAAATGTGGATTCACGTGCCTGAATAGACACTTAAGAATTTTAAATTAAAACATCCTACATCGCAGTTTAATATTTGTGTTAGGGTCTGAAAACACCGAGTGAACTTTATTTTTCCGATTGCAATTTGATCGTTCCCTTTTCAAACCATGCCTAACTACATGACATTATTTTATAATTTTTTTTCAAACTTTGGACAGGAAAGAGAAGGGTAAATGATGTTGTGATGTGATATCACATCGCAATCATGGTCTTGGTGAAATTTGAAGGTGGAAGGATGATGGATGGTGAAGATGAGATGCGATATATCGCATTAGGGAAATCAAAGCTGGGTGAAATATATGATAGTAGGAGAAAATACAACCTTGCGATTGCGATTCATGATGTGGCAAAGGAGGGTCCCACTAATTATTTTTAATGACATATATCTTCTTCATGGATCAATTTTCCTTTTATTATTTTTTTTCCGCCTTCATCGCCCTTTTTCCCTAGAAATCAATTTTCGCATGTTTGGAGCTCTTCAGCGATATCGCGTTGCGAATTTCATGTCAAGCGGCTCAACATATTGCATGTTATTTCTGCGATTTTTGATTTTTGATTTGTGATTACGAGTTGGATTTTGTGTTTTAAGACTTCTTTTGGATTTTCCGTTTAATTATATAATACAATCAACATATGAATTTGATTCATATTTCTCCGTATAAGTCATAACAATTTTATTGTCTTATCTAAAAATGTATAAAGGTCCCCATTATTTTCTCTAGGGTATCTATTCTAAAATAATGAGTGTTGTTGAATAGCACAATAGAATCCTTCTCATAAAGTTGTATTTCATTGTCAAACCATTTAGAAGTTGTAATATTGTTTTGAGTTTCAAACTTTCTCGGTTTGATCTCCTTCTAAACAATTTTGGGTTATTTTTCCCAAGGAAGATTACTTCTTCTCTCCTTGAAACCATGAAATTGGCCTATTGATTTCTTAATATCTAGTTGTAAGATTTTATATTTATTTTAACCTTGTTTGAATCTTTCCACCTTCACCTTTTTTTTGAATTCCTCGTCAAACCAAGCATTAACCGGAAAGAAATTTGTTTCGTACTTCTTGATTTTTTCTCTTTTGCACTCTTCAAGTGCGCTTTGAATTAATTATGTTAATTCGTGAGTATGCAGGTCATGAAATGTGATTTTAGCCTTCTTGAAGAGCCTATATAGCACTATTTTAAATCTATTACAATTTTCTGGAGTCAAAAGAATTCTTCCCTTTGGAATGTTTTGTTGAAAAAATTATTTTTTTTACCTTAACTAATTTTTTTGTCCAAGAGAAACTTAAATAAATTGACTTATGATCTTATTTTAAGTCCCAAAGCTAAATGTGTGTGTGTGTGTGTTTGTGTACATGGGTATATGTACTAGTACACATGTTAATGAATATAGATATGTGATAATTCCAACATGACATGGCACCATGTCGTTGTAGTTGTGTAAGTTATTGTGCACACAATCTAAACACACATAGAAAACTTATTACGAAGAACACACATGGTGATGTTGTACCTATGATTATGAGTAACTAAAAGAAACATATAATATTTGAATGCGACTTGTGTATGGGAATTGTGGGAAACCAACACCATTATGTCTATTGGTCACCTTTTCGATGTAATGTTGGACAAGAGGTTATGTACCCACATCATGGTAAATGGAAGTGGCACCCTTTATAGTGTAAAATTCCAATCCCTGATAAGAATTACTCATGCGTGGTAGTTCTAAGGCACTGGCTGTTGGAGTTCCACATATAACCCATAAGAACATACATATGTCATAAACATTGTGACCAACTAATTTCCATAAGAATAGGCCCAGAATCAAAGGAATAAGGTTCCTTACTTCATAGGCATGTGTTTAAATATACGTTTTAAATTATTCTGTTGTATATGATTATGTGCTAGGATTAATACCTACCTCAAGCTCAGACAAATATGAGTTATATACTATATATTTGTATTCATGTATTTGTTTTCAAAGAGTGATTCTCATCACTTTATAATTAATAAATATATATATATATATATATATGTGTGTGTATACATATGTGTGTATATACATACGTATTATCACACACACATATATTTCATAAGACACAGAACCGAGAAAGGTGTATTGGTGTGGTGATAGGTAGCCTAGATGTCACATTAAATATGCATATATTTGCATAGGTGAATAAATAAATATTTGATACTAGAATCAATATACTTTAGTAAAAAAGGAGAGAAATAAATCATATTTACAATAAATTTAAGAATCCAAAATAAAAAAAAAACAATACATTTTTCTAACCATACAAGAAAAAATGGATTAATAGTGGACACTTCATAGAGGTAAGTGGGGTGTTTATAGGAGGTATCAGAGCATTCAGGTTTATCAGTTGTACTACATGGGATCTTATATTTAAATGTAATAACAAATTTCTCCAATGGAATCTCATGATGATTTCCAAAAAAATAATAAGATAAATATTAGGTGTTAAAAGTCGGTTTAAGTTGTATGGCTATGTGTATGATGGATATGTTAACTTGATGATTTATTTAAATAGCAGGGATTAACAACTAATGTGATTTTAATTTCATTGATAAGGTGATAATGTTGTTGATAGTGATATATTTTTTTACTATGCAAAATTGTATATTGTGTTAATGACTTGATGATTTGTTGATAATAATGTGATGATACGGAATTTTGATTACATGTAACTTCCCATAATAGCTCTACAAAAGCAGGACACCAGGAATTATTCTGGGCAATAGTTTTATGTGATTGATGCCAGATTAAAAGAAACAACATAAATGCAATTCATAGGAATGAGTATTGGAATGGTGTAGTATAGTATTTATTAGTCACAACACGAAAATGAAGAGGCTGAGAAAAAAGAACAACAAATATCATTTTTCCAAGGTGAATGGGATAGCTCTCCATATTGGATGGATACTATGAGGATATTAACAGATGAAGTCAGGAGCTTCAAAGAAGACAATGAAAGGATGGTGAGAGCTCAAGAGAAGCAAGATGAGATACACGTAGTTATTTTTCAAATACATTTAGATTTACAAAGATAGATAAAACATGAGTTGAGGGTTCTTTATATGGATAGAAGGATCTAGGGCATATGGTACCAAGTCTAGGTAGAATCATAGGCCAGAAAGTGAAGAAACGGTGAAGGGAAGGAAAAATTCTTATGTGCATTATTCTAGTAAACCATCTAGCTATACAACTAGGAGGCACCATCATCACTCCCATCATCATTATCATCAACAATGAAGGAAAAGGATTATATGCCCAAGGAATTCAATAAATCCAATCCACCCACATTTTTCAGGGACATAAAGCAAAATTCAACATTCAGAAGCTTGTATACTTGGTATGAGTAAGTTTCTCAGAATCCATGACAATTATGAAGATTTTATGGAATATTATATTTCCACCTAAACATTCAACGAAAAATCTAACATATGGCGGGAATATTTAAAAAATGTTAGAGGCATCGTTGAATAATAATTTACTTTGAATGAATTTGAGAAGCTTTTCATTGAATCAATATTTTCCAAAGCAATATCATGACAGTAAATAAAAAGAGTTACATGAACTCAAATGGGAAAATTGATGGATGAAGAGTATGTAAAAAAGTTCCTAGAACATTTGAGATTTGTACCATATCTCAAAGATGAGAACGGGAAAATCCAAAGATTCATCAGTGGGATGCCTATGAAATTGATATAAAAAATTGAATTTATAGAACCTCAAACATTAAATGATACACCAAGAAATTGAACATTTCTACGAACAATAAAAACATATATAGAATGTTAAAAATCACTTGAAGTAAAATAAAAATGTGCGAAGCAAGAATAAATCGCAAAATAATATTTCATAAAAGGAGGACATGAAGCATCTAGATAATACAAATCAATCACAACAAAAAACTAACATTTTTACTAAAGGAAATATGTAGCAACCAACAATAGAGAAGAGGAGAGTTGAGATAAAATCACAATTAAAATGTTGGATGTGTGTTTAAAATCATCAAAAAAGAGACTGCTTATATTAGAAAAATGCAGGGCCAAAGACTTGTTGCAACTAGGATTCCTGCACAGTAGTGTATGTAGCTGAGTGTTTGCCCAAAATTTATGCAGTTGTGGGCAAACGTTAGTTTGACCATCAAGAATCAAACATTGAGATAAAGGGTAAGTTGTGTAATCATTTTTTTTTCCATAATAATTTATCTTGGTTCTAACTACAAAAATGTCATCCCAAATAGTATGAAAAAATGAAATGTGGCTAAGAAATTACATGCACAACCATGTATGGTTCAATTGGGGATATGAATAAAGAGAAACATTAACCATAGGGTAGAATCATGTGTGTTAGAAATCAATGGCACGTACAACAACACACTTAAATTTATTTTCTCTTGGCACGTACAACATATTATAATGAAAGGATTGGTTATACTTGCATGGGACCAAAGTGGATTGTTATGAGAAAGAAATACATCTATTTTGGAAGAAAAAAAAAGTATAGGGAAACTAAAAGACATTTCAGTGACATTAATCATAGCAACACAGGCTAAATACAGTTGTTGCAAAGGTTGAAAATTGTTTTCCATCTAAATTTTCAACAACGAAAAATATAATGACAACACATGCCAAGAGGAAATCGATATGTTGATGATGTATGTCATATTATAGCACTATGAGGATGCATTTCCATAATACATTCTCGGTTTTCCTCCCCATACTGCAATTGATCTCTCCATTAAATTGGCGACTTAAGAAACACCAACATACAATGCACCATATTATATGATCATGCCTAAGTTGGTTGAGTGAAAGCTACAACTAAAGTAAATGATTTATAAAGGTTACATTCAGCAAATTTTTTCACCATGGGGGAGCTCTAGTTCTATTTCTGAAGAAAATGTATAGGATGCTCAGACTCAAAATTGATTAAAGGTAGTTAAATAAAGTGACCATCAAGAATAGATTTTTTTTTCCATATATTGATGACTTGTTTTACGATTTTAAGGGAGAAAAAATGTTTCACAAGATTTATTTGAGGCCTTGGTGTCATCAAATGTGCATCAAAGTCTAATACATCCATAAAAATACTTTTTGGAAAATATACGGTAACTATGAGTTTGTAGTGGTAGCCTTCGAGATAATTAATACCCCTGCTACCTTCATGTGTCTAATGAATAGTGTGTTGCTTCTTATTTATAAATTTTATAATTTCCTTCATTGATGACATATTGGTGTACTTAAGCATGAAAATAACTTGGTTGTGGTATTAAAATTGTTGAGACAACATGAGCTTTATGAAAATATCAACAAGTGTGATTTAGTACGATCCTTGAGAAATACACTATTTGGGGGACATTGTCTCCAAAGGAGGAGATATCAATTCATCTAAAAAATATCAAGGCGAAAATGAGTCGTAACCGTCAAGGATGTGAGTAGGGTTAGATTATCCATGGGATTGATAGGTTGGGAGGTTACCACAAGATATCCATTAGGAAAATTCTCCAAGATATTTGTCCTATCGAGATCCTTGCAAAGAAAAGGAAAAGGAATTTGAATGTATGAGTGAGTGTTGCTCTTGAATTTTATAAGTTGAAATAATTTCTCATGAATATATACTTGATGTTGGGATTGTAGATCTGAAAATTTATGTTATGGTATGCAAAAATTCCTACAAGGAATATCTCATTGGAATCATTGGAGTCTTCATGTAGGAAGAAAAACTATTTTTATGAGACAACGAAATTAAATGAGAATGAGGTAAATTGCATTACTCATGATATAGAGTTAGCTTCCATCATTAAGATATTAAATTTGTGGGAGAAACACCTCCTTGATAGTAGGTTTTACACTCACTAGTACAAAATGGATAATTAATTACTAAAAAAATGACTAAAATTTGCATATAAACGACTATTTTTCGGTCGGTGACCAATAGTAGCTAATTTACAGTATCTTATAACGCGACCAACTTTTGGTCGTTTTTAGCTTAGTCATTAATTGGTTATCTCAATTTTTTTGTCTAGTTGTATATTTGGTCATTAATTTAGTCACTGATTTAGTCATTAATTTAGTCATTGATTTGATCATTAATTTAGCCATTGATTTGGTCATTAATTTGGTCATTGATTTAGTCATTGATTTAATCTTTGATTTGGTCATTAATTGTCACAATTAATGACCAAATATACAACAAAATATATTACTATATGATCACCTGAAAAAACCAATTAATGACCAAAGAAATACGACCAAAATGTTGGTCGTGTTATAAGATACTGTAAATTAGCTACTAATAGTCATATATATGCAAATTTTAGTCATCATTTGAAACCAATTAATGACTAAAGAAATATGAATAAATTTTAGTCGTTTTATAAGATACTGTAAATTAGCTACTAATAGTCATATATATGCAAAATTTAGTCGTCATTTGTAGTCACAAACTTATCATTTGCAGTAGTCATTTATTCATTATATAAACAACTAATTTAGTAATTTATATTCATTTCATTTACTTTCATTAATAATCATTATAAATGACTAATTTAGTCGTATATTCATTTTATTTGTGTTCATCATTAATCAATATAAACTACTAATTTAGTAGTTTTAAATTGATTGTGTTCATTATTAATCAACATAAATTAATTTGTATGATTTAAAAAATGTCATACAATTTGCATGTTCATCTAATATGAAAACACAAAGTCACATATTTTAATTACAATACTAAACAATATCAAGTGCAACTGTAAATAACTTCAACCACATAAATTATATTATATAAAATGTTAAAATATTACAATATGATTTTCCAACTTAATATTGGTTGGACTACAATTTACACATGAAATGGTGTTTCATCACTTCAAAACATTATCGTTGTGTTTTCAAAGCATTGCAAGTGAATTCACCAACTCTAAAGACTTGACCATCAGTCTTTATATGTGTGTGTTATGCGAGATTTTGGCTCTAAGAGTATCACTAAGCCAATTCTCCTCTCTTTTTGCATTTGTCGCTCCAATGTTATTGCTCCCATATTTTTTTCAATTCATGCTTCTTTCCATCAATACTGAGTTCATTCTCTGAAAACAAAAGAAGATGCAATGCAGAGTATAAAATATGAAAGACAATGAACACTAGAATATAAACTAAATTAGACTATAAATAGTTTATACGACATATACCTCAACAGCAGCAATGTCAAAGCCATTTTTCTCCATACAAGTAAGAAACTTGAACAAATTTTCTTCATTGGGGTGAAATTGCCACTATACTGTGGCCAGATAACCTGTATAAACAAAGCAAATAAAATGTCACCATATGTAGAAAAGAACACCTTAGTAACTTAGTATTCAACTTTCAAGGAAAGCTTAGGAACTATCATGTCAACTAAGTTATATGCTAAAAAGCTCAAGTTGTAGATAACTTGTGAAAACAAATAATCTGAGGTGTGATTTTTAATCCTTGTCGTTTTAATCACAACAACATTTCATTTTCTAATGCATGAACTTAGTCATGTATATAAACATGTACTCAAATAACAACATGAAAGTAACTTTTTCTGATAGTCGTGAAAATATTTTAACACAAAATAGCTATAAGGATTCCAATCAATATAGTGTAATACTAATTTCATCTTCAAGCTTTGGTTGTTGTTTAAATGGACATGGTACTAAGTATTTTCAATTTCATAGTTAAAAAACAACAAAATCAAAAGAAACGTCCAAAATACAATCAAACAATAAAGAGAGGATATCATGGAATGAAAATTGCAATTATAAAAAAATTGTTTACCTGTCCACCGATGTCATGTCTGGCATTCCTAAAACATTTGCTTGCCCAAAATAACCATGAGGTGAAATAATCACAACATTAAAAACCATAGGAATTCCTACTAGAAACATTTCCAAAGTCGATGGCTTAGGTGTCTAAGCAATCTCTAACAGCGAATGAACCATATCCAAGACGTGATATGCATAGTCTCCCCATCCTTTTGCCAATCACATTTCCTGTAACTTGCCCACAACAGAGTCAAGTAACAATCAAACAAAGGCATTGACATTTGTTTTTATCTTTTATATCTATAAAATTTGAATCTAATTTGTTTCATGAACATATTAATTCATATTTAAAGCCTTCCTGACATATGAGAAAGTATCAAGCAAATAGGACATCAGAAAAATCGACCTCAATGACGTCCTCAAACAATTTCTACAATATCAATATTTTTCTTGTTGTGATATCTTGGGTAGAAAAAAGAACATATCTGCAAAATAAAAATGCATATATTACTTATGGTCAAACGTTGTATATGGTGTATTCTTAAGTAGTTTTTTAAGATGTTCCTCCACCTTTACCAAAGTGAATTGTAGCTTGGTTAAACTATGTATCCTTTCATTCAACTCATTTAGCATCAATTTTGCAAGATAAATGTCACACATTATTCTTTCCCATTTCTCAACATGCTACATATGATAAATTGAAAGTCACATAAAAACAAGAGCAAACCTTTTTCTAACCAAAACAAACAAACAAACAGTGTCTCTAATAAAACTTCATTATAATATTAGAAAATGAAAAGAGAGTGGACCATTTTTTTTGTTTGACTTTGCCTATTTTTGTTATGAAAGTGCTCGAGCTTCAAGAAACAACAAATGCGAGGGAAGTCGTAAATGTGAAAAAAATTAGGTTGACCTAATTTGTAGACTTCTTCAAAATGATGTGAATGATGCCATTTTTGGATGTGGTAAATCTCATATTAAGAAATGGCATGTATTCTAATAAATTACATTGCAATGACTACCATGGGTCTCCATGAGTTATAGGTCCTCAGTATGTTAATCTTGATGATGAAAGAGAGATGGCAACGATAAGTATGGGTGATCCTAGTTTGTATGGTGGATATCTTCAAACCAAGGTCGCCGTCTCAGTGAACCTAGGTTCTGACATGGTAAACCTGGATCTGGTCTTCACCCAATTTCATTCCATCATACTGTGTCAAGACCCAAGAGGACATAATGGTCCTTCAACTTATAATAGGGTTTCTTTTGAGGTTATAGATAAAGCTTATCCAAAGCAAATGGATTTTTGGGCTCCAAGAGATATTGATAATTTAAATGATAACAATTATATGTTTTTTCCCAATATTCAAATGTAGGGATACATTTTTGTGGATTTTACTAATAAATAGAATGAGAGAAATAATCCATGAGGAGAATCTACGGGTCATTGTGATTAGGTAAATACTCGGAGATAATAAGACTATTTAGGTTCAAATCAAAGATGGTGTTGATTCTTGTAGTTCCTCAGTTGTTGGTAGTTTTTAAGGTAGGAATTTTAGTTCTTCAAGGGTGGGGTCCTTCAACATATTTGCATCTGCCTTGGTCCTATCACCTAAAAGCAAAACATAATCAACAAAGAGTAAATATGTCAAGTTTAGGGAAATTCCTATTTGTATAGTTGTCAAGCTTATAGTTCTTTTGTACTCTGTTATAACTCTGTTGAGACCACCTACTCTACAGTAAAAATGGCAAAGGAGCTTTGCCATTAGTCATACCTACCCATGGTCTCTTGTAGGCATGATAGAAGAATAGGTTGAGCCATTAATTAGAATTGCACATATATTGAGGAAAGACAATTCTTTATCTAGTTAACCAATTGCACATTGAACCCTATATGGATGAGTAGCCCTAAATAAAGCCAGATTTCTCTATCATATGCCTTGGAAAGACAAACTCACTAACATTTCTTGTAATTTTTTGGTTTCATGTTATAAATTCCTTCTTGGGAAACTCCTACTCCATAATGGATTTGTTTCCCAAGAAGGATGCAAAATTGTTCTAATGACATGGAATCAGCTTAGTAGATTTTGACCCTACATGACCAAGGAACTCAGGAGCCTTGGGCGCATCAACAGTAGCATCCTCCAATGAAAATAGTACAGCCTCCAACCTAGAAACATCAAAATTATATATAGTTATAATTCATAATCGCAAATGACCATAGACTGTAGCAATCCTTAAATAAATTCAAACTTGAATAAGAACAGACACAAAATTTCACACTACCCTTCAGTAAGTTGTCCTTGATTTAGCAAGAAAGGCCCAGACTTGCATAAATGTGTAAGTAGATTCCCCAGAAGATCAATTTCAACATCTTTCCTGAAAAAAGAATCTAATATCCAAAGTGAAACCATAATTGAATGGAACAACGGTGCTTTAAGGTCATCTACGAAAAAAGTTGTCTCCTTCAAATCTCTCACACTAAATGGTATGTCATGAAAAATTAAGAAAAAGTCAGAGAAACTTGTCGACTTCTCTGAAAGACATAATGAAAATACATGGAATATTTGTAAAGGAATGCACCTATAATATTCTTTGATTTCCATTTCAGCCTTTTTCCTAAGTTGTACCTCAATGAGTTGTGAACTCAAAGTTCTTTGAGAAGAATGTTCTTACAGTTGAAATTTGACATTTGCAGTCTTCCCACCTTTGTCACCTGATGTGTATGAATTATTAAACTCTCTTATGTCATTATCCAAAACATTTCTTTCCTGGACACATGATTTTTCAAATAAAGGCTTTTCTGCAACACAAGTCCTAGTCAAAATTTCATCTCTCATACCAACTGGCATCCAGTCAAAATTGCAACCTGAAATCGGACCTGCACCTGTTCGTCTGTTATTGAGAGATGTGAATGGTGGAATATCTGCTAGAGCACTCTTAGCATGTGGCAGAGGCTGAGCCCTCCCTCTTATTCCCTTGCCAAGACCTCCCTTAGGACCAAGAGTCAAGTGGCCCATCAGAAGCTCTATGTGTTGAAGGGCTTGGCATAGACTGATTTTCAAATTGAGCCTTATCCACAATCCAAGCATCTTGACTCGTGAATCCATGGTCACATGGTCCCATATGGGGTTGTGGCCCTTTAATCCCACCCATATGTGGAAGTGAACCCGTCCGTGCACCTGCCATGTAAGGTGGCATCGCAGGTCCTCTCACACCATGATCAAGTGGTGTCACAAGCCTCCAACCTGAATTTCCCATATTGGTACCTTGAGAACGGCCTCCCTGTCCATGAAGTTATTGCACGACATCCTGATGCACTTCCTCTATTTTCTTGGGGCCCTCAAATTTCCTCCTTCGTTGCCATCCATTCCTCATCAGATCAATAAGATCCTTCAACACGAACCTCAACCTAGAGGGAAGCCCTTGGTTACTAGACATTTTTATCATCCTATCGAAGTAAGCATCAATATATTCCTTGGCCTTTGAATGGTCAATCATATGACCAATAGTGCTCATCAGTTTGCACAAAGCTTCAACATTTTCCTCCTCTGGACGTTGAAATTCACCAATTAATTTCTTGACGCATGCATGCATAATTCTTTCGATCAACATAATTTCTTTATAAAGCTCACCAATAAACCTTATATTTCCTAGCATTTGTCGTCGTGTTGTAGCCTTCTTCTCCCATCTTTCTTTTGTTGAAAGGCTTTTTCACCATGCTCTTCTCCTTTCTCAACCTCTGCCTCTTCTCTTTCATCTTTTTCAAATTCTTCCTGACATTTGTTCAAAAAAACTTGCTTGAAAACAACCTTCTCAATATCTTCATAAAATTCGGGTATTCCTGCAGCAAGCTGAAAACATAATTTTGCATACATTTCATAAAAAGCTAGCTCCATCAAGGCTTTGTCAAATATTTGAGATATTATACCATGAAGACATGATGCAGAGTCAATGTTCACTTCTTTGACCTGTTCAAAAAGTTTCTCAAAGTTTTAGGGTGTTAATTTATTAAGAATGGATTTAATTTGTCTTTGTTTCAACTGATCCTCATCAGAAACCTTGCCCACTTCATATCGGTTCTCTGATATATGAATTGTGGGAAGAGAAGGTTTTGGAGGAGGAATCAAACCCTTCTGCGAACCAGAAGCACAATGCCACCTATCAGCATCATAATTATTTCTCACTAGTCCAACTTGTGGAAGTGGTGCTTGCACATAAGGCCCTCCAGGAAGGATGACATTCATACTCATTTGTGTTGCAAATGTATTTCTTGCAAAGCCAGTATTATAACCTTGGCCAGGTCGAAACACAACAGAGGAACCACTAAGATCTGCATCCATCCGCATATCACATCCATAAGCAAAATCATCCACCGACTTGGCCCATCTATCATCATCCAAACTAGCCATATTGCTCCCACGATGTTCAAGTAGATAATTCTCACTCAGCTGCCTGTCAAGTCCTCTTGCAGTGCTTGCTAATGCATCAGCCTCTCCTACATGACTTGCAAGTGATTTTTGCACACCATAATGTTAAGGGGAAAATTTGATCAAATCAGTCACCTCACACACCTTTACTGTGATTTTACAGTGCGTTGGAAGAAGCCCTAAATCTTGCAAGCAATGAATTGATTGCCTCGGCTTATCCTTTGTAGGCTTATCTTACTTGAGACTTCTTTCAAGGAGGATCGTCAACGAAAGTTGTGAACTGCATTTTAGCTTTGAAATCATACAGTGATTGGAAGCAAACTGGTGGAAATGGTTTTTGCAAGTATGGGGGTAACCTGAAGCCACCTAGTGTGGAAAAATCGCCCATTAAACTGGGGAGAAACTCTGATCCATTCACCCAGTCTATATTGAAGAATTATCAGCCAACTACAAATTCAAGCACTCTACTGAATAATCTTGGTTTAAACTTACCAGAAGGATATCTTACCAAGGAGAATTTGAATCAAGATCAATCCCTGAATTCAAATGGGATGGTATTTAAGAGAACCCCTTATTAATTTGTCTTTGTTATTTTGTTCCCTTAAGATGATCTGTAATGATGCGCACAATTATTTGTGTTCACACTGAGAAAATATTTGGGAATTATTTTGAGCAGGATCCTTCGTCACAACCACTTAATCAACTCATTCTGTCAATTTTGTCTAACAAAAAACCAGAAGAATTGCCTATAGTAAGCTCTTCAATTTTTTCTTCGAAAATAACAAGATGTTCACTTTTATTGCCTCGACATATCTATGATGTTCACTGATATCCTTTCATACTCCTATGGTTTTCTATCAGCTTGTGGAATCTATGTTAGCAAAAGTAATGGAAGAGTTTGAGCGGCGTCTAGCCACGCAGGGCGAACAAGTAGACTACTGAGTCTCCTTTATAATTTTGAGGATTTTTTCTCTTTGGGGCTTTGTATTAGGGAAATATGATTTTCTCAAATGATAATTTTACATGTTTATCTTGTATGCTTCTGGGTTCTATGATTACACCTTAGTTTTGGAGGGTGTTGTAACAGATTGGTGGCAATTTTTTGTAGTGTAACAACTCAGGGATTCTTGCATTTTATAACATAACCTTATCCTGTTTTGACTCATCATTATACCTTTCTTACATTTTATGGTGTTGCTCTGGGAGTCTTTCGTTTTATAACCTAACTTTGTCCTATGTTGGCTCATTATTATATCTTTTTCCGTTGAAAAGAGGAAATATTGAGCACACCTGAAATGCTTGGTTAAATTGGAAGATTGTCTGCATATAAAAAATAGAAAAAAACCTAATTCATTTAATGAGTGAATTCACATGATTTAAAAAATTACCTAACCTAGACCATAGGAATCAAGGGGCTAAAAGGTCAGGTTACTCTCATGACCATATTCGCTAATCAGATATAGGATTTTTAGAGGCAAAAGCTTCTGTGAAGATGGAACTAGTTGGATTATAGCATAGAGCAGGTGGTTCTTATTACTAAATCGACAATATCATGCTTCCACATCAATTATTTTTCTCTATGTGAAAATTTAGCAAGAGAGGCTCTTTGGAAATGCATAGAAATAGATGAAAAATAACTTAATAAGTGAATTCTCATCTGCTGTGTTATTGTGGCCTGCAATTGAAGAAGGTAGTACAGGACCTTGTTGTTAATGGGGATGGAAAGTCTTTCCCAAAGTCAAAAATTTTGGCAGCACTAACAACAGCTTCAGGAGAGCCCAAGGTTTGCTCAGAATCCTTACTGCAGCATATGTAAAAGTTACTTTAGTTTCAAGTTGCTAGGATATAATTATCTGCGAATACAGAAAATGTTAACGCTCATGCTACAGAAAAGCTAAAATTCAATGCCTGAAATGGATCTGACTACAGATGTTTACTGAAATGGACTTTGATAAATATAGAGTTGAGCTTGAGCTGCAATATTGTTGTGTTCATCACTAAATACTTGTAATAGATGTCTATTTTAATTAACATCCGAGACTATAACTTCAATCTAAAGGTTGATGTCAGCGAAGATGAGGGAAAATAGGAAATTTATGGTGTTAGATGAGGATAGCATGAGGACTGCTTCTCTAATAGGTCAAGTGATGCAGATGAGGATGAAAAAATTGTTCCAAATCTGCGAACACGTTTTGATCTCCAACAAAGGGGAATTGGAGTAAGTATTTAAATCTTACAAGAGTGTGTGAGATTGTGATTCAAACATAGGGATAGTTCTAATTTTTCCATAAAATCGGCAAGAATTGAAATGGATGCTACATAACATGAAGGAATGCGTTCATTCAATGCAAATGGAATGGAATAAACAATTGTAGAATCACAGGAGCTTTGCACAAAACGTTGTTATTATTTGAATCGCGTTTTTTTGCATTCTTCAATTTTGACTGTATTTCTTTTCTGCACAGGAAAGCATATGTGTGGACTAGCGCAAGCTGCAGTAGGCTACCACAAATTTCTAGAGGAAAATCGACAACTATACAGTGAATTTCAGGATCTGAAAGGTGTGCTTCCTATTCGTCTGTCATAGTGTTATAAGTTAACTGACATGTCTCAAAAATATTATAAAGGAGTAGGAATTAGGAGTCTCTTTAAATTGTATATATAAAATATGTTGCATCTTTATTCCCAATTCAGTGCGAATGAATATTTTTAGCTAATTCGATGTGGGGGGAACATATCCATGGCTTGTAGTAGGAACATAAAAGGCCAAAAAATGATAGAAAATGGTAGTTTACTATGCATTTAAAGAAGCTTGTGCTCCCACTAATTGGGAAGTTAGCAACGAGGTTGGTTCAATAGAGTAGGAGATGGATGAATGAACTGGGTAAGATTGCTTCCAAAAAGGTGCAAATGTATGAACAACTTATCTATTCTGCATCTTCTTGTGATTGTGGGCTCTGTGTTTGAATTGAGTGTTCGACCTTGCCTCGGGCCTGGAAGATGAGCATTAGTAATTCTGGGAGAGAATATCGAATTATGTAATCTGCTTTCACTTTGGCCTCTTCTTTCATGGTGTTGTGTTATCTTATTCTGCTTATAAAACATTAACTTAGAAATTGATGCAGGGCATACTTGCTTGACCACGCTGGTAGTGAAAGCACAACAGATGCCATTTGATAATATAACAAATTTATGTTGTTTTTTATATCGAACTTCATGCTAAGTTTGTGTTTCTTATTCTTCTTAGGAAGCATAAGGGTGTATTGCCGAGTCAGACCATTCTTGCCTGGCCAATCCAACTGTCAGAGTACAGTGGATTATATTGGGGAGGATGGTCAAATTATGATTGCAAATCCTGCAAAGCAAGGAAGGATATACGTAATTCATTCACATTCAGCAAAGTATTTGGAACATCTGCTACTCAAGGTTGGCTCTCTTTTTAGAGTGTTGAAAACCTTTTACATGATTGTAAGGTGCAATCTCTTAAATCATAACATTATTCATGTTGAATTGCAGAGGAAGTGTTTTTGGATACCAGGCCATTGATCAGATCTATTCTAGATGGTTACAATGTTTGAATTTTTGCATATGGGAAAACAGGTTCTGGAAAGACATACACAATGGTAATAACAACCATCTTCTAGTTAGTCAATTGCAGTTTGAAGCACTGTCTTCCAAAACTAATAAGGGAATGAGTTCACTGCCGAAGAAATTCTTGCCTAGAAATATTTTGCTCTAATTTTTGTGCCTTGCTTGTCTAGACTGGTCCTAATTTCACATTTGTCTAGGGTGATCTTTGCTTCTAGAGATGAACTGAATATGGACATCAGTCATCTTGTCAATTGTAGGAAAGGGGATTATGATTATATCCTCAGTCAGAGTTTCCATTGTACTTGCCGAATTCAATGTATTGAAAGGGAATGATCTGCAAAGAAGTTATGCTACCTACAGTTGAGTGATTGCTCGTTTGGATCCCATGTTGATTTTATTTCATGGTCGAGCTGTTGGGTCCATTTGGAAGCTTTACAATCTAGAATGATCTTAGTTCCATTTTCAAAATTTCTCAACAACACAATATTATAAGGGCTATAATTTAACCGTTGCCCTAATATGGTATTTCTAATAATCACGGCTCATACAGACGTTCTATGAGTTCTGATTATGTGTATTTTTCTTACTTGCAATAGTTGAAGCCTTGCCTCTTTATATCTAGTTAGTTTTCAATATGGTATTGCGTTCGGCTTTGAAATTCTCATTGTATATATCATTGGGCCTTCCTTTTGAAATTTCTTCTTATATGGAGACTCTATTGTTCATTCAAGATTTCTCCCAACAATTATTCTTAAAACCAAGTAGGCCCTGCCAAGCCAGAAGATTTACATTTTTTCAAGATATTCCCAACTATGATTACTTAACTAGCTGGGCTAGGCACATTTGACACCTACTGGTGAAGATATTCTATCACACATTAAAAATATTCTATGACTCCAGCCTGAAATGTAACAAAATTTGACAATTCAGCAACATAAGAGCACTTCATTTATTTTCAAATATTTGACAACTCAGCAGCACAAGAATCTAGAGGTTTGTGCTAGATAAATCTCACAAAATCAACCTGTAGGATGCTATAGAGCTTATTCTGCACACAACGATTTTTTCAGTTTATGCAGAATTTGTTGAAGCTGTGTTTTTTAATTCATTCTAAAATTATGGGTAAAATTGAAAAAACAGATTAGCTTATAGCCTGTGATCAGTTTTTCTCATACTAACAAAAGTTTGATCCCATAGAGAAGGAAACTGCCTCGGCACCTCAACAGGCAGAAAATGTTTCACATAAGGGTTTTGAATGCTTGCAGCATATTAAGAAAAAATGGCCACATGAAAATTTGAGAGGTTGGTTCTCATGCTTTGACTCCAAAGGAAAGTATAAAAGGCCAAAGGGTCAACTGGTGGAAATTTGAAAAATAATTTATTTATCTATTAATGCCCTGTCTTGCTTTCAAAAAGTTGGTCTTAGAACCCCCTCAACAGTTGGTGATGTTCCTGTTGACTCCTAAGGTGATTACAGAGGACAGTTGGGGTGTGAAATATCGAGCCTTGAATGACTTATTCCAGATATGAAAACAAATAAAGGATACCTTTATATATGAGGTTGCTGTTCAAATGATTGAAATATACAATGAAAAAGTACGGGGTCTTCTTGTTTCAGACGGTTCCAATAAAAGATATCCTTCTTGATCTTTGGATTTCAGTTTGAGGCCTCATAATATTTTAAGTAACACGTTTGCATGCTTTTCCAAGTGAGCTAACCTCCAGGGGCTATGACCCTAGCCATCATAGAAACCAAATTCCCTTGGTATCTGTAGTGTACCCACAGGGATAATATGGGATATCTAGGGAGGAACCCAAGGGGAATGATAGTAGATTAATAATAGTGGAGACCATTCAATGTAAGGCAGGCAACCTCGGCTGTTTTCTGGTTCTATTGTTGTTTCCATTATTCGCAAGAGTAGTCCACTATATTATTAAATAAGGCCCACTATAGTAATTGGTATTGATAAATGTAATGGGAACTTATTAATTTAGGTCCACTAGGTAGTTAGAACTTAGAAGTTTATTATGGTTAGAGTTCTCTTCATAAATAATTTAGGATGAATAACTCTTTAGATGGTGTGTGGAAAATTTGTTGTTATTGGAGGCTGGAGCATTAAATCATTAGGAGGTTACCCCCTTGAAGAAGCAAGGGATCAGTAGTGGATTCCTTCCATAAAAGGATCAATTTTGAGGTGTTACAGGCTTGATATTAATAAAGAGTGAAGATTTTATACATTTTTCTTGTGTTGATGATTATGTGTGAATGATCTGATTTATTTTTCTGAAGTTAAGGATTCCTCTGCTATATTATATTTCAGATCTGAAGTACATAACAAGTGGTAGCCAAAGAAGTACCCTACCCCCCAGGGGCTATAACCCTAGCCATCATAGAAACCAAATTCACTTGGTATCTGTAGTGTATCAAAGGGCCACCCTACCCCTTTGGTTACCATTTGTTATATACCTTAGATCTCAAATATAATATAGCAAAGAAATCCTTAACTTCAGAAAATAAATCAGATCATTCATAATAATCAGCACAAGAATAATATAAAAAATCTTCACTCTTTATTAATATCGAACCCTTTAGGTATGGGTAAGCTACAGTATCATGCATTTTAATATGTTACCACAAGGCTGACCTTTTATCATTGTTCAAGCTAGTGCAGCAAAACCAATCTCAACTTTTGGTTTTCTTATTAACTAGATCGAATAAAGAAATTTGGTCTCATTGCAACTTTAAATTAAAAAATAGACTTGATCCATCAGCTATAACTGCAAGCACTGTCATATATTATAATAAGAAGTCAAATGGAATTTCGACTGCAAGCGTATAATGGGGCTTACAGCTTCTATTATCTTGGGCAGCTAAACTATAATAGAGTTTATCCTGGTTTTATTTTTCTCTTATTCAAATTTGATGATTACGAGAATAATAGCTAAATCTGCTTGTATATGAGGTTGCTGTCGAAATGATTGAAATATACAGTGAACAAGTCCGGGGTCTTCTTGTTTCAGACAGTTCCAATAAAATATATCCTTCTTGATCTTTGGATTTTAGTTTCTCAGAATAAAATAATCCTTGACTCATAGCATATTGAAAATCAGCAACAATTCACAGCAGAATGGACTCAATGTGCCAGATGCAAATCTAATACCCGTTGCATCTACATCTGCTGTGATGGAGTTAATGAACCTTGGACACAAAAACCGTGTTGTGGGAGCAACTGCTCTGAATGATCGGAGCAGCCGTTTGCATAGGTTTGAAACACAATCTTCGGAGAGTGTTTTGACAGTGCATGTTCAGGGCAGAGACCTTACTTCTGGAACAATTCTTCGAGGGTGTCTTCATCTTGTTCACTTTGCTGGAAGTGAGAGAGTTGACAAATCCAAGGCCACCAGAGATAGGTTAAAGGAGGCACAGCATATTAACAGATCACTTTCAGCTTTAGGAGACATGATTGCTTCTCTTGCACAAAAGAGTTCCCATGTTCCTTACCGAAATAGCAAGCTCACACAACTGCTTCAGGATTCTTTAGGTAACAAATTCAATATTTTCCTTAATGAATAGTTGTGGAAGGAAACTACCACTTTTCTCTAGTCTGGGGTGGTAATGATATTGGACTTTGTTCTTAAGGAGGACAGGAAAAAACTCTAATGTTTGTGCACATAAATCCTAAATTAGATGCACATGGGGAGACAATCGGCACTCTAAAATTTGCAGAGAGGGTTGCAACTGTTGAACTTGGTGCTGCAAGTTTCAACAAGGAAAGTGGTGAGGTTAGGGAGCTGAAAGAACAGGTTTGTGTTAGAATGATTCTTGAAAAATATGTTGCTTTCTGAATGATAGTCTTATTTGTTCTCCATGGATCAAAAGGACTAAAAACAAGGGATATTTTGGTCTGTTTGTTTGAGGACCTATGAGTAGTTGAAGAATCTTGATAATGATGTTGTCCTCTAGAGAACTCAAGAGTCAAAGGTTTCCTAATCTTTGATGTTGCAGATTTCTTGCTTGAAGAATGCACTAGCAAAGAAGGTAGCAGAAGTTGAGCAGAGAATGAGGATTGGTGCCTCACCAATAACTAGGGATTCCAGGAACAGTCCTTAAATACAGAGAATGATGACTGGTTTCTCACCATAATATTGTCTCAGATTAGTGATACATTCTCATTTGAAATTGGAACAAATAATGTTCCCATTGGAGAGGGTATTTATGGCGTAGTCGATTTCACCCAATATGGTGAGATAGTCAGATAAACAAAAAATTTGGATGCTAGAAACCCTTTCAGACTAGCCAATCAAGTGAAGTGATTTAGAGAAAGGCTTCTAAAAGATGCCAAATTCTTTCCACCCATATATTCTTTACAAAAATATTAGTAAATATCATATTATGTTTCTTAGCATCTATGCTAAGATGAACTACCAAAATAATTACAGGTCCTCTACTCGAGTAAATAAGAATTGAAAGCACTTTTCTGAATCTCTATACCCCTCAAGGTGCCTCAAATGTTTTAGAAACAAGTTTTTGGTGTAACCTGTTAAGAAAATCTTATTAACTCACAACATTTCACCAATCAAAACCTCTTAACTATGGCCAATACTTCCTAAACATAGTAACTTTAACCAAATGAATGTCTTACTGTATCATGATTCATATCCTCCTCACTCACATAGAACACCACTCTTTGGATGAATGCCCTCAAAAGTACCAATAAATGGTTAAAAGTGCAATTTATAAAGAAGCTATAAATGAATGATTCATTTCCAATCAAAAGCAATTTCCAAAAACCAACACAACACATTCAAAAGAAGAATTCAACTCTTAGAATAAAATTACATAAAGGACTCAAAACCACTAATTTTGTTTTTCTTCAATGAAGCAAAAAGGATAAGAGCAGAAATTTACTCTGTAATCGAGCTAGAA
Organism: Pinus albicaulis; assembly: GCA_034641835.2. Taxonomy (NCBI): domain Eukaryota; kingdom Viridiplantae; phylum Streptophyta; class Pinopsida; order Pinales; family Pinaceae; genus Pinus; species Pinus albicaulis. The sequence goes on along the minus strand of JAXQQM020062031.1, from coordinate 465,577 downwards.
CCTTCAACAGATCTACGATTCAAGAGTAACTTCCATGATCATCATTCAAACAAGTCTCAACCATAATGTCATTGGAATGAGTTCTCCACCACTACCTATTATGACCGACTAGGCATCTTCAACAACTTCTCTTCTCCTCATCAAACTCTTGAAGAAGATGAAACCTGCTCCAAAGACCATAAAAAATGCATGTTGTCAAACGAGTAACTCTGATGCACAATTAATTTGGTCTTTACATAGTATCATTTACATTATAAAAGAGTTATTTATTTCTATCTTATTTATGTAGATTCTCATGTTATTTATTCAAAATAAATAACATGCGGTGGTTGATAATATCTTCAGAAAGAGATCCAAAAACTAAACCATTAACACTTCCACAGGGATGTTGGTTTGCAAGGATTCAAAATATTGTCAATCATAGCCCTCAGGGTTACTGACTGGTATTGTCTTGAAAGAGAAAGGCATTTAAAATGATATGAGACAAAATAGAAATTTAGCATTTGCAAAGTTGTTGGGACAAACTCATTCCATCAATCCAAGGAGAAAAGCACTTCATTGCTACCTCTAAAATTTGTGCTTCAAAATGTAGATTCAATTATCAACTACAAACCCCAAAGTTACTTGAGGACATCAGCCATTGTCACCTTGGTGATCATCCTTCTCACATAAGGCTAGCTCTCCTCCAACATAAGGGAGGAATCCATGATAAGCCTACAGATCTGTCCTTCAAATGCTAAAAAAACATATTTGCAAAATGATACTGTTTTTGTCTTTTAAGATTTAAAATGGAAAGCTAGGCAAGACCTAGTTCCTAATCCCTGGGCTATAGACTCTAGGCAACAAACAGAACTTTAAAATTGATGAAAAAGATGTGAGTCGTCACAAAACAACCACACAACAAGTGTTATTAGTCAATAATATATCCAATAAATATGTAACAGTGCTATCTCCTAATAGATGGAACATTTGAAGACAATGTGCTCCCCCAACTTGATCTCTTGTAAATCACATAGCTGAAAATTCCATTTGAGGTGTGTGATGCAGTGAGCTATCTCAAACCAAAGCTAGTGGGAGCCCACTCTGAATGAACCAAGGGGAATCCTAAGGTTGTGCATCCAATATCTATTGGTATAGAAAGGCACTTAGCTACATAAAGCACTCAAAATAATAAAATGACATATTCAAGCTAATGCCCTCAAGGAGGGAAATCCAAGTGATTTGGATGTAGTTTGTAGATATGCTCTCTAATCTCCTAGGTTAAGTCACATTTAGATAGTAGAAGCTGACCTAGAGTGTCCAAAGATTACCTAAAAAGGGCAAGTTGATTGATAGAAATGGCCACTAACTGAAGCAGTTAAGAAGAACCCACAAAAATTACACCAAGGAGGGGTCTATTGAAGCAATACCCTGAACTCCACCTAGATGATAGATTGAGGAATTGCATGTTAGCAGCAAATGAAGCATCGTAATATAAGGTTTTAGAATCTATCTATCCTATCCCAATCAACCCAAAGCAAGCCAGGTCCCCAAACCTTGAAGCCATAACGGATCATGGCTCTAATGATCATGTCCAAAGAGGTGCATCTTGAAAGAGATGTCCTAGAGCACTATATATTTAGCCAAGTAAACCATATTCCATGCCTCAAGCTAAGCTAGACTCCTAAGATCTGACCTCCAAGTATGTGTAGGTTGTAGTAATCTGAATCCCATCTCCTCCAACGTAAAAATGTTAGTCAAAGAGAGCATGCTGAGACATGTTGAAGATCATAACCTTAGTCTTACTAAGTTCAAATTTCAACTATCAAAGATCACAAGAGTTGGAGAAGGCCTCAATTTGTCTCTACTACCCCTTAGGGGAGGTGCCAAGAGTATCATGTTGAAAACTAAAAGCAAGGAGATCAAGACATCGAGTAGAAGACAATCAGCACCATCCTATATGTGCTCCTAAGAAAGGAGTCCAAATCATTGATATATAACCGAATGAGAGTTAGTGAGAGAGGGAATTCCTATTTGACCTCTATAGTACTCCTAAGGTAGTCTAAGAAGATGTCGATAGTGCACAAATGACCAAGCACTGACTCATATAGTCTTGTAATAGAAGCCAATGTCGTATCACATGTTCAAATACATGTTTGAGACCTCTATCTGAGTTGACATACAAGGGTTGTTTTAAAGCATCTGAAATCTACAACACACAGTGAATTTTTTCATTCAAACCTACAAAGGTATGGTTCATTCTCTTTGAAGTTATGTATCCATCAATCATATAGTGTTTGTTTGGAATCTGGATTACACTAGAGTGAAAGTCCTGAGTATATACTATAAACCTCCAACAAATAAGTTTTTGTTGTAAGTTATGTTGAAGCAGCAGTAAACAGGTTTCCAAAACACATATTTTTGCATTTATAGAATCTTGAAGTATTATTTGATCCTGTTTATTATAGAAATAGAAAAACTTGAATATTTGGTTCTGTCAAATTTGAAAAGTCCATTTAAGAATCTCGCTTTGTAGCATTTCTCCTTGTAGGTTGAAATATTACTAGAGATATAGGCACAAAGTATAAATAAAGGTGGGATCCCTCCAACAATATAAGCAATGAAAGCTAAAAAAATGTCATAGTTCTTCTGGTTTCCACAAAGTGAACCACAAACAATCTCTAAAATAGCAAAGAATGTGGACACATATTCAAGTTCAATGGACTCTGGCTAAATGGAGATGTGATGATAAACTAGATAATAAATTATGGACTAAAAGCTATATAAACCCCATGCCAGAGCCAAGTATCATCACCTTGGAATAAAAGGTGAATGAAAAGAGTATTTTCAACAATAAAGAACACCATGTAGGCCCAAATATGTGCTATAACTTCTCGATTTTATATATTACAGGATGGGACAATCATATTTATTTCTCAATTGACTGACAGATAGTCAAACTAATAGATTCCTAAATGTTAGTTGTACATTTCTATCACTCAGAAAACCTTTACAAGTCTTTGCCAACTTGAGATTTTCTAGGATTTTGGAACCTTCATAACAATACAAAAATGGCTCTCAAAATGAACATTGCCATAGAAAAGGAAAATTGACCTACATCACCAAATGTGCCTTTTCCTGACAAGGACAAAGCTTAGTCTTATGTCAAATTCTGTAGTTGTTTTAAAAAAAAGTGGTTGTGTCATAGAAAGTAATTTTTAAATCCCATAAGTCCATAATAGATGCACTTTCCCATTTTTTCATTCAAACTAAATCAATCCACGATTTGTCTTAAGACCAAAATAATGTGTGTGTTCTCCTCCCGGGCCATGCAAAAATGTCTTTGCAAACTTCAAAAACAAATTGTGATATGTATACATATTCTTTTAATAGAATTTTTCATGTTCTAAATGGCCACTGCAATATGTACTTACAATATGTTTCCTCTCAAGTTTAACCATCACTTGTGAAAATTTCCAAAGCATATATTATGGAAAAGGGATTTCCCTTCAATTGTAATGCATAAAGTAATAATTTATACAAAGAAGGAAAGCACACAACAATGAAAAAAAGAGGTGTTGGCCAAAATATTTATTGAGACAAACTACCCAAAAGGCTTCATAGAGAGGGTAGCTTCTATGTTATTTTCTTGCTACTAAGAAGAGTATCCTTACCTATCCATGCTTGATATATGAATAAACCACCTTCCAATGAAGCATACCTAGTATAAACAAGCACGTCATCACAACTCAATACTAGAGTATTTGTAAAAGCATGATTCCTGATATAATAAGATATATTATAGACACATGTCGCTATGACTTCAAACCTTTTCTGGTCCACTTTATAAAATCTATAAAAGATGCAAATGCTCCCTTCCAAGCTTCATAAACCAGTCCATTGCATATCCCTTCATGCGTAGGGAAAAAATATAATTATGTTGTCTTCACAAATGAGAACATTCTCTTTGTTGAATTAAAAGAATGAAAAATTCCAATAACACAACAACATCATCATAACAGCTTCATAAATTAGGGAAAAATAATGGCTACACACCTCTAATTAATGCTCCAAATGAAGGACCATGGTCATGATTTTCCTAGTGGCATCCCATGAAGCATGGAAGATAAGTTTTGCAAGTCAATTTGGGTGATAAAATTCCCAAATAGTCAAGTGACATCAAAATATAATCCAATTAATATCCACTCTAGGTCGCTTATTCTCGAAGATACTTCAACAAAGCTTTTTCCACATCATTTAAGTTGCAACAAGGGAGTGACATTATCCACATCACCTTTCCATGTCACCAAAAATCTATGATAAATCCCCCCTGATTGCCATGTTTGTAAACCAATCCTTACAAGTACAAATCAAATCATAAAGGGATAAATAGGACAGCATTCAAGGAGCATCCACACAACATGCATAGGAGAGGTCCAGGTGTACATAAACAACCCAAAAACTGCCTCAAGAGATATGACCAATGCCTTAGAAAACATGAAGTGCCTCAAACAATATGAGAGGGCCTTGGGAAACATGCAGGTACCCAAAAATAAAAATGCAACCAACCTGTCAAGGACAAAATACCCTACTTATCCAAAAACAATATTATGATGCCGCTACTAAAAAGAGGGATAACATTGCCAACAAAAACCTTAAAATCAACCGCCCCCTCCCCCCCACAACAACAAAAAAAAATGACGATATTAGTAACAACCTAACTTGTTTACCAAGTTAAAATTACAACTTGTTTGAAATTGTGGCCTCAACAATTAAATACCATTGTGAACAAAGACCTTGAAATCAAACCTTGAGTCAAAAAGTGGTGTTACTATGAGCACTTGCATTTTCACTTCAAGGTTAAAATTATGACTAGTTTGATATGGAGGGCATGATATATTGGCCCACTACAATCCAAAACCTCAAATTTAAAACTTGAATCACAACACATCATTACCTCCAATGCCATCTTTTGTGGGGTGCCTAAAATTACAAAACTAAGGAAACAATTTTCTTTTAAATTGAAAAAAATGGACCTTTCAAATTAAAAATTAAAAATAGAAATGATTTTGAATGTAAATATTAAAACATTTTTTAATAAGTGGAGAGTTTATTGTGGAGGAGAGCTTGATGACAGAAACCCTTATCGTCGCAACCCTCTATACTATTTTTTCTTCCATGATCCAGTTTGAACACCATTGTTGTTGCTCTAGATCGTCACCACCATGATGTTGTGCTTGATGCTTGGTCATTTTTCACTGAAATCTTCATCCTGTGAATTTTTTTTCTATTTTTGGCCTAGATCTTACAAAGAGAGTTGAGGGGGTTGGGGTGTAACAATTGCATAATCGTCATTTGTCCAGTTTCGAGCCTCTCTTTTCTACAGTTGGCCTAGATCTTGCGAAGGAAGTTGAGGGGGGTGGGGTGTGGCAAATCTATAGTCATCTTATCCCCAATTCATGCCCTTTTTTTCTGCTCTAGTGGAGGTAGGCTTTACAGTTGCAGGTTCATGGTGGTTCTTAAGTTGTCTTGGCTAGGTTTCTCTTTTCATGGGTGTTTGATGTTGTTGTTGTTGCAGTTGTTGTCATCTGCCAAGTGTTTCTACCACAATTTTTGTGGGGTTTCTTGGGGTTTCTGGGTAGAATGTGCCCAAGTTTCTTTTAATGGGGGGTTCAAGATTTCTTTGTTGCTCCTTCTAGGTTTTGACAAGCCTACGTGCTTATCCTCTTAGTTTTCCTCAAACTTTGGCCTAGGATTTTATTTCTCTAGGGTTTTTTGGGGATTTTTGTGGAGCTATCTGGGGATCCTATGCCCGATTTTTCAAAGATGTTTCATCGACCTTCAATTGGAGGAATGTGAACTATGGAGCTTTGAGCTCTTGTTTTTGGTAGGCCTTTTGGCTAATGTGACTATTATGCCCTCGTGCATTTGCGAAATGTAATTTTGTCCATGTTTTCAAGTTGAATAAAATTATGATTTTTTCTTCAAAAAAACTAAATGGAGAATTTATTAACAAAAAAATTATTCTATGTATATAAAAAAATAAAAAGCTAAAAATTTAAAAGACTTGTATAAATTTCACATATATATATATATATATATATATATATATATATATATATATAAGGCTTGTATAAATTTCCTTTGGCCTAGCAAAGGACGCAACAAAAGCATCCGCTAGTAAAATGGAATAGACTTGTTCTCCCCAAAAAATTGGCAGTTGGGGGTTCAAAAATATTGTTCTCTTCAGCAACGCACTAGTAACCTAGAACCTTTGGCAGCTAATTCATAACACACCCCTCTAGGGGAAAACTTCCAAATCCAAATATCTCCCATCCTCCACATTCGTGGACTAGAGCTACTAACCAAGGAAATCTAGAAAGGGATCAAATGTCTAGAATACTTCATACTAGCCTTCCCTCTCATTGGAGAATGGTCTACATCACAAATTGGTAATCGTGTAAGCGTGAAGCTAGGACTAGATCCATGCATGGGATTAGTTGATGTCTATAGATTATCAAACCAGTTCACCAAACACTTAAATTAAAAGTGGTGTTATGTCCTCACAAATGCAAAAGCACAATCCCCCTTGGCATGGGGGCCTACAAGATGGAAAAATTTCACAAATTTGCACCTTGTAGGACAAGATGTTGTAGAATGGGAAACATGTTTTAATCCCCTCACTACAAATCTCATCAAACTTTGGAAGGAGATCAATGTGAAGCTATTATTGTCAAAAAATCCCAACAATGGGGACTTCACTACAAAATTGGGCTACGAGTCTCACATTGATTCCCTATTTACTGGGGAAACACACTGTCAGTGGAAACGTCAACAAAAAATACAAGCACCCCTAAAATATAAAACTACACTTTGACTAGCATTAAATAACAAGCTTTTAACTTGGTACAATCTCATGAAGATGAACTAGGAAGGTCCTAGTTTCTACTATTAATGCGAATATTCATTAAAGAGCATTGCACACTTAATTATCTCCTATGCATACACAATGCAAGTAATCAACATAGTAGTGTCATAATTGCATATAAATGGCTCGTGGTCTTCCACAAGTTTGGCAGACAATCTAATGACATGGCTGGAAAATAAAGACAACTTCTTCCATGGGCATCCCCACTATTTTGGTAAACAATATTTGGTAGGCTAGGAACAAAGTTATCTTCAACACTCAAAACGTCCTTCTAGAGATCACAATGGGTTTAGTGGTAAAATTATGCATGAATCATAAAGTTGATCACAAGCCATAGAGGAGGTGCATCCTGATCATGTGCCCTCTTACAGAGCAGCTTAAGGGCACCTAACACAATGTGGTGTTAGTGTGGTTTTATTTATCACTCGATCACATGATGTACCCATATGGTATCGCTCTTAGGCAAGGTACAAACAACCATTCATAATTTATTGCATTGTGCACCTTGCTACAGTTTTCTTCATTAAAAATTGTTAATAACAATCAAGTAATGGTCCATGGGGCATTTGAGGCTTGCCATCTACTGAGGAAACAATTAAATCCAAATCTAGAATATCTACCTTCACTATAATCTTTAAGACATAAAGGACACTCTCTTCTCTTTTGAAGGGATCTCTTTCACACATATGTTGCATGAACTCAATTCCATTGCTAATGGGCTCTCCAAAATTGTTGTGGAACTCCTGGAGGTGACCTTCCTCATCTATGACCTCTCGAATGGTGTGGAACATGGCCAAAAGGTCATACATACCTAACGTGACATTTACATTTATACTTTGTCTTTAATTTTTTTGTTTTCCTTGCTGTTTTAATATGCCACAGTCACAAATTCTGTAGATGCTTTTCTGAAATTTTTGTGACTCTCCATATTGCATGTATCTTAACAAAAACCTAACGACCGCCGTGTGTCCCAATTCTACGCATTAAAATTTCCAAATAAACTAAAACACCGAGAATCTTTGCAATTGGTGCGAGTTCTATTCCCTGGGTCTCGCAAGTTGGAAGGCACTGAAAGGAAGCTTAAGGGCACTGAAGGTGAATATAACCTAGCCCTATTGAAAGCCATTTATCCTTTTATCCATTTAGACAGTTAGGTAGATAGTTGACCTCATATCCTGCCCACCTCCTTGAAAGTCAGCTCGTGGATAGATAGATTTTTTATTGAATGAGGAAAGGTTTATCTACGTGGCTATCGATGAGAGCGAACATTCAATAGGGTTGTTGGGTGGACAATTGGCTATAGTATATCTCTTCCCTACCCAAAGCTAAGGTGAGGAACTAATAGCCAACCCAACGATTGTGTCGCTACCCAATTCTGCTGCTACGTTTCTGGCTTTGCTCATGAAATAAATAACCAAGCCATTCAGGGCCTTTGTCAACATCTCTGTGACGAGATCATATGTTAAAGAGATCTATTCTCTTTGTTGTTCATGGCAGCAATTAAATCTTTATGGTGACATCATATAGGAACAAGTAGAATCTATCTCGCTAGTATTACTGGCTTGGTCTTGTTGGCTGGGAACATGCTATAGTTCGATCCTCCTAGGGGGGGTTGGATAAACAAATAGAGACCTGGCGAAAATGGATTAAGTCGAAGGGATTTACTAGGGGGGGACGAATGCAGGATTAGGGATTGAAAGTGTTGATGGGAACCAGTGACAGAACGATTGGTGGCAGGAATAAACTTAGTGGAGGAGCGTTAAGCCGCTCTCCTGAGGAAAGTAGTAGGAGGGACCCTAAACAAATAGAGGGGGTCGAATCCCTATCAAGGGCGAGACCTATCAAATGTTTCAGTCGGACGTATCAACTAGATCAACTACTACTATCTGACTATGGACCAACAGAATCGCATCTATATACAACCACTTCATCTAAATTTAAGTAAAAGGGAATCAAATCCCTCCCTATCCTCGTTGTAGATGATCCCTCCAATCCTCGGGGCCATCACCCCCACTACCCAGCCTTTCATTCCATACTTACTCGTTATGCCTCTCATGTTGATTGATTCCTGGCTCAAGGAGCATTCATTAAGGCCAGCCCAATCCCAACAGGTCAAGATATTGACCTAGGCACTTCTCATCTATCGGTCACCCCCACAAGCAAATAATTACAGGAGAGAATGGAAAGGATCCAAACCGAGAGGGCAATGAATTAACTACTTGACCAAGCAGTCTTGAACGATTATGAATTATAGGAGGGAGATGACGTGGTTTAAATATTGATTCTCGTGCATTCATTTCACCGAGAAATTGCTAGCTCTAATACACAGAAGATATGAATACAAGAAAAGAGAGGGGAGAAGATCCAACCCATCCCTATGACTACCTTTCATTCTTACTAACCGGAGACGTATTAACAACTGCCCAGGGAAAATAAAATAATTTACCTTCTTTAGTTAGGCGGTTGAAATGCCATGAAACCCTTGACCGTTAGCCATGATATGAGAAGGCTTTCAGTTTCTCCCTTTACCTCAATCACTAAGCAGCATCCATAATACTCAACGAAAAATTGTTATACCAACGCATTTCTCCATAATGATGGCGGTCTCGAATCTTCACCCACTTCATCAAACCGGTAGAAATCTGCACAAATTTGTTACAGATTCATGAAATCCATGTACAAAAGGTTGTTGTGATGATAAGAGAAGAGAACAACCGCTCTTGCAATTCCATGTATAAACTGCAAAATATTTTGTCTTTTGGATGCTATAGACAGAAATCAGATAAATGTCTAGTAAGACAGACAGTTAATATGGGGTTATGAAACCGTTCTCTACAGGACAAGGACATGTATATTCAAGTGGCTTGCAAAGCCAAATCTGGCAAATTTGCACCCATTTTTAGAATTTACAACATTCTTAGTAGTTAAAAAGGTTTGCAGTGTATCCCAGATGCTCTAGCGCTGAGAAGATTTCGTCACAGTTGCAAGATCGTTTAGGTTTGAAAGTGCTAGTTGGAAAACTTGTAGCTGAAATTTAGTAAGTTGTAAGTTACATAAAATTCCCCTCACTTTGCAGAAAATGGATAAAAATACCGCAACAATGACGTTATAAACACAATTGAGCAGACTATGGCCAAAAAATACTTTACTTGCTCAGACATGGGTTCAAATACCCCAAGGACGTGTATCCGCGTTGGCATGACCAACAATGCTAACACGTTATAAACGAACAAAATATCACAGCTCTTCCTAAACAAGAAATTGTATTTATCTTATTATCGAATATAGCAGGAATCCAAAAATTCTTAAATTTCATTGGTAGCAGGCATATCTGACCAACATGAGAATACACATATTTTAATTTCTCTAACACTTTGAATGGACATAAACCAGGCGGACTAGCAGAAATTAATTAATTTTTCTTCATAACATAAAGATAAAACTATTAAAGTCTTAAACGAAGATCTTACCCATATTTGATTCACTGCAACTCCCAGTGTCATCAATCCAAAGATCGAGTTGAAATCTCCGGCCTGCCGCAATTTGGGCTGTATGTCGTGCTCTTTCCACTTAAACCTTTCCCATCTTTTATTTCTGAAATTACCCTAGGAAATGACCAAACATTTGGGGAAAAACTCTCCCAGAACGACTGAGTCTGAATCACAGACACTAGGGTATGGAGCGAAATCCCTGGAATCCATCAATACCCTAAAAATTGGCTGAAATTGCCTCAATTCTGAAGAAAACCCAACAAATTGTGCCCGAATCACTTAGTAATAACGCCAAGGTATAAATGGCAGATGAAAACCAGATGATACAGCCCCTGGACAGTCGAGTACATCCATTCCCATAACATTGTAAGAAAAGTTCGGTTCAGATTCCTTTAAAAATATCAACGAGTCGGTCATGGCGCCATCTAAAATTTGAATATAAATGGGCGGTCTATCCATTCGATGGTTTATATTTTACAAAAAAACCGCGTTTTCCTTGCGACCTCTGGAGCGTAGTTTGAATGGCTGGGTAAAATATCGTTTATGTTTAGCGTTGAGGTTGTGGTTTAGCTTTGTGGTTTGCTCCCACAAGTCCTAAGGTTTATTTTCGCGGAGGATTATGTGTAACTCTTTTTTATTAGCCCAAATGTGTAAAATAAAAAGTATGTATATTGATAAAATTATTTTATAACTTGGTGTTAAGTAAGTATAAAATAAATATGATTTATTCGTATTTTTTATATTGTATCGTACATGTTTTGGATCAAGGTTGTGGTTTAGCGTTGTGGTTTGGTCTCACAAGTCTTAAGGTTTATTTTCGTGGAGAATTATGTGTGACTTTTTTTTATTAGTCGATTGTGTAAAATAAAAAGTATGTATATTAATAAAAGTATTTTATAACTTAGTGTTAAGTAATGTATAAAATAAATATGATTTGTGTGTTAAATATCTGGAATAAAAAATATGTATATTAAAAATATTTTTAGATATAAAGAAGTGAAATTTATATAAATATAAATAATATTATTAAGAATCAATTTAAATGTATTTTTTTTTATTCTACTTCACATCTCATCAAGAGATAATATCTCATCATGTAGTCTTTACATGTGTGTTATTTGGAGTAAACTTGATTTTGAAGTGAACACTTGTTCATGAATAGTCTATGATACTTTTTCCCACTAGACATAGAAATATTATGCAATCGGTGAAGGAAAAATAAGCATGGGTATCAATAGTAAGGTTGTGTAGGGTCAATCGAAACACTTTTCATATGTATGGCTCTGTGGGGGTGGTGGACTCGACAATAATCATGGACACTCCATGCGAGGGTGGCAATACTGTGGGGTGTGCACGACTCACTAGTGTGGGTGCCCGTGGGGGTTGTGGAGGACGTAAGCGGGGGGCTAGCATGGGTGGGGATTCGATAGTTCAAAAGCAGAGTCGTCAAGGTGGAGAAGCCCATGGTGGCAAGGGGAATCATGGATCTGATCGCTTTGAGGTAAATGAGGGGTAGGGTATCCAACATTGTTGCTTAGAGAACTGTCATGCACTTATCAACAACTTGATGGAAAGAGTGGACATGGCTAAGAGAATTTTAACACTGCAGATGGATTCAGAGACTCTTATAGTGAAATATAACATTTCGGTATCAAAATTACAATTTTCCATTTATGGAGTTACACAATTAAAAGTTATTGACATAGATGACTAATTCATATACTTGTTGTACTTGTTATTTGGTCATATTTTTATTCTTTGACTATAATAGTCATTTACATTCATCATTATTAATTTTGCCACTTATTATCTAGTCATATATTTTAATCCTAAACTAAATTAGTCATTTAAGTTACTCGCTTTTAGTTTAGTCACTTATTATCTAGTCATATATTTTATCCTGAGACTAAATTAGTCATTTAAGTTAGTCGCTTTTAGTTTAGTCACTTGTCATCTAGTCGTATATTTTGTTCCTAGACTAAAGTAGTCATTTAAGTTAGTCATTTTTAGTTCGATCACTTAAAATTGCTCAAATTTAGTAGTAATTCACTTGAAATAATTGCGGTGACTAACTTTTTTAGTCACCTGGTCATTAATTTCATTGTTTTTTACTAGTGACTTATGAGAGATCATAGTGCTCTCAATTACTTGTTTGGGAAACCAAAGTTGAATGCAATACAAGATACATGGTTGGAAATACTTACCGAGTTTGAATTTGAGATCAAGTACATCAAGGGTGAAGATAACAAGGTTTTCAATGAACCTAATAGAATGATTTAATTGAATCACCTGGAAACCTTCAACTCTTATGAGGTGGACCTACTTGAAAGATTTAAAAATGGAGGAAGACATGACAAAAAATATCAAAAAATGAAGGAAAATTTACGACAAGGTATTGAGGATGAGGAATGAATTGTTATACCTGACACCCTAATTGAATTCAAAAACAAAATATATGAACCAAATAACAGTTATTTGAAGGGGATCATAATGATAAAGTTCCATGTATAACCATATTTAGTCCATATTGATACCAAAATACTTTAAAAAACACCAAAAACATTTATTATTGGTGAAACTGAAGAAGGAAATGACCCATTTTGTTGCTAAATGCATAAAATGTCAAGTGAAAGCTAAATGCAAACATCTAGTAGGTCTATTCCAACCCATTACCATTACTGAAAGGAAGCGGGAATTGATATCCATGGATTTCATTACAAGGCTAATGATAAACTATATGTAGCATGATGAAATTATGGTAGTGATTGAAAATTTGAAGAAGGTGGTTCATTTTGTGGAGGTCAAATCCACCAACTCAACTAGTGAGGTGCCTAAAATTTTCATAAAAAAGATTGTGAGGTTGAAGGAGTCCCCAAGAAAATTATCTTAGATAGATATGATAAGTTCACTTCAAGGGTTTGGAAGGAATTATTTGCGACATTGGGGATAAAATCGGCCTTCAGTACACTGTATCATCCACAAATGGATGGGAAAACAGAAAGAAAAAATAAAATTTCGAAGGAAATGTTTGGGATTTATGTGATGCATCATCCCAGGAAGTGGCACGAGTATCTTCCACTTGTAGAATTTTCATACAAAAATTGGTACAAAGAATCCCTAATGATAAGCCCATTTGAGGCATTGTATGGGAGGAATTGTAATACTCCTATGAGTTTGAGAGATACAGCAAACAAGGTCCTTATTGGGCCTGAAACTCTCAAGGAAATGGAGTACCAAAATCATATCATTAGGAAACATTTGAAGGTGGGAAAAGACAGGAAAAAATATATTTGAATCATCATAGGGTGCATAAAGAGTTCCAATTTTGGGAACATGACTACATTATAATTAATACCAAGAAAAGTTATTTGAAGATTGGATCATTTGCAAAGTTGGTGACATGCTATTGCATGTCATTTGAAATCCTTGATAGGATTGGACTACTACCCTATAGGGTGACCTTAACTCCATGTTTCTTTTTCTTAAATATATGTGAAGGATTATAATCATGTGATTGATTGGTCTTCGCTATAGGTGGAACTAGAGAAAGAGTTCCAACCAGAGCCATTGTGCATCCTAGTTTGGAGGAACCTCATGCTAAAAAATGGAGAAATAGAGAAATTCAAAGTGTAGTTGGAGCACTTTGAGCTTGAGGAATCCATTTGGGAAATGGATGGCACAATGAGGAAATCATATCCATTTTTGACTTCTAATTGAAGAAAATATGTATACTTGTAAATATTGTATAGAACTGTATATATAAATCTCCACAAATTAATATTTGTTTATTTATTATGTTCCCTATGTTACATATGGACATAGAAAACTGAGGATGGTGTTCCCTCAAGGGGTAGGGGTTTCTGAAAACCCCAAAGATGCTCCTCTCATGTATATATGTAAGTATTTTTGCAAAACAATGGTATATATAATATGGGTTCAGTAATGGGACATAGATTCGAAAGTTGTGAAGGTTACCTGCGAGGGAAAATGTTAAATTGTTCCTTACCATAGAAAATATATACTACTATGTATATGAGGGTAACTAGGAAAATGTGAATTTTCCCAAAAACTATGCTTTCATAGCATTGGTAAAGAAAGGAGGGTGTGAATTCAAGCAAGGAATGAAAGGACAAGATTCCAATTGGTTTAGTTAGTTGTCCAATTCGTTATAACCAATTAAAAAAAAAATCAACAACCCAATAATAGATAGGAAGGTGGCATAAATTGTATTGGTCGACATGATTGGATTTCATGGACATTGTCTAAATGTCCCCCAAGGAAAATAAAAAACAGTTTTTCCTTGTTAATAATTTATTAATATTTTTTTAATAAAGTATTAATAATTTTATAATAAATTATTAGTAATTTTTTTATTACACTATAAAAAATTGAATTAAATGTATTTTTTTTTTAATTTTTTTCCTTTTTATTACTTTTCTAATTGGGAAAAAGTAATGTTTTATTATTATTCATTTTTAATTTATTGCTTCATAGAAAAAGGGCTAATGAATATAAGCGTGAAGATACAATGATAAGTATCAGTAAAGAATAAATGAAAGATAAGGCCAACAAATGAGATAAATGGACAATATAATTATTCAAAATATTCTATCACATTCTTTGGGAAAATAATTAACCTAATTTTTAGCAACTTAGGAGCATAAGGAAGGTATACACCTATCACAACACTCCTGTGATATGCATCAAAAAATGCTACATAATCACCATTATTTTTAGATTTTAATAGAAATTTCATTATGCAATTGCATATATAAAAGAATATCTAAAATCATTGCAAGGAGTATTCATCCATTCAAATAAATCTATAGTTATCGAAATCAAATATGATTTTTCAATTGTAGTGTCAACTAGCCTAGGAATGCATCCACACCATAAATAAAAATGAAATCCCTTCCTTCATCATCAATTCACAACATTATAAATAAAGTGATATGGTGAATTAGACATTTACTACTATTAATAATATCTCACATATATTTCAAAATTATAGTTTCCCACTGAAGATATGATCTAACAATACTCGAAATTGATAAATAAGAATATAATTAAAATCTTAAATGTATACTATGAGGTATTTATTTCCTTAGCCTTATGGATTTTTCAAGCTATAGCATTCATGGATGCAATATATAAAATTTGGAAAATATAAAATAGTCACCAATACAATCAACAATCATAAAACACAATGTGTGACTTAGGAGACCCATTCTAGAAAACCAGTGAGGTTGCTTTACTCTCTCTGTCTCTGAATGGAAATGGATGTATGTACTCAGTAGTGAGACTTGTAGTTGCTAAGATTTTATAGTCCACAAAACTTCCCTATCATATCTCTCTTTATCAAATTTAAGATACCTCTCTCATATAGAGTATAAAATGCACTCAAATAGAATACAATGATGTTTCTTCCTAACATCCCAATTATAACCACACCCTGATAGCCTATTAGTGGTTATATTTGACTCCTTCCATATCTTAGCTAGAGCTACACTCTTCTATAGTATTATGACACAAGACTTTCCCATGAGAAACAAGGACTCATGGAAGCATCAATTACTCATATGATCTTACGTTGACATGATTATTCGCATACCTGAACATGTATCAATTTATATATTATGGACTCTAGTTCCATATTAATGTTGGGACCACCAAATTTGGTCATTTAAAGCCTCAAAATGACTCTTAAAGATTTTTGTGATAAATTTTTGAAATTTGGGCTATCCAAGCTCATCTATTCAAATTTCTGACTCTAAAATCATTGTTATGTATTAAAAATGATATATTGATTTAGTATAGATTAATGTGAGTATAATGCAATATATATTCCTACCGTGTATTAAAAAACTAGTCACACATAAAATTATTTAAACCTCCCAGAACAATGAAACATGTTGTTATATATATCCTTTACTTTTTGTATTGACTATAAAATGATGAAATTTTCATAACAACCCAAAATAATGAGGGAAACATGTTTGCAATGTCCTATTTTTTTGAGGTCACTTTGTTATAAAAGCAAGATATTCAGATAAATCCTTCAATCTCTTCCTTATATCCTTTTGGATGACGATGACTCAGAAAACTTCACTCTTACATGAATTAGATTGGAAAAAAGAGATGGTTGAAAATATATTGTCCTTCCTTCCTTTACAAAGTAAATAGGTTAATGAAATAAGTACATGGGATTTCACCTTAAACTTAATGATTATGAAATAAAAGTTTGGATGCATTTTTTATGGAAAAATAAAATGAGTGTTAGTGTATTAAATGGTTATCAATTGGAGAAATAATAACATTACTAATGATTACTAATGACAAATATTAGGGAAACACTTATCTATTTTATTTCATTTTAGGCCCCCAAGGGTATACTAAACCATGGTGCTTCACCTTGTTGACCAATAATTTACCAAATTAATTATAAAGGGGGTTTTAAAAATGTGAAGAATAGTCCTTATATTGTACATATTTATTGGATGGTTGTATGGATTGGAAGATGGTGGGGATGATGAAATTTCAAATCTTTTATAAGGAATTAAATCATATAACACTATATGGAAAATATATTTACAGGTTCTATGGTAGTAGATAATAGAAAGAAGTATATATGCATACAAATTATATTTCATTAATGGATTATAGTGACAATAAGTAACATAGTAGGATTATATGTTATTATAAAGGTAATTATGGAATCCTACTATCTCATTTCATATCATCACATAACATAAATGATAGATGAAGAGGATATGGTGATATTGGGGTTATATCATTCCATTGTTTCCACTTGGAAATTTTTTTTTTTTTGAAGACCCCTTACAACATCTTCTACTAAAAATATTCATTTTCTGATTTATATGATACGAAACATCACTGAAAATGGTTGGAGCGTTTTCGATAAGCCTATCTTATCTATGCTTTGAAGGAGAATGGAAGGATGAGTGAAATTAAAGGGTATATACTGAAAATATTGATAAAATTAAAATTCCACTAAGATTTCCCTTTTGTTTTAAAAAAAATGAAATCATTATTAAAATGTCTCCTTTGATTGCAAAATATTGATTTAGTTGGGAGAAAAATATAGAGATGGGAACTAATTTGAAAAACTAAAGCACCAAAAAAAATAAAAGTCCTATTTTGTCTAATCCTCACCAATTTCTTCCTTACATGTTAAAAAAAAAACACATGACAGGTACCTAGCTATGTGTTTTATGAAGGAAGAATAATGAGTGTTTCATGATAGTTTTTCCACTTTTCTAACCAAAAAAAACTACGCCTCATAATATGTTAAATAAAAATTGCAAATAAAAGTTAGAAAAGTTATAATGTAGAGGAAATGATACAATCATGGACGGAATGAGAAGAACTTACTAAGAATCATCCCCCATAGTTAAATTTGTCTTATAGCTCATAAAAAAATTTATTCATTCTTTCAAAGATGAATTATATCGAAATTTGTCTAGAATTGAGCATTAACCCTTATTGGTTCTAGAATGAAAAACCTTTTTATCATCATTCATATTGATAAATAATTTTACATAAAATTCATGTTGGAAAATTGTTTAAAAAAACATGAATTAATAGGAAATTTTTTTTTTTCAACTCTTTTGGCAAATATTACCATTACTTTGGATGTGAAAGCTATGGTTTGTATTATTTCAAGAAGGTGAAATATTTGAATTGCTGAAGGGATCCCCTAAAAATAGCTACTAATTCTCTTTTCTCTTATAGATTTAAGTTATAGTTTTTTTGTTTTATTTAAATATGATATTAGCGCCATCTAAAGCACACATCTAGAGTTTCTCATGCATTATGGTAGCACCCAAATATGGTTGATATTTCCCACTAGTCATCCAAAAGCTTCTAGAGAGGAAGGGGTATTGACATGGATAAAGCTCTATTTTAAAACAAATATTGTTGATTAAGGGAAATCAGAATATATTTCTATAGTTCTTCTAGTCACCATTCCATTAACTAAGACAACCCATCCCCTTTTTTTAAATGGAATATAAATTTTTCATGCAAGGTGTTAAATTTAGATGTACATGAAATATAAATATGAAGCTGTATTATTTTGGATATGGGTATATAATTTCCATGGTTATTGGTCGTAGCTCAAAATATTTAATTTTGGATAGAGATAGTTCTGATATGATTCTTGGATGATACAATGTCTATTCAAACATCAATAAAACATTGGTATTTCTCCCTCACGAGATATATCCAAACATGTATAGAGATGCATGATTGTAAGAGGATACAAAAATTATTCAACCAAAAACAAAACTTTCGTCATCCCAATGTTCATTGCTAAGTTGAATAGAACCCAAATTTATTAGAGCACTTTAATTCATGGAGGCCACGAGTATCCTTAAGAAGATATGTGTCATAGCTTTAAATTAACACAAAATCCATGAATGATAACTTCTATATACATATGATAAAATAGTAATTTGATTTATTTAATAGTAATTTGGTTGATTTATGTATATATGTTCAAATAATATTTAGATTGATCTCTGTAGTTTAATATTTTTTGAAAAAAAAAATTAGAAATCTTAGATCAAAGTTTAACATAACTATTGAATCATAAAAAATTTATATTTGATGAGATACCTTCCTATCATCATGAGTAGGCACATTTAGAATGAAAAATGAGAAAAAAATTATGTTAATATTTGTGTTATTCATGCAAAATAATATGATACTAAATATTGTCCATCATTACCAATGTTGAAGGAATTTTGCCAAGAAGACAATAAATAAAGTCAATCACCAATTTTTTTTTTTTTGTAGCTCCAAGAGGACCATGGCATCCAATTCAACCTGGTATGGTTCAAGAAATTAATTCACAATTTCAATCCTATGCACATCCATCTAAAAGTAATTGTAGCACAATCCCTCCATCGGAACCTTGACCATCTAAAGCCAAAAACCAATATTGGCAAAAAGATTGACAAGGACCTTATGGGAAATATTAACAATATCCTTAATATTTTCCTTGATATCCTCCATATCCAACTCCATGTTATACCTACCATCCACCTCCACCACAACCAAAACCCCAACGAGATCCATCTCAAATATCCACTCCCACTCAACTACCTGCACCAGTATTTCCAAACTCACACAATGAAGTAGCTCAACCAAATTACAATGCTGAGGTACAATACTACCAAAGACTTCCTCTTGATCTTAATGATATGCATTTTAGGTCAGGAAGAGTATTGAAAAAAGTGATTCTCTTGATTTCATTGAAGGACTACATTCTGAAAAATAAGATCCAAATGAGAAGAAAAAGAAATGATGGGATACACTTGATGAAGAGCAAACATTAGAATCAAATATTGAGAAATTTACCTCATTTTACCATCATATCCTCCATTTTTTCAAGAGAATAATCACTAAATCGAGGAATATTTGAATTCCATGGTAGAAGAGGACACAAAAGAGATCCAAATGTGAAAGTGGATAATGGGAATAACAAATATATTGAAATATGGTTCTAGAAAATCATTAAGTTGTAACAATACACTCTTCTTCAACAATACTTGATATAATCTCAGCCAAAGAAATTGGTCTCTCATATTCATGTACATGTCAAAGCATATATTTCAAGCCTACAAATGATTTTATTTTCCATCTTGATGTGGACATGGCTCCATTGGGAGTAATCCTATACTTGAAAGATTTTATTTTTTTTCAAGTAGAGTAGGATAGAAAGAAAAAAAATGGAAGAGAGAAAAAAGAAAAGAATAAAATCTGAAGTGAAAACCTCTTTTAAGGTGCCTAATATTTTCTCACTGATATAAAACCTCCATGAGAAGGTCAATGGGTTGGGAAAAAATAAAATAATTGAAAAATAAAAGATCCAGGTGAAAACCTCCTTTGAGGCATCTAGGCTTACCTACTAGTCGAAAACCTCATTGAGGTAGCTAGTAGGGCTAAGAAAAAAGAGAAAAAAATGAAAAAATGACCCATGTATCTCTCTCTAATGAATGCAAGTTCTCTCCAACCTTTGCAAGAAACAAAATCTAGTTAGCACCAAAAGAAAAAGTTTATCAAAAATCTAGTCAAATGAAGTCAAAATTGGACTTTCTCCTCCTTTCCTCATATGATCCAAAAGGACCAAGGTAATTCCAATCCATCAAAGCAATATATTTCCAATATACACACATCATTCAAAGCTTTTTTCATTCATTTTCTTCGTTGTCATAAAAATAATACAAAAAGTTTTGTTTTTTCTTCAGGAAGTCCAAAATACACAGAGCATAAATTTATTTTTATTATTTCTTGAAAATAATGCATGCATTAACCATGTTTTTTAATGGGGAGAGGCATATAGAGGATGGTAACATTCTCAAACAATTTCAGCAAATTCTAGTGCATATGTTTTGAGAAATTGGGTTCCATCACCTACAACAATTTTTTATTTTTCGTGATATTCGTGAATCTAATGGTTGATTATTTTTATGGGGAGGTTAATAAGGATTTTTCGAACATTTGAAAAAATATTCAGGTAAATCCAGTAAACCATTTGGGAGTTATGGATAAAAAATAATTCAGCTACAAGTGATTATCCTGAAATGCCACAGGAACAACCAGAAATGCTATAAAATCTCACCTACAAATCTCTCCTCCATCCTTCCATCCATAAAATTTCAATTACATACCCCTAACTCATATAAATATCTCTCTCCACCATCCTATAACCTCAAAAATTAAAACTTTAACCCTCCCTATGTTTCTATAGGAAGTTCCTTACATGCTACAAGAAGTTACAGTGAGCTATACAAGGATGGATCGAGGGAAAACAAAAATAACCAAGGGCCTTTTGGTGTCACAAATTCCATGGGTAGATTATTTCAACCATTTCCTACCAACCTCTAATAACTCCTCCATCTTAACCACAGAGATTTCTCACTCAAACCCTACACTCTTTCACCTTTCTAAATAAATTTTCTGAAAAAAAAGACAAAGTTCCTTCACTCCATTTCTCTAATACCTCTCCATACTCTCCCTCATAACCCATGCAAATTTAGAGGCTAAGAAAAGAAATAAAAAAAGGCATTTATAGGAAGAATCAACTTCTTTTATCAGGCCCTGCATAAGCCCCAGAAAGGCCTTGAAGTTGTTTTTTTATCATCCATGGAGGCAGGGAAAACTTGTGAGCTGAATCTGAAGACGTCAATGGCACTCCAAGAATTATTATTCAGCAAAAAAAATGTACTTGAAGACTCAGCATGGAAACTACACACACATAGCAAATTTATACGTCAAGCACATTTCAGGAGAAAATTTTTAGACCAAAGCCAATGCATAGAGAAACGATAATAAGAAGATGAAAATGCAAGAAGCTAGCATATCATCCATTACCTTTGTCCATAAGTAGCATGAAACCATAGAAGGGTCAACACATGATAAATCAACCTTTGACAATAGGATCATCAGTAGTATCTTTAGAACCACCAAAGACAACTTCAACAGTTATACCATCAGCCTCCATAACTACAACAACATCCTTCACAGAAGAAATATTCTCATGGCAACGCACATGTATGAAAATATCTAATCTCACCCTTCGAATATATTGTAGCTTAAGAAAAAATAAAAAGTGTGAGAAGGAGTATTTTATAGCCAAAATTAATAGTAGGAAGCCTTAGTATTATATAGAAATTCATTTAACTTCTCTCCAAATGACAACCACATATGTGAGATATAAATGAGATAAAAGTGAAAAAATACATAATAAAGTTGGATGTTGTCATGGATTTCCAAAATTAGTTTGAGGCCAACTCAGATAAATCAAATCACTTTTTTTTTTTTTTCATGCAATGGAAATAAGAGTAAACATATTCAAAAAAGAAAAATAATGAAAATCAATAAAAAATAAAAATCAAAGAATAAAAAGGTCGACCCACCAGCTCTTAGCATGAAAGGAAGAGGTGCTACATGATTCAAGTTGGTTTTTGTACAAAATATAGAGTTTTTTCTGATGACAGGAGGTATCAAGGATAAATAAACTTCTATAAATGAAAAATTGGGTGGTACAAGAAATACCCTAAATTTGCACATAAATTTCATATAATTCATAGTCTGCAAATATGGGGGGAGGATTTAAGACGATAAAACCCATCATCATAGAGAGAATCCATCATCATCCTAAAGTTCTTACCATTTTCTAAAATTTCAATGAGACGTGATTATTAGAAAGGGTAATGGTGTATGATCATGATATTTCACTTGAGGTTGCAGTCAATTTATAAGATCCATTAAGTGGCAAAGAATATGAACCAAAATCAAGGTGTTACCCTAAAAAATAGAACCCATTATAGTTGAAGACTTACTTGGAAACTGAGATAGGGAAGAAATGAAAATAGAAGCGTAGCAAGAAGAGAAGTAAGAGGAGCAACACATGGACCAACAAAAAAAGAATGAAATATGCCATCATAAATGAAGAACCATAGGGAAATTAGGATGAATAGGTTACTTACAGGATGATAAACAATTTCAGTAGGGGGATATGATGGGCCTCCAAATTAGACACAAATTAAGGCCCATATAGCCTTTGTTAGGCACATAAAGGCTATATTAAAACTCTCCTTCTACACTTAATATTTTTCTTTTAGATTTAAAATTTTCTTAGGAAGGTTTAGAGATAATTTCATATTTGTGCTTAATATTATTTATTTTTGAAAAACATTATGAGAAAATTGGGAAGAATATGAAGATTTGGAGGAGGAGATAATTTAGGGATTTTCTCCCCACTACATGACGATCAATATTGGATAATAAATGAAAAAAATGTCATGAAATTATTAAGAAATTATGGAGCACCAATGATTGAAAAAATCTAGGAATGTGTTCCTTTTCATGGAAATATTCCACCTTTAAAGGATATTGATTCCCCCTAAATTTGTATAGGTTAAAAATCAAATTTTCCTCTAGAGGGATGTATTTCGATCACAGAGAATGTTTTTCTTTTGTAGCTCCACTTTCATTTCTAGCATGGATGTAATTGGATCGATTCAAATAATGAAGTTCAGTGCAATTTTTAGATTCTAAATCCTAGTTTATTCCAAATTAATTTGGGTCTCCTTAGGCTTGGCCATCCCATGATCCTTAGATCCCTCTTGCCCAATTATTGTGTCCTTTGAATGTCTTTTTCACTTACATATATTTTTTATGCATTTATTGTTCATGCTTATTTTGTTGTAGGTTATATTGTTCAAATGGTTGAAGGGATTTTTTTTAAGGTTATTTAGAGAGTCACAAGAATGATTCATCCTTGGAATATATTTTACAAGTCATATTCATCATTTAGCTACTTGGATTGGGCTAGTAGCTCACGAATCTATGATGTTTGGATGTCCCTTTTAGGAAAATAGTATTAATGTTCTGCTATTTTTTATACCATGTTAATAAGATTAATTCAAGTTGATCCCACTTGTATTAGGTAATAAAAAAATTCAACTTAATAAAACAATTTAACCAATTTCATTTTCGCTTGATTAGGTTAAGAATTTGATAGGTTAACTAGCTCACTAGTTCTTGAGTTTCCAATTTTTAGACTAGTAATTTTTCACTATTTTTTTAACACATTTTAATAGGGTTAATTTGGAGTGACTCCACTTGGAATGGACTCTTAATATATCCTACTTAACAAAAACAAATTCCATCCAATTTTCAATTTATTTACTTGGCTGTTTGGTTACTTATCTCCTCGTGTAGAAAAAACATGACTTTCTGTAGCACCTATAAGACTTCCTGTAGAAACTTCCTCTTGCACTCCTATAACACATATAAAGTTTACAAAAGTTTCTCCAAAATATTGGATTTTCTCTATTAGGCTTGAATCATGGCCCCTAGGATCTAAATCCATGATTGAGGAAGAATCAACACCACTTAGGACAAACATTTTTACAAAGTATATTAGGCCTATTTATTTGAATTCATTCTCTTATAATTTCAATTACAAATTGTTGATTAATTTCTTTTCAAAGAAACTTTCCCTTTATGCAATTATTTTAATATTTTATTTCTTGAAATTCACTCCATTACATCATATCAACTAAATAATGACAGATTGTATGTTGCACATATAGTGTCGACACCTCTTAAGTTGCTATGAACCCTGTGTTGATAATTAAAGTTGGTAGCATTGGTAGTTGCAACATTATTATTGCAAGACTGAGGCTTATCACATGTTCCAACATCGTATTGTGACAAATACTGTCTCAATATGAAAAGAAAACATGTTCAACCATGGTCCTACCTTCCATTGTAACAAATTTTCTCTCGATATGAAAATCAAGCATGGCCAACCATGGTCCTGCACCACATTATGACAAGGATTCTCTCAATAGGAAACCAAAAATGGCCAACCATGTTAATTTTAGTGTTTATTCTATTTATCTGAGTGTTTATATACATTTGGTTTATAATATTTCTCCCTTGGGTTTAATATTATTCCCTTGGGTTCATAATCCCTTGGGGTTTTAGTATTGCTCCCTTGGGTTTATTATCCCCTTGGGGTTTATAATATCAATCCCTTGGGCTTATTAATATAACTGTTGAGCTATGGTCGAGCATGGTCCAACGTCTCATTGTGACAAATATTGTCACAATATGAAAATCAACCATGGTCAACCATGCTGATTTAAGGGTTTAAAATATTTAACTTTGGGTTTACATACCTTGGGATTTTATTATTCCCTTGGGTTTTTAGTATTTATCCCTTGATTTTATTATTCCCTTGGATTTGTCAAATAAATCATATTCAACCACGATCAATCATGGTAAACCATGGTCAACTATGATCAATCATGGCTAACCATGGTCAACCATGGTCAACCATGCTTTATAAAATCATTCGTGGTAAACCATGTCCAATCATGGTCAACTATGCTCCAATGTCACATTGTGGAAAATATTTTCTGAATATGAAAATGAACCATGGTCAACCATAGTCAAATGTTGCATTGTGAAAAAGATTGTATTTATATGAAAAATCAATCATGGTCAAGCGTGGTCAACTATCTTCCTACATTGCGTTGTGACAATGATTTCTTCAATATGAAAATCAACCATGCTTAACCATGGTCAACCATGTTTATTTTAGAGTTTCTAAAATTTATCTTAGGTTTATTATACCTTGGGTTTATAATATTTACCCCTTGGCTTCATAATCTCTCAGAGTTTTAAAATTAATCCCTTAGGCTTTTACAATTAATATATTGGGTATATTAGTCCCTTTTATTTATAACATCAATCCCTTAGGTTTATTAATCAAAGGGTTCAACTACGGTTGAGCATGGTCCAATGTCACATTGTGAAAATTATTGTCTTTATATGAAAATCAACCATGGCCAAACATGGTAAACAATGTTTATTTAAGTTTTTATACTATTTTTCTTTGGGTTTATATAATTCTCTTGGGTTTCATATTATTCCCTTGGGTTTATAATCCCTTTTATTTTTAGTATTGATCCCTTGTGATTATTATTCCCTTGGGTTTATAAAATCAATTATGGTCAACCATGATCAATCATGATAAGCCATGGTCAATCATGGTTAGACATGATCAAACATTGTCAACGACATTCTATAAAGTCAATCGTGCTTAACCACGGTCGAGCATGCTTAACCATGTTATAACGTCACATTGGGGCAAAGATTGTCTCACTATGAAATTCAACCATGCTTAACCATTCTTCAACATTGTATTGTGACAAATATAGTCTTTATATGAAAATTAATCATGGTGAAACATGGTCTAACTTAACATTGTGACAAGGATTGTCTCAATATGAAAATATACCATGGCCAACCATGTTTATTTTAGGGTTTATAATCTTTATCTTAAGCTTTATATACCTTGGGTTTACAATATTAATCCCTTGAGTTTAATATTATTCCCTTCATATCATAATCCCTTTGTGTTTTAGTATAAATCCCTTGATTTTATTATTCTCTTGGGTTTATAATATCAATCCCTTGATTTTATTAATCTAAGGGTTCATATTCTTTAGGGTTTAGTATTATTCCCTTGGGTTTATAATATCAATTCCTTGGGTTTATTAATCTAACAGTTCATATTCCTAGGGTATAATATTATTCCCTTGGGTTTATAATCCCTTGATTTCTTAGTATTAATCCCTTTGGTGTATTATTCCCTTGGGTCTATAATTTCAATCATGCTAAATCATGGTAAACCATGGTCAAACTTGACATTGTGACAATGATTTTATCAATATAGAAATCAACGATGGTCATCTCTGGTCCAACACCGCATTATGACAAAGATTGTGTTGCTATAAAAATCAATGATGGTGAACCATGGTCCAACATCACATTATTACAAGGATTGTCTCAATATGAAAATAAACCATTCTCTACTATACTTGTTTTATGGTATATAATTTTTATCTTAGGGTTTATATACCTTCACTTTATAATATTAATCCCTTGGGTTTAATATTATTCCCTTGGGTTTATCATCCATTAAGTTTATTATTTCCTTCGGTTTATAATGTTAATAATATTTTATAATATACTTATTATTATATATATTATTATTATGTTTTAATATATTTTTTATTGATATTAATATTAATATTAAATCTACATCCATTGATTCCTATTAGTATATATGGACCATATTTATTAATGTAGTTGTGCTATAAGCACAATCACATAATATTAAACCATTATTATTTATCATTATTAATATTAAACTTAAAATTTTACTTTTACTTTAAATTTAAATTTAATTTTATTAATATTAATGTTAAACTTTAATTTTAATATTAGCCATTAATTATTTATGTTTTTAATATGTTTATCAATATTAATGTTTTTATGAATCTTAATCATATGTTTAGTTTATCTCTAGATGCGGATGGTAGCCTTGGTTGATGGGACATCAGTCCCTGGATGACTCCCGATGGAGCTCGCGTGGGGTGGCCATATGGCCCCCTGCAGCTCCATTATCCTTGCATTTACTCCTCCAACTTGCTCTACATTGACTCTCCCTCGCCCGCGTATTCATCTCCCCATCCTACTCAACTGGTTAGTGATGGAATTCATCTCGGGTAATTTGGAGTGCTCCTGTCCTGCTTGCCATTCTCCCCCTCCCCTGTGGAGCGCTTGCCCTGCTGCTTGTGCTGAGCCAAGAGCTCGCACACAGACGGGGCGATGCTGCTCACTCTTGGGCTGTTTGGAGACGTTACCAGGCCACGATTTCTCCCAGACCGCCTTTTGTTGTTCTAATTCTTTTCTGCATACCCATTCTGTTAATCAATCCTAGCTCCCATCACTTTCTTCCTATTCTAACTGTCTCAGGCATCTCCATAATACTTCTGTGGCCATGCCACGGGTATGTCACCGAATGCGATGCCACCGTGGTGCGAGTCGAGGTCGGGTAGCTCGCTCTCGACCTTCTACCAGCTCCGACGCGGAGACTTCCTCTGAGGACGTTGCGTGGGGGCGCTATCTGGATACTCGCATCCAAAGACGTCGTGCTTTCCATCTTAGCAATGTCTGCATCACTTAGACCACCTCGCCTCCTTATGCTGACCCTCCAAGGCCTATTTCCCCTGCCTCCCGTGCTTCAGCCAGCCATGCCCTTCGCCAGACCTCCGAGAGGGCGGAATTCCGCTTTGAATGCTCCTTCAATTAGCCCATCATTACTTCTTTTTTTACTGTCACTCTGAGAGAAGAGCTGCCTAACCTGGTTTTCCCACCTATGCCCGATCCTATTCCCACTCCCCTTAATCCTAATCCTGTGCTGGCTACGAATAATCCCGTGAGCCTTGTTGCGTCGTCTGGACCAAAGCATTCCAACTTGGGCAAGCAACCCATGCAAGTGGACGTCACCAAAAAGGATAGTGAGCGAAAGGAAGACATCTAAGTTCTAAGGGATGAGTACTGGTGCAGAATTTTGGAGGAACCGCCTTCTCCAGCTCATGAGCAGTGATTCCAACTCGCCTCGGCCCACCATGGTACAATCATTCAATTGTTTTGGGAGAATTTTTTATTTTCTTTGTTCTTCTTCAGCAACAGCAACTGTTCTCTACTCTAGTATATTTTCTTTTGATATGTTATATGCTATGAACAATGAGCCAGTTTCCCTCTCAAGGGCGGTGAAACTCTCTCTAAAAGAACTGGTTTCCCACTCAAGGCAGTTCGTTATTTTTGTTAAGCATGGACATCAAGCCCAGTTTTCAAGCTCCCATAGCTGAAAATGTGGCAATTTTGTATCAGTATGTTTTATAAATAGAATTAGTATTATTTAGAAAAAAAAGAATCTTATGTTTAGTTTATAATATTAATGCTTTGAGTTTTTAATCTTTTTGGTTTATTAAATATTAATATTTAAGAGTAAACATTACATTTTATTCTTAATATCAACTTTTATCTATGTTTTTTAATTTTTATCAATATTAAATTATATTAATTTTAATATTAATATTAAATTCTAATTTTAATATTGAATTTTAATGTGGTTGTGTATGTAATTAATATAAGCATTTAACTTATATCAACCACATTTAATAATGTTGTTGTGATAATTATTATTATTGTAGTATTATTATATTTATATATTTCTTTATATTGATATTAATATTAATATTAATATTAAAATTTAACTTTAATTTTAAGATTAGATATTAGTTATTTATGTGTTTAATATATTTATTAATATTATTGTGTTTATGAATATTAATAATACTTTTAGTTTGTAATATTAATTTTTTGGGTTTTTAATCTTAAAAATATCTTGGGATTATTAATCTTTTCGTTTTATGAATATGAATATTACATTTAATGCTAAATTTTAAATTATATTATTACTATTAATTTTTATCCACTTTTATTAATTTTTATAAATATTAAATTTTATTATTAATATTAAATTTTATCCATTTGGATGTGAGGTGTGGGGATCTAGTTTATCTAGATATCGTTGGAGAAATATCAAAATTATCCAAAGGGAATTAATAACCTACCACCTCAAGATTAAAAGTAATAATCCCTACCCTATTCTCTTGATTGAGGTTAAAATTTCCCCCAATCAATGCACTAGTATGTTTAAATATGTGATGTATAAGAAGAAGTTGTAAAACATGGAAGCCAAGAGACTTCCAAATAACTCCCAAATTTAAGGATAAGTTGTGGAGTGATAAGGAGTTAGAGAGGAAAATAAATTTAAGATACTTCAAGAAGGTTATCAACCCCATGCTTGCTAAGAAGAATTACTTTTCCATATTAACGAGTGCTAAGAAGTGATTGAATATTGCGAACCATAACTAATTCTCACAAGCTTTAGAGTGAAACTAGACATTGGTCTATTCCCAAGATTCCTTGGGACGAAAGAATATGCCTCTTTTGTGATACTACGAAAGTAGAAGACGAAAAACACTTTCTCTTGGATTGTTCTACCCTTACTCACATTCGTTCTCATTTTCATAACATTTTTCCCACTACCAAACTCTTTGACTTGTTGAGTCACGATAACTACATTGACCCCAGAACACTTTATTGACCCCAGAACACTTTTTTTTTTTTTTTTTTTATGACATAAATACAATCTTAAATAATCTCAGTTAACCACTTCTTTCTTAAAGTGCTATTCCCTTTTTTATGACATAAATACAATCTTAAATAATCTCAGTTAACCACTTCTTTCTTAACGTCCAATAGACCATATTCCTTTCAATGGACATCAATTATCATCATCATCATAACCATCATTAATTTTTATCAATATTACATGTTATTAATTTTAATATTAATATTAAATTTATTTTTAACATGAACCTTTAATGTTGTGCATGTAACTCATATACACCTCCTTCTTCATTATTATTATTATCCAGTTTTAAGGTCACCACCAAGATAGACACCAAATTGGTGTGTGAGACCCCCTTGTTTGTGTGACAAAGGACCCACCTCCGCATAGCAATTTGACTGGAAAGTCTACGAAGACATACATGCTCTACACCCCTCTCGTTTTGAACCTCTGACCTTTTAGGAGGAAACACATACTCTTAACCATTAGGCACACTCAAGTTGTACCAACC
This sequence comes from Pinus albicaulis, assembly GCA_034641835.2. Lineage (NCBI taxonomy): Eukaryota > Viridiplantae > Streptophyta > Pinopsida > Pinales > Pinaceae > Pinus > Pinus albicaulis. The sequence goes on along the minus strand of JAXQQM020062031.1, from coordinate 435,074 downwards.
ACATTTAATAATGTGGTTATGCTAGTTTACAGAGTAAGTATGTCATTTTTTCCCTTTTATTTAAATTGGCAAATTAAAAAAATGTCTATGAACAAGTACCATATGAAGTGAGTTACCATTTTATGGACATATCGTATTCATAAACCACAATATTATAACAAATATTTTTTATGAATTAAAATTCTCGTGTGCTATATCTCCCTGCCTAACAATTTTATTTTATCTCTTTTTAAATATCTATTTATTTAACATATATATTAATTCATTTTATAACTATTAATAATAATAATAATAATAAAAGAATATTAATTATGGCTCTCACATTAAGAATTATGTTCCAAAATATAGAGTAACCAAAAAGCAAGACCACGCCAATTATAATATGGAAATAAATAATTTCAATAACTTAATGTAAATTTATAATTTATCTTTTTGGTTTGAGATCACTTATACATTATAATTTAGCTAGCTCTTTGGTTTGAGATCACTTATACATTATAATTTCGTTAGTATTAATCATTTTTAAAGTGTTGTGTAAAGAGACTAGGGCACTTAAAATTATATAGTTTGACACTTAGAACATGGATTTCCAAAAATTTTAATTATATTTTTCCAAAGTTTTATTAGAAAAAATCTATATTTTCAAAACTAAATTGTTGCAAATTTAAATTATTTATTTTCTAAATTTTAGCAATTCAAATAACAAATCTGTTGAGATTTTCTGTTTTAATAAAATAGTCAAAAATCTCATTAGGTGACAAAAATTAGGAATTAGTTCCTAGATTAGTTGTTGAGATTTTCTGTTTTGGATAAAATAGGCAAAATCTCAGTAGGTGACAAAAATTAGGAATTAGTTCCTAGATTAGCTCCAGTTTGTTGGGAGGGAGTTAATGCATCCTAAATTTGTGTTGAGAGGATTTATGAGGCAGTTTGATTCTCCTGGCTATATAACAGGTATCCATACGGATTGTTTGTAATGGAGTGAGGGTGTGTGAATTATGTAATCTCCTGTTTTGAATAATAAAGACTGCCGATGCCTGTTGTGTGGACGTAGCCCAGGAGGTTTGGGTGAACCACGTTAATGCATGTGTCTTTATGTGCTTGGTTTAATTGTTGTGTGTTAATTGTTTAATGAATTCCGCTGTGATTTCTCCAACAAATGGTATCAGAGCATGTTGGAGGTTTGAAGAAGCTGCGTGGAGCGTAGTTGAATGGTGCGCAGAACTGTTGGACTGGTGAGATTGCTGCACAGAGAACTGTTGGCCTGAGCTTGTGAAGTCGTGGCCTGTTGAGAAGCACATTGATGGACCGTGCAAACCATTTGCCTGCTGCTGAGAGGCCGTGCTGCTGAGCGCAATTTGGAGGCGGCCAAAGTAAACGTTGAACGTGCTGAGTGCCGTGACTGTGAGTAGAAGTTGCTGTTAACAGCAAATAAAGATGACGTGAACACATTTCACACAGGCAGTGGCGTTAAGTGAAGTTAATCGCTCGAGTCGTCGAGCGAGTTGTTGTGCTTTGAACACGGTTAGCTGGAGTTTCAAATGTGCAGAGGTGGACAATCTGACAGTCGTATGCTATTTTTTCAACAGCGTGAAGAATCGGCGCAGCGTTAGTGACTTCTGAACGCTTGACGCGAACTATGGTAAAAAAAATAAAATCGATTTAGTGAAACGCCCATATGAATTAAGTTCTTAAACTTTGAAACGCTGTCAAATTTAAAAGTTTAAAGATCACATTTTAAAAAAAAAAAAAATTAATCGATTATCGATTTTGGAGTTATTTTTTTTTTTTTAAAAAGGTCAACATCGATTATATTTTAAATCAATATACATAATCGATATATATAGTGGGGCATAATGGGGCATAAAACAAATCGATTTGAGTGTTGTTTTTTAATCGATTGTATTGTAGTTTTTTTTAAATTGATTTAAATACCATTTGCATATATGGTATTTTTTGAGTGGTGGCATTTTTAAATGGAAAATTACCATTTGCATATGGTATGAAAGGAAAGACCTTTTTTCTATAAGGTGAAGGTTATTTTTTTTTTTAAAGGCAGTGAGAGGCACTTAAAGGAAGGCAAGGGCAATTTTTTTTTTTAAAAGGCATTTTTTAATTAAAAGGGCATTCTTTATTTGAAAATTGGTTCTGGAGATTACTGTGTTTTTTGCTGAAACAAGATGGCGAAAACTCAAAATGCCCGGTTTGAAATTGAGAAATTCAATGGCAAAAACAACTTCGAGATCTGGAAGCTTAAGATGCACGATATGCTGGTACAACAAGGCGTGGCGAAAGCGCTGTTGGGGAGGAGCAAAAGGCCTTCTTCCATGACGGAGGATGAATGGGATGAGTTGGATGACAGAGCTCTGAGCGCAATTCGGTTATGTCTGGCGGATGACGTTCTGTTCAACATTGTGTCAGAGAAGACCGCCGCAGGCTTGTGGTCAAAGCTTGAGAAGCTCTACATGACGAAATCCTTGACAAATCGGATTCTCCTAAAGCGACAGCTTTATGGTTTGCGGATGAAGGAAGGTACCTCGATTACTGACCATCTGAATGTTTTCAATACTCTATTGGTACAATTACAAAGTCTAGATGTAAAATTTGATTCAGAGGATAAGGCAATAACTCTATTGTGCACATTTCCTGAATCGTGGGATCACTTCGTTACTTCCATAAGCTTCAATAATGCAGCTGTCCTTGAGTTTGACGATGTGGTTGGAGCCATGTTGTCTGAGGAGACGAGGAAGAAGTCGAATGCTGACACCTCTACATCAGAGGCAATGATGGCTAGAGGTCGTTCTAGAGAAAGACGCTCTGGTAAGCGCGGCGATTCACGTTCAAATTCGAAAGGGAAGAAGAGCAAAGTGAAGTGCTAGTTTTGTGGCAAATCGGGGCACTTGAAGAAAGACTGCTGGAAGAGACAGCAAGCAGAGAAGAAAGGAGACTTTTCGACAGAGAAGAAGGAGGCAAATGCGACAGATACAGGTTCGGCATCTGGTTCAGGTATGAGCGACGAAGTGTTGTCTGTTAATATGTCAAATCATGATCAACATTGGTTGTTAGATTCCGGTGCATCAAACCACATGTGTATTCATAGAGAATGGTTTAAGACGTATAGATCATTTAATTATGGAGTCGTGTACATGGGTAATGATGTCACATCTAATATTGTGGGAATAGGAAGTATACAACTGCAAATGTTTGATGGCACAACTAAATTGTTAACAGATGTGAGACATGTTCCAGACTTAAGAAAAAATATAATTTCTTTAGGAGCACTTGACACAAATGGATATAAGACTGTAATTCAAGGTGGAGTTATGAAAATCTATAAAGGTATTTTACTAGTAATGAAAGCTAAGAAAGTAGGAAATCTGTTTCAGTTAGAAGGAAGAACAGGGTCAGTTCATGTGTCTACGGTGTCTGAACATGACAGTAGTTCCATTCGCCTATGGCATCAAAGGTTGGGCGATATGATCGAAAGAGGGTTGAAAATTTTGGCTGATCGCAAGTTACTTCCTAATCTAAGGTCTGGAAAGTTAGATTTATGTAAGCATTGCTTGTTTGGAAAACAAAGTAAACAAAAATTTAAAACAGGCAAACATACTAGTAAAGGGATACTTGATTATATTCATTCAGATGTTTGGGGTCCAGCCCCTACAGCGTCATATGGTGGCTCGTCATATTTTGTGTCGTTCATTGATGGCTTTTCTAGGAAGGTGTGGGTCTACATGTTGAAAAGAAAGTCTGATGTTTTTTCAGTTTTCAAGCAGTTTAGAGCATTGGTAGAAAACAACACTGGTAGAACAATAAAATGTTTAAGAACTGACAATGGTGGTGAGTTTACTTCCAAGGAGTTTGACAGCTATTGCAAGGATGCGGGGATCGAGAGACATAAGACCACGGTTTATACTCCTCAGCAAAATGGAGTTGCTGAACGCATGAACAGGACTCTTCTAGAGAGAGCAAGGAGTATGCTGAGTAACGCTGGTTTGCAGAAGGAGTTGTGGACGGAAGCGGTGGCAACAGCCTGTTATGTGATAAACCGATCTCCATCGATGGCCATAGACTGCAAGATTCCGCAAGAGGTATGGAAAGGACACCCTTGTGACTATTCTAAACTCAGAGTGTTTGGTTGTGATGCATATGCTCTAGTGCCTAAACATCAGCGAACTAAGTTAGATCCAAAGTCTAAAAGGTATATCTTTATTGGGTATGGTGTTGGAACAAAGGGATATAGATTGTGGGATCCTACTACCCGCAAAATCATCATCAACAGAGATGTAAAGTTTGATGAATCCTCTCTTGTACAGTTAGATGTAGATAGTAAATTGAAACAGGATGATGTATTTGATTTTCAGCACATTCAGTTTGACAACACTTCTAATGATAGTCATGATGACCATAGTTCAGATTCTAGTCATGAACAGGTTTCAGATACTAGTTATGAACAGGGTTCAGATATAGAACGTGAACAGGTCTCAGATGCTGGTCATGAAGAAGTTCCTACAGATGGTAGTCAGCCAATTGCGGAAGCACCAGAAACATCCTTAAGGAGGTCGACAAGAATCAAACGGCCACCGAGAAGGTATGATGATTATGTTACTTCATTTGCTTTGACCGCTAATGACAATGAACCTCTGTGCTATCAGGAAGCAATAGAAGTTTCGAATAGTGACAAGTGGAAAGCAGCCATGAAGGAAGAAATGATGGCCTTAGGTAAGAATGGCACATGGGATCTGGTTGAGCTTCCAAAAGACAGGAAAACTGTGGGGTGTAAATGGGTTTACAAGCTGAAACGGGGTGTGAATGATACGGAGGACAGGTACAAAGCGCGACTGGTTGCAAAAGGGTTTTCTCAGAAAGCAGGCATAGACTTTCATGAGATTTTTTCACCAGTTGTTAAAATAGTTTCAATTCGAAGTGTGTTAGCTTTAGTTGCTTTGTTTGATTTAGAGTTACAACAACTAGATGTTAAGACTGCTTTTCTACATGGAGATCTAGATGAGGAAATTTATATGGAACAACCGGAAGGGTTTGTTCAGCATCGCAATAAGAAATTTGTCTGCAGGCTCAAGAAGTCATTGTATGGTCTGAAGCAGTCGCCTCGACAGTGGTACAAGAAATTTGATTCTTTCATGTTGAGTCGAAAATATATAAGAAGTGAATATGATCATTGTGTTTACTTTAAGCAGTTAAGTAATGGCATGTTCATTATCTTAGTGTTGTATGTTGACGATATGCTTTTAGCAAGCAAAAGCATTGATGAAATCAACAGGTTGAAGACTGAGATGGCAAGGACATTCGATATGAAAGATCTAGGAGCAGCAAGACAGATTTTGGGCATGGAGATTTTCAGAGACAGGAGTAATGGTAAGTTGTGGCTATCACAACAGAAGTATGTTGAGAAGATACTTTTGAGATTTGGTATGAATAATGTGAAGCCTGTGTCAGTCCCTTTAGCTTCCCATTTTAAGCTTTCTTCGAGTTTATGTCCTAATACAGATGAAGAAAAGGATTATATGTCTCAAATTCCATATGCCAATGTAGTAGGATGTTTGATGTATGCGATGGTTTGTACTCGACCAGATATTTCACATGCAGTTGGGGTTGTCAGCAGGTACATGGAAAATCCGGGTAAAGAACACTGGTCAGCAGTGAAATGGGTGCTTCGGTACTTGAGAGGCACAAGTAGTTATTGTATCACTTACAATAAGAGCGGTGAATATGTTTGTGGATATGTTGATTCTGATTTTGCAGGTGATTTGGATAAGAGAAGGTCAACTTCAGGGTACGTCTTTACTCTTGCAGGTGGAGCTATCAGCTGGATGTCAAAGCTACAGAACATTGTTGCTTTATCCACAACTGAAGCAGAATACGTTGCTGCTTCGCATGCTTGCAAAGAGGCAGTTTGGTTGAAAGGTTTGCTTGATGAGTTTGTTAGGTTACAGGACAACATCAGGTTACTGTGTGATAGTCAAAGTGCAATACATTTGGCTAAGAATCCGGCCTATCATAGTAAGTCAAAGCATATTCCAATTAAGTACCATTTTGTAAGACAGGTTATTACTGAAAGGGGAGTCTCTCTTGAAAAGGTGCATACAAAGGAAAACTGTGCAGACATGTTCACAAAACTAGTTTTGTTGGAGAAGCTGCGTTGGTGTTTGGCTTCTCTTGGCTTGCAGAAAAGATAAAATAATAATAAAAGGGCATCAGGCTAATTGTTTTCAAGGTGGAGATTGTTGAGATTTTCTGTTTTGGATAAAATAGGCAAAATCTCAGTAGGTGACAAAAATTAGGAATTAGTTCCTAGATTAGCTCCAGTTTGTTGGGAGGGAGTTAATGCATCCTAAATTTGTGTTGAGAGGATTTATGAGGCAGTTTGATTCTCTTTGCTATATAACAGGTATCCATACGGATTGTTTGCAATGGAGTGAGGGTGTGTGAATTATGTAATCTCATGTTTTGAATAATAAAGACTGCCGATGCCTGTTGTGTGGACGTAGCCCAGGAGGTTTGGGTGAACCACGTTAATGCCTGTGTCTTTATGTGCTTGGTTTAATTGCTGTGTGTTAATTGTTTAATGAATTCCGCTGTGATTTCTCCAACATTGCTATCATTTTATTTTATTATCTATATAAAAAAAAATTTCTGTAGGCGCTGGAAAATCATTTTCCAGCGCCTACAAGAAAAAAAATGTATATGCCTATAGGCGTTGGAAAACGATTTTCCAGCACCCACAGCAAAACAAATTTATATGCATAGCAAAAGTTTTCGTGGGCTTCTCTCTGTTACCTGATTGCATAATACATGGGTATATATCATTTCATATTGCCTTGCTATCACTTTATTTTATTATCTATATAAAAAATTTTTCCTGTAAGCGCTGGAAAATGATTTTCCAGCGCCTACAGGAAAAAAAAATTATATGCCTATAGGCATTGGAAAACGATTTTCCAGCACCCACATCAAAAAAAAATTATATGCATACCAAAAGTTTTCCTGGGCTTCTCTCTGTTACCTGATTGCATAATACATGGGTATATATCATTTCATCTTGCCTTGCTATCATTTTATTTTATTATCTATATAAATTTTTTTTCCTGTAGGCGCTGGAAAATGATTTTCCAGCGCCTACAAAAAAAAAAAATTATATGCCTATAGGCGTTGGAAAACGATTTTCCAGCACCCACAGCAAAACAAATTTATATGCATACCAAAAGTTTTCGTGGGCTTCTCTCTGTTACCTGATTGCATAATACATGGGTATATATCATTTCATATTGCCTTGCTATCACTTTATTTTATTATCTATATAAAAAATTTTTCCTGTAAGCGCTGGAAAATGATTTTCCAGCGCCTACAGGAAAAAAAAATTATATGCCTATAGGCATTGGAAAACGATTTTCCAGCACCCACATCAAAAAAAAATTATATGCATACCAAAAGTTTTCCTGGGCTTCTCTCTGTTACCTAATTGCATAATACATGGGTATATATCATTTCATATTGCCTCTTGAGTCCAAAAAACATGCTACAAATTATTAGCCTATTACATATTACAAAACATTAATCAACCTGATGAATCTTCAAACTCAAGATAGTTGTTAACCCAGATCCAAGTTCAAGCCTCACAACTGCTGTTAAAGATTTCAGCACTGCTCCAAAACTCCAAATGCTCAATAAAAGGTGTGAGCCAAATAGAAAATTATTAGCCTATTACATATTACAAAACATAAACCAACCTGATGAATAATCAAACTCAAGGCAGGATGGATCCTCGGATCAAGCTCAAACCTCCTGGCCTTATTTGTTAAAGAAGATTTCAAGCCTTTGCTCCAAAACTCCCGATGCTCGATAAGAGGTGTGAGCCAAATAGAGGGAGTGGGGTTCTTCTTTATAACATTTTTCTAGGGACTGAGATTAGGGTTTTTTTGTTAGACGATTTAAAATTCCAAAACGAGAGAGGCTACACGGGCGTTTGCGGGGTAGTTTGGTCCCAAATAGGGATAGAGTCACGATTTAGTACAATCTGCTGAGTCATGCTACGAGTCGACCACTTCGGTAACAAACCGAGACCACCAAAACAATTTTAAGGCCATTGCGCTTGTTGTACGGTGTTATTAGTTTCTTAATATTTTAAATCATTCAAATTATAATAATTTACAATTATTTTTTCTTATATTTTTTAATATAAATATAAAATTCTACCTATCCCCTTTACATCATATTAGCATAAATTTTACATGGTTTACATTAAAAACATGAAGGCTTTTATTTTCTTTCTATACCAGCGATTTAATAATATTGCTTCAACAAGTTTTTGACAGAAAACCTTATCGCATCAAAATCCCAGTAACTTATTATCTAAAAACTCAACACATTCTACTCGATGAAATTATATTATTTTACATTCAAGTAATATAAAACAACTATCACATAGCAAAGGCTCTGTTTAAACGATTTGATCATTTAGTCTGATTGTGAATATCTCATTGGAATTCAGTGATATTTTTTCAATAAATGTTAATATGGGAAGGTTTGAATAATTTCTAATTAGTGAAAAGTTTAACAACTAACGGCCCGTTACCAAGTAGTTTGGTACCAAATAGGGATAGAGTCAAGTAGTTTAGTACCAATTTGCCTGAGTCATGCTCTGAGTCGACCACTTCAGTAACAAACCAGACCACCAAAACAATTTTAAGGCCATTGCGCTTAATGGTTCCAGGCTATTCAATACTGTACAGAATAGTTTGTAATCACGCTTTATTTACTGTTGCCATTGCACCCTAAACTATTCAATACTGTTATGAAGTTATTTGTGATCGCACTTGTAATTTGCAATCACACTTTATTTACAAAGACTCCTCCTTGGATAAGATCTGCACCGGGAATATCTTACCTTGCGTGTGACTGTGAGCTGAATTGGAGCGAGTTCTTCTTATTTACGCTGGACGCTGGAGCGAATCCTCTTCGCGTAGCTGCTTGGCAAATGACCTTTGTTCCAGCACCGGGAAGTATTTGAATTTGAAATTCAAAAATGAAAACCCGCATTTAATTGTGGTTGGTGGCCGACGGACGTGGGGTGGCGGGTGGGGGAGGAGCGGCGGGTGGCGGAAGGGAAGCGCTTGGGGGAGGAGGGGCGGAGCGGGTGGGTTCCTCCACTAACGGCCCAGTACCGTGACGGCTCTCCGTTTCTTATTCGATTTCGTAGTCGTTTTTCACATCGCCGGAAGGAGGGGGTCGCCAGAGGCCGACGATCGGGAGCTGTCACATCAGCTCCCGATTCGTAGACACAAAGACTCCTCCATTTTTTTATCCATCCCTTTACACTAAAAGAATATTTAACTTTTAGTGGGGCTACACTAAAACAGGAATAGAATATTTTACTTTTACTGGGGCTACACTACTACAGGAATATTTAATTTTTAGCGGGACTACCTTTTTTTTCATTAGAGTTATATTTTAACTTTCAAAAAAATTTGTAATCTCTTTGTGAGATGATTAACTGGTTGTCACAAATATTTAAATGATTGGTAAAAAACATGTTATCTTCTCAGTTTTTTTACTAAAAATATATGTTTTTGTGATAAAGCTCAAAGAATAGGTTTCCCACTTTTGTGGAGTCTAAGTTATTCCTAAATCATAAATTCCTAATATATTTGACTTCTGAATTGTTTAATATCTTCATGATATTTTTATGGAGTCTAAGTTATTCTTAAATCATTAATTCCTAATATATTTGACTTCTGAACTGTTCAGTATACTCATGATAGATATATTTTTTTCATTAGAATTATATTTTAACTTTCAAAAAAAATTGTAATCTCTTAGTGCAATGATTAACTAGTTGGCACAAATGATGAAATGGTTCGCACAAAAACATGTTATCCTCTTAGTTCTGTTACTAAAAACATCTGTTCTTGTGATAAAGCTCAAAGAACAAGTTTCCTACTTTTGTGGAGTCTAAATTATTTCTAAATCATAAATTCCTGATATATTTGACTTCTAAACTGTTTAATATTCTCATGATATTTTTATGGAGTCTAAATTATTCTTAAATCATAAATTCCTAATATATTTGACTTAACTTCTGAACTGTTCAATATACTCATAGAGACTTTAGTTACTCTTACTTTACAGTGATGGCCTTTAAATATAGTTAGACTTTGCCCAAATTATTCTAACGAGGTTTAATCTTTAGACCTAATTAATCCTAGAAACTCATAGTAACAGTATGATAGCGTGCTTTCCAGTGAGAAAAGAAAATGGATGGGAGGCCGGGTGCAAGCCTTCCCTTCCCTCAAGTTCGGAGTCCCGACTCAACTGCCAACTTTCCTTCCAAAATAGTAGGGCAATATTTTATACGTGATAGCAAGGAAGGCTCAACGCAGCAATGGCAATCAGTCGACTTTCTCACAACCTTTGAGCAGGAATCGACTTCTCAAGGCCAACACGGCGCATCCTGGCTCCACTTAAAAAAATAACAAACACCACGGTGAGCCAAAATTCTAGATTGCAGAAGTAGAGGAAGGGCGGTCTATATTCTCAGAAATGAATGAATAACCGAAGGAGCCTAGATTCTCCTTTTGTTGAAGGTTCTTTCTCCAAGGTTTCCTCCATAAGTGATAATATCCGCGCACAAAGGCGCTGAAGATCAAACCATGGAGGATTCGTTGTTACTGCTGGTGTTGGTCTGAATCTCCACACTACAATTCAGAAAGCTCAATAGAAAAAATCTTTGTGGCGACGGTGCACGAAAAAGACCATAATGATGATTACTAGCAGAATAAATGGGATTCCCTCATCTTCTGCGTCGATGCCCTCTACGCCTTCAACTCCCATTGCTCCCTCCTCATCACCAGTAGCCAGTGGCAGCAGAACCCAAATTACATAGATTCTATACGGAATGTTGCCCACTAATTAGAGGAGAGGGGTGGAATTTGCAGTGACGAGGTTGCCTGGTATTGGTCGGAGGTATTCTCTTTGCTCGTATAGGATAATAAACTGATGAATCTCTGGGATTTCTGTGATATTTTCATATCGGGTGGCTCTTCATTATCGCCATTTACATTCTTATTGCTATTTATAGACAACATAAGTTTTATGAATAGCAAGGTAGAATACAAACATAATCTACATTTATCATCTTTGGAATCATCTTTGCAATCAAGTGCCTCTGATTCTCGATGGTTGTATACATGGAATTGCCTGTGGAATAAATGGACTGATTTCTTTAGCATATATCAACCATGCAAGAGTTTTGGCTTTCGTTCGGGTGGTAGGTGGTGGTTTTTTCCTAGATGCTATTGTTGCTGCTGCTGTCAATGAATTGGGTTGGGCTATTCTTACGCCTGGTTATTCCGGTGTTCATGCCGATTGATTTTCTCAGGACCATCCGTTCTCGGGCCATTTTCAAAATTTCCGGTGGCTATACTATGATGAGGTCTGGATGACGTTCTCATGGCTTATTTTATCCGGGGATCATTTATGGTATTACTGGTGACGTATGATAGCCGTATGTAATAAGGATTTCTATTAGATTGTGAATTGATAAGGCTTGTTTTCCTTATTCTCAAAAAAGGACAATTCTCTATATCACGGATTCATTTTCTGAATGGGTGGCTTCCATATTTGGATGACTACGATCATGTGTCCTTGATCTCATGAATTTTTGTCAGGAGTTTCATATTCCTCATTGGGATTGCTATATCAACGTTTATGTGCTCCTCTTTTAGATAATATTGATCTTCTTTTACAGTGGCGGCCTTCTGATCCTTGTCATCTGACATCGTTGTGACTTGATTTATTATTGATGTACAGATTTCTTTGATATTATAGGTGTTTTGTTTATAGGGGCATTAATACTATAATCGGTGAATGATCTATGAATTGTCCGGTTATACGGGATTGCTGACTGGGTCTGGCTTGACATAAAGGAATTTGGAGATAATTCTTATTTTTATGGGTGACGGACATGTAAGGGAACGTTGAATCGGCCATATACTATTTGGGTAGATGCATCTACCATTAAAATCTCATCTGGTTTATTTCAGTGACGGCTTCTGATAGCGATCCTGTATCTTTTGGAGGAGTCTTTGTGTCTACGAATTGGGAGCTGATGTGACAGCTCCCAATCGTCGGCCTCCGGCAACCCCCTCCTTCCGGCGATGTGAAAAACGACTACGAAATCGAATAAGAAACGGAGAGCCGTCACGATACCGGGCCGTTAGCGGAGGACCCCACCCGCTCCGCCCCTCCTCCCCCAAGCGCTTCCCTTCCGCCACCCGCCGCTCCTCCCCCACCCGCCACCCCACGTCCGTCGGCCACCAACCACAATTAAATGCGGGTTTTCATTTTTGAATTTCAAATTCAAATACTTCCCGGTGCTGGAACAGAGGTCATTTGCCAAGCAGCTCCGCGAAGAGGATTCGCTCTAGCGTCCAGCGTAAATAAGAAGAACTCGCTCCAATTCAGCTCACAGTCACATGCAAGGTAAGATATTCCCAGTGCAGATCTTATCCAAGGAGGAGTCTTTGTAAATAAAGTGTGATTGCAAATTACAAGTGCCATCACAAATAACTTCATAACAGTATTGAATAGTTTAGGGTGCAATGGCAACAGTAAATAAAGCGTGATTACAAACTATTCTGTACAGTATTGAATAGCCTGGAACCATTAAGCGCAATGGCCTTAAAATTGTTTTGGTGGTCTGGTTTGTTACTGAAGTGGTCGACTCAGAGCATGACTCAGGCAGATTGGTACCAAACTACTTGACTCTATCCCTATTTGGTACCAAACTACTTGGTAACGGGCCGTTAGTTGTTAAACTTTTCACTAATTAGAAATTATTCAAACCTTCCCATATTGACATTTATTGAAAAAATATCACTGAATTCCAATGAGATATTCGCAATCAGACTAAATGATCAAATCGTTTAAACAACGCCTTTTCTATGTGATAGTTGTTTTATATTACTTGAATGTAAAATAATATAATTTCATCGAGTACAATGTGTTGAGTTTTTAGATAATAAGTTACTAGGATTTTGATACGATAAGGTTTTCTGTCAAAAACTTGTTGAAGCAATATTATTAAATCGCTGGTATAGAAAGAAAATAAAAGCCTTCACGTTTTTAATGTAAACCATGTAAAATTTATGCTAATATGATGTAAAGGGGATAGGTAGAATTTTATATTTATATTAAAAATATAAGAAAAAATAATTGTAAATTATTATAATTTGAATGATTTAAAATATTAAGAAAACTAATAACACTGTACAACAAGCGCAATGGCCTTAAAATTGTTTTGGTGGTCTGGTTTGTTACTGAAGTGGTCGACTCAAAGCATGACTCAGGCAGATTGGTACCAAACTACTTGACTCTATCCCTATTTGGATGAGTAGATCCAGAAACGCTCTGTGTAGCCTCTCTCTTTTGGAATTTTAAATCTGTTTAACAAAAAAACCCTAATCTCTAGACCCTAGAAAAATGTTATAAAGAAGAACCCCACTCCCTCTATTTGGCTCACACCTCTTATTGAGCATTTGGAGTTTTAGAGCAGTGCTGAAATCTTTAACAACAGTTGTGAGGCTTGAGCTTGGATCTGGATAAACAACTGTCTTGAGTTTGATTATTCATCAGGTTGGTTAATGTTTTGTAATATGTAATAGGCTAATAATTTTCTATTTGGCTCACACCTCTTATTGAGCATTTGGAGTTTTGGAGCAGTGCTGAAATCTTTAACAGCAGTTGTGAGGCTTGAACTTGGATCTGGGTTAACAATTGTCTTGAGTTTGAAGATTCATCAGGTTGATTAATGTTTTGTAATATGTAATAGGCTAATAATTTGTAGCATGTTTTTTGGACTCAAGTGGCAATATGAAATGATATATACCCATGTATTATGCAATTAGGTAACAAAGAGGCGAAGGAAAACTTTTGGTATGCATATAAATTTGTTTTTCTGTGGGTGCTGGAAAATCGTTTTCCAACGCCTATAGGCATATAAATTTTTTTTCCTGTAGACGCTGGAAAATGATTTTCCAGCGCCTACAGGAAATTTTTTTTTTATAGATAATAAAATAAAATGATAGGAAGGCAAGATGAAATGATATATACTCATGTATTATGCAATCAGGTAACAGAGAGAAGCCCAGGAAAACTTTTGATATGCATATCAATTTGTTTTGATGTGGGTGCTGGAAAATCGTTTTCCAACGCCTGAAGGCATATATATTTTTTTTCCCGTAGGCGCTGGAAAATCATTTTCCAGCGCCTACAGGAAAAAAAATTTATATAGATAATAAAATAAAATGATAGCAAGGCAAGATGAAATGATATATACTCATGTATTATGCAATCAGGTAACAGAGAGAAGCCCGGGAAAACTTTTGGTATGCATATAATGTTTTTTTGCTGTGGGTGCTGGAAAATCGTTTTCCAATGCCTATAGGCATATAAATTTTTTTTCCTGTAGGCGCTGGAAAATCATTTTCCAGCGCCTACAGGAAAAAAAAATTATATAGATAACAAAATAAAGTGATAGCAAGACAATATGAAATGATATATACCCATGTATTATGCAATCAGGTAACAGAGAGAAGCCAAGGAAAAATTTTGGTATGCATATAAATTTGTTTTGTTGTGGGTGCTGGAAAATCGTTTTCCAACGCCTATAGGCATATAAATTTTTTTTCCTGTAGGCGCTGGAAAATGATTTTCCTGCGCCTACAGGAAAAAAAATTTATATAGATAATAAAATAAAATGATAGCAAGGCAAGATGAAATATTGCATTAAAATGTAACACATCATTAAATACATATATACTTATATATAATTTATGTTGAGTAAAAGTGATATATTAAGTAACATTAATTTACAACATTAAAAAATATGTATTTACAATTTCTGTGTCAAAAGAATCAATATTTTGCTAACTATTTACATGTTGAAATTGAAAATTAATTATATACTATTTTCTAATCTAGATTCCAACACAAAAATCATTATGACTAGTGGTGAATCTCAAGCTAATTTTTCCTTCCATTTTCAACTTACACATGTTATGTACACTTTCAACCTTGCACAGACTCTATGACAAAGACTTACATGTTGAAATTGAAAATTAATTATATACTATTTTCTAATATAGATTCCAACACAAAAATCATTATGACTAGTGGTGAATCTCAAGCTAATTTTTCCTTCCATTTTCAACTTACACATGTTATGTACACTTTCAACCTTGCACTCTATGAAAAAGACGTACATTTATGTTGAATAAAAATGAAAATTTTCCCCTTTAAATCCCCCACACAATTGAACAATATATAATCAATGAGCTTGCTTCTCAAAACTTTCCAACCCTATTGAGTACATTATGAATTTGACTACAATTTAGAATTTTTTTTAGTGGAATTTTTTTCACTTCTTGTTCTTTCATAGCAAGAATATTGAGCCCCATAATTGTTATCAATTCACTCTTTTAGATTTCCTATCTTGATATGTTTATTGGTATGATTCATGTATGATACAGAGTTGTGAATAAAAATGCATGCCCCCATTGTGAATATAGTCATAGTCCCAATTTATCATAGATTGAACTTAACATCCATATGACACATCCCATTCATTCATAAAAGCATCATAACATCATATTATAATAGGAATAAAAAACCATAAAACCATAAATAAAACACAAAAATAAATAAAAATAATTTATGGTAGGAAAATCATTAGAGCTAGAAAAATACTCACTTTTGAATAATGATAAAAATTGTTTTAAGTAATTTTACTAAAACTTTTTCTTCATATCAAAATCATCATTACTCTAGCCTTAATATATATTAGCTATCTTTTATTACACTTTTATAATTTACAATTCTAACTTTTTTCATATACCAAAAATACCAACAACCATTCTCTCTTTCTCTCTCTACATGCATATATATTTTACTGGTTTGCTTGATTATTACAATTTAATCAAACAATAACATTTTGTGCTTGCTTTATTGAAGCAGGAATTATATAGCAAAAATTGGAACCAATAGCCACATCAGGAAATCCATTTTCCCATTTTTTAATTATTTTTAATTTGAGTATTTATTCTAATGCATTTGATAGAAAACCCTTGTTTATTTAACCTTACAAGGTTTCCAAAAGATATTAGTTTTTTAAAACATTTCTATATATGCATATTGAATATGTCCCTAAGAACTCCATAACAAGAGGTAACAGGTAACAGAGAGAAGCCAAGGAAAACTTTTGGTATGCATATAAATTTGTTTTGCTGTGGGCGCTAGAAAATCGTTTTCCAACGCCTGTAGGCATATAATTTTTTTTTCCTATAGGCGCTGGAAAATGATTTTCCAGCGCCTACAGGAAAAAAAAATTATATGTTTCTTGCTCAAGGATGTTGGTCCAAGAATTTAAATCTTTTATGTTTCTCATCCCATTTCTTATAAATCCAAAGAATCTGTACACAACCATCATAAATAAAGGGTGCTTAGTTTTTTTCTAGCATTCAAAAATCTATTACTGTTGCTATTTAGATTGCTGAGATCTTTTGCAGTCTAAAATTGCTGCTCATATCAGCGCCCAAACGAACTCGGCAAGGTTTTTGATTCCACGAGCCTAAAGCATTCTCTTGAAAATGTTAGAACAATATTTAAACCCTTGCAAAGTTTGACAATTCAAACTTGACAGACATAACTTCTTTTTAGAAGTAATTATTTCTCGGGTGAAGGGATAACACTGCCTCACCACCGCAGTTAAAAAGATTCATTCGATGGGAGACCTGTGATGGATTTAGGATTCAAATCGGTATAGATGTGATTAAAGCGATGATTGAGAATAATTTCCTTTGAATACAGTTAGTAAACTATATTTGTTCGAATAGAATTTATGTTTTGGGACAGATCTATCAGTTAGGAGGTGAAGGTATTGATCGACAAAGATGGATCAAGTCCACAAAACTTGGACTACTGGATCATCTTTCAATAGAATGGTAGAGGTGCATTATTTGTATAAGAGGTGCAGGGATCACTTTAGATGTAGAGGGATGTAAGGATCATTTAGTATGTCAAGGAAATTTATGTGGCATTACTTAGAACATGGAAGAAACATGTTAGTTACAATTGGGCACATAATATATGGAAAGGTAATATACCTTATAAGATTAGGAGCTTCTATTGGCTCGCTGCCAATGACAAAATTATGACTCTAATAATCTTCAAAAACGTTGATTTGTGGGCTTAGGGATTTGTGTGATACGCCTGGAGGGACTTGATATAGTATTGAAAGACAAGCAAGCAGAAATTAATAATGTGTTTGCCTCTTAATTAGAAGACATCAAGAGAACACAAGATTTCTTCATGAACAGATTGGATTGCAAAGTTGGTCCATATAAAAAGTCATCTTCAATGTAATTTTGATCCTACCATTGAGGTTGAAGCTCAAAGGACCTAACTATTGTTTTCTCCTGGGATTCTTAACAGCCTGCTAGCTGCTTCTCTGGTTTTGTGTTATGTTTTGTACTGTTAGGATATAACCAGAATGTGTGGGTTTTCTTTTTGAACTTCTGTGTAATGAATAAGTGGGTAAGTCCCCTAGGTGATAGTGAGAAACCTCCTAAGTGGAATGATGAATCAGCACTGCATGAATGCAAAATGTAATCTTGTTTTGGAATGTTGAATCAGCACTACATGAATGCAAAATATAATCTGGTTTTGATTTCTGTGTAATGAATAAGTGGGTAATCTGTTTCTTTATTTCTATAAATGCATACATGTTTGATATTAATTTATTGTTTTTTTAGGTTGTAGGTTTTTAAAGTGTGGACAATGGTCGAAAAGTGGACATTGTGTATCGAAGTTTCCTGTCGTCCAAATCCTGGACAAGCCACAGTTAAATATGTGCTTTACAATCCGGCGCGAAATCATGTAGTGCACAGAAACATAGATCTACATGGGAGGACAACTAATAATGAAGCCTACTATATCGCCCTTATTGAGGGCTTAAAAGAGACAAAAAACAATTTTGTGAATGATATTGCAGTTTACATGAACTCGCAACTCATTTGCAATCACCTCAATGGCATCTTTGAAGTTCGAAAAGCAAATTTAAAACCCCTATACACGGAAGCAAGAATGTGGAGCTCTCAGTTTAAATATTTCAGCATACAATGGCTTTCAGACATTCATAGGATGTCCACTGATATATTGGTGGCAGGAATGTCAAGTGTAGATGCAGGTGTTAGAGATGACACCAGATCACGGTTTATTGAAAGTGAAGTCATCAATCATCATCAGGATAACTCTCAAATAAGTGGATGTGTTATTCTTATAATTTTCCATGGGGCTATGATGGCATGGTTCTTTCACTAGAGAAGAACCGATTGTAATTTTGGATGGTTCGCGATATAATACATGAATCTTTTTGACGGTATAATTATTTTATGTTGTGTTATTTTGCCACTTTTCTGTGGGGTAAAAATTGTTTGTTTTTACTTCCTTGGGATCAAATACATGATAGATTAACATGGATATTTTTCAGAATAGTAAAGGTATCAATTAAAAACAAATTTGACACTCTATAGTAGGTATTCTATATAATCAAACAGCTGGGCAAAGCAGCTCAACAATTCTATATAATTAACCCTGTGCTCCATTCAACAATTGTAAATAAATAACTCTAACTGATGTGCTGAACTTGAAGATCTGAGAAGCAATTCCTACCTCTACCACTACCATTCCTAATATGATTTGGTTATGAACTTCAAAAATCATGAGAAAAGTCAGTGCAAATGAATCTGATACATCAAACAGCATCAACACAGAGTGGCTCCAATAGGGCAGCACCTGCTCACCTGTTCATGAAGCTAATCTGCGTAAAGAAAGCTACAAAGGCTCAATCTAACCAGACAAATAGTGACTTCCTAAAGAGGTATGTTGGTGGCCCCTTTGTCTTTTGCACAATCCATGAACATGAACATCAATATGGATTTCTACAACTCAATGGCTCTGCAGCAACAGCAGCAACTAAAACATCCACAACAACAGCAATTTGCAGATAGACATCCTCAAACACATTTTACCAAAGGATGGAGATAAAAATGTTGCAGTGAAATTTGAAATCACAAAACAGTTCGAGGCATTTGCAGAACCACGCCAATTCCGCCACTGAATGAAAATGTGCCTGTGTATTACAGTACTATCAAGCAAATTTACTGTTTTCTAACATAACATTTAAAAGTAAACAAGAAATATCCATTAACTGCATCATCGAATTCCTGATGTTCTCTTTTCATTTATATATAAAAAATGAAGTACATGTACACAATTTCAGCTTATCAGAAGCTGGAATAATTTTAAGGTCTCCTAACCCAAGCTAGGGAAACCAATATAACCTTAACAACAAAGTGCTCCGCACTAGGAATCACATGTAACCAAAGCTTGCCACTCCGCCATGATTCGGTATGTCGGACAATAAACAAAAAGATGCAGTTTCTATCACAAATTTTTTCTGAAGCCAATTTCTGTGTTGTCTGAAAGTTCAGTGATGTCAGTGACCCAATCATCTCCGGATAGAGGGGGACCCATTGAAGAAGTTGTGTCTGTAACATGACAATGAATTTTTCATCAGAGAAAATAATAAGATGACAAGTAATAAATGCATAAGAATACAAAGAATATCAATTAAAAATCTTGTCCTAAGCACCTTGACTCATCTGATAAAAATAGTTATAATGTGTCTGTGAACATCCTTCATCTGAAATTACATTAATTGGATGCTCAAGCCCTGCAAACATTCCAACACTACATTAACAGCATGAACTACAACCAGTGCTAATCGTTAGGAGTGAAGACAATGCAAACAAACATAGAAATTCACCAGTGTCCGTGATGTTAGTGGCCCAATCCTGTTCTGGTTGAGGGGGGCCCAATGACGAACCAGCTGTGTTTGTAAGATGACAACACAATTTCCATCAGAGAAAAAAATAACATGTCAAATAATAGATGCATCAAAATACATAGTAGATCAATCAACAAGCTCGTCAAATGTACCTTGACTCATGTGATCAAAAGGTTGATTGTTGGTCTGTGTACATGCTTCATCTATAATCACATTGATCGGATGTTGAGGCTCTGCAAACGTTACAACACTACATTAAGTTAAAAGAAATAGCAAAGACCAAAGACATTGCAACAAATTTGAAAAATCGACAAAGCGATCTAAACATAGCAACAAACTTGGAAGATCACGAATTTGATCTAAACATACTGATATCGTCTCCCTATAGAACTTACTTGGAACAATAGAGGAAGCATTTTTGGAGGGAGAACGACCACCCCTGTTGAGGTGTGGAAACTGAAATGGTTCATCTTCGGATGCAGAAACATTCAAATCAATATTCAAGGTGACCTTACTTGTCCTTTTATTTCTTTTTTTTGGACTAAGGAAACTCTTCTTTCTCGTCAAAGATGACTCATAAGCACCCAAATCAACTGTGAAGTCATGATCCACAGTATCAAGATTATTAGCATCATCAACAAATTTTTTAGCTAGATCAATCAATTGTTTTGCCTTGCTCACGGTGGAAGGAGGATTGTTTCTAATCAGGTCTAGATAACCAAACAATTCCTCTTTCAACACACCAAGTTCTTCAACATTGTCATCTTCAATATTGGTCGGGATAGTATCTGCAGGAAGGTTTGGCGCCTCTGTGCTTATCTCAAAAGGAACATTCAACTGATTGGTTGTGGTATGAAGATCCAATAAAGGGTCTAAATCAATCAAGGAGGAATGAAACCAATCTATCTTTATAGCATGCTTGCAAATGTTCCCTCGAATAGACCATGGACAATCGCAAGTGATAAAATTTTTGCGATGAAAAGTGATAAGATATTCCTTATCAGCTTTGCTTTAACTCCTTACCCAATAAGCATGAGATATGCTCTCATGAGACATGCAATCACTGTCTGGAATTTTTCTAGCCTTTTCTATTGATGATTCAAGCTGCATCTCTTTCTTGTGGTTGTTATAATATCCTTCTTTTTTCAAAATTGCCTTGAATCGATAACATGGCTCAACATTTCTTAGGAGAGTGTAGAATAGCCAATCCATTCTAGGAGAGCATTTCTTTCGCTTATCACAGAGAAATGTTGACTTCAGGTAACCGTGGTATGATTCCACGGCATTATTTGTTTCCTGGTTCGCATGAGGAAAATCTTTGCAGCCTTTAACCCACATGCCTACATGGAAAGACTTAATTAGTAAATATCAGTTGTCCAACATAAATGACAAACATACAACACAATAGGAATATTATGCAAACTTACGAATCTTGTCACCAGCAATCTACGTCTTGCAGAAATAGTCCAAAAACTTCTGCTCAGTTGCATATTTGATGAAAAAAGCATTGATTGCATCATCCACTTCATCAGTACAACAATCTTTCATGATATGGCCAAGTTCATTGAACATTTCTTTTGCTTTCTCTGAGTTGCTAACCAGCCGATTAACATTCTTGAGCCATGCCCTCCTTACGTGCCAAATACACAAAATCACTTCACATTTTGTGATTCTCCTGTGACATTTAATTCATTTTTAGAAATTCTTAAAATAAATGCAATTCGAAATGTCAAATAAGAATATCGATGTTACCTCAAAGCAATGATTTCAGCCATAGCATCATCAACCATGAAGGCGTTGACCCTCCAATCGGGACGAGTTCAAAAACACCTAAGCATAAGGCTCTCCAGCCATACTTGTATATCTTGTGATGTATTACGTGACATCACCACCCAGGCAACTGGTACCCCGCTTTGTTGCTCATCAAAGACAGCAAGCGTGTACAACTGATACTGTCATTTTAAATTAAATGAAGTTAATTTTAACATAAATGATTTTATTGAAGCAATCATTGGAAAAAAAAACTCACCCCATATTTGTTTGTACCGAATGTTGAGCCCATGGCTATCAAACTATTGTGGGATAGCTTGACCATAGTTTCCAACATCCATTTTGTTTGTATTCCAGCTATAAAAGGGATGTCCGTGCCATTGGGCTTCTGGAAGAAGAAGAAATCATCCTGGTTTCTTTAGTACCAAAGATTCACACTCATTTCATCTTTGCTATGCAACTGATAACTTTCTTTCTTTAGACGATCATAAATGTTTACAACGTCTTTTCTGCGTAAGAAGAAATCCCTGTCTCTGGATGTAGCATCTATGTCAAGATATTTCTTTATATGTATTTTACAAACAGAGTCAATTGGAAGTTCAAGAAAATAACATCTTTATATATAAGAAATCATGTCCTTCGAAAGTTTTGGCTTTTTCTCAGTAACATCATCACTTGAAGTGTTGTATTTACCATGACAAGGCGATCCTTGCCCATCTTCGTGATCATACTGATTGTATGTTATTACTGCTGTGTTGGGATCTTGAACCATAATCTTTACAATAAAGTGGCATTGACATCCCCTATTTTTGGCAAATCCCTTCTTTCCTTTGCTTTTCCATTCTTCTCTCTTGTCATTTGGACCATATGAGCAATGATAACTGCAAAATAAATCACAGGAATGTCACCAAATCTGGTAAATATAAAGCATATTTAATATCAACATCTAAACAATGTAGTTCTAAAATACTTACTATTCATACTATAAGGCTCTTGTGCTTGGGGGTTTGCTTTGTTTACGCCGGAAGGAACATGGAGCATCTGGATTCAATTCCTCTCCCTTTATAAAATCAGCAACTCTTTCTTGGAGAATTTTTGCAACCCGGTCAATATTCATGTTTTCTTTGTAGATTTCAGTCCAAGCTAAATCTTTACCAGAAAAAATGACTGTCTTTCGGGTCTTGGACCTCAAGAGCCATGACTGACTTCCATTTCTTATCCATGCTGGATGACTGTCTGCAAGAATATGTGAAAAGATATTAGGGAGCTGGAAATGATGAGAAGGTGATTTGTACATATACAAGAAATATAGTAATTGCATCTCCATGAAATGTAGTGGAAAATGATTTCTAGTACTCCTGTAGGTGCTGGAAAATCATATTCCAAGGTGATGGAAAATCAATTTCTAGCACCTACAGTAGCACTAGTACTGCTGTAGGTGCTGGGAAATAAATTTCCAAGGTGCTGGAAAATCATTTTCCAAGAAGCTGGAGCACTAGTACTGCTGTAGGTGCTGGAAAATCAATTCTCTTCAGTAGTACAGCGTGATTTGAAAACATTTGAAAACTCTGTCAGTATAATATCATTCTCTTCCATTCATATATGACACCATCAACCTCAACTTCAAACAAATATTCTTTTTCATGTGCACAGAACAGTGATTAATATCAAAATGTTTCATTTGACCAAAACTGTAATATCAAAGTGTAGAAAAACTGAGAATTTGTAGCCAATACAGCATACTGTGCACTTGTGGAGACATTTCTTGCTGTTCTTGGAGACATGTATGTTATTATTTCATTTAGTTTGGCATGGTCAAATCCTAATTTGCCCTTATATTATTGGATTTGCTTTATGGAGATGGCCCATTTGCTATTTTAGGGTTTTTAACTACATCTTTTATTATGGAGTGCTTTTATCCACTCAGCTTCTTGTACACTCATCCATGGAGTTGGTTACCTTGGAATTCACACATGGGGAGTGGTTGCATGCATGCACATTTTTGGAGGCTGCATTTCATGTGGACATTTTGCATTTGACTTGGTTTGATGTCTATTTTTGGTGGTGTGTCCCCTTCATGAGCATTGTTTGGTACATACTACTACTATTGTTGGATGGGGGTGAATTGTCTAAGGGAGCCTATTTGCCACATGTTTTAACATGGTCAACCATGGAGTTAGGAGAGATCTAACTCCATCATTATAATATTTGTTTGATTTGTCATGGAGTTAGTTAAAAGATAATAGTATTTTAATGGTTGAGGAAAGAGAACATCGGGTTTAAAAAAAGAAAGGTCGGCAAGAGGCGTCGTGCAAACAAAAGGTACATTCCTATGTCACACCTATATATACATATATATAAGTAGTTGTATTACTAGCAATTGGACCTAGCATTTAGAGGCAGTGGTATTACTAGCAATTGCATTTAAAGGTGTAGAGGAATGTATTTAAAGGTGCAAAGGAATGTTGATAGGGGAGTTGAGATGTCCAAAGCATTAATGAAGTGAAACATATTGACATAAAAAATAATCAAATTTACATAAAAGAATATGGCCGAATATCCTCTCAATTTGTCTAAATGAAAAAGAAACATAATCTTCCACTAGAAGATGGTCTATCATTACATATTGAACAAAATGAGACAAATTTGTCTTCTATACTATACTATATGTAGTTCTTACCACTTGTTTATGTCTCTGGCATAAACATATGCATATAAATGCAAAAAGAAAAACATTTAAAATACACACTTAAAAAAATATATATCTTTTTTTTTTTTTGAAAATTAAAAATCTAATAAAAATTCAACATCATAAAATTAAAAATTTCTCTAAGCTCTTTCTTTAACTCTAGATCATTTCATTTAACCATCATATGCCTTCTTGTAGTGAATATTGTTTTTATTATATAAATAAACAAAATATGGTTGAACAAAATATGGTTTTAAAAAATGTATATATTATATATACTAAACAATAAAACTTTAAAAAGAATATTACTTGAGTAAAAATACAATATTATTTGTAATAAGGTTGATATTATGATATTTATGAGCATTTCCATTAAATAAAAAGAACATGCAATGTCTAACTTGAAAAGCTCTTCAACCACATAGAATCTTCCAAGTGCTATCCAAAGTGGGCAAGTGGCCTTCAAGAGGCATGCTCCAGCCTCTATGTTATCATCCTAGTGAATTGAAATGGTCTTCCAACATAATAGGATTCATAGAGCCATTGGATTTGCAATGAGTAGGTTTCCATACATCCTTAATAAAGTATTTAGTCATACATGTGTTATTTTTTAGTATTTTGGGGTTGTTCAACCATACATATTTTATTTTATTGGTACTCTAGAATATGTTATCAGCTGTAATAGTGTAAGGTTGATTATTGGTAAAATTACTTGGGTTGTTATTGAGGTTATTGTTGTTAGCACTCAACTTCTTGTTGTTACAGCTCAATTTTTCATCCTACTGACTATTTATATTGCCCTATTTGTTTCAGAAATCATTAGTTTCGAAGTTCTAGGTTTCTGTTGAGTGTCTCAAGAAAGCTATTTTTTAAATATATAATGTATGAATAATCATATCAATAAAATTCTATTTTTATGTTTTTCTATATATAATTCAATGTTGTTTAACTTTTAGCCTCAGCGAATTATACAAATTCACAGTAATCTGATTTCAGTTTCCATAAATGTTGAAATGTTTGGTGTTCTGTGTTCTAGCTTGAATATATTTCATGTATTGGGAAAGCTTGAGTTTTTCGTTAGCTTCTTGAGCGAATGTTGCAACATACCAATTAATCTCAGTTGTGTTTATGCATTTAGTAATATAATGAAAACAAAAGATACCTTTCATATAAGTTTTAAGGAAAACATAGAAAGATCATATAGTATTCACCTTGAAATATCAAATATATGATTTTTAAAATACCCTATAATAGAAATTCAATGTCAATAAATACACGATTACTATGACAATAACAAGAAAATCATTGGAATACAAAGGGAAATGGCTACTGCTAAGAAATAAAAATAGTGAAAAGTTTAGTGCGCTAGTTCTCACCATACAAGAAGAATAATGATATAATGTTAATGTTGTCACTGCATAATAATATGTTGATTTCAACCCAAACTTTCACAATACAATGTAAAATCTCAGTCATAGACAACATATAAATCTTGATTATTTTCAAGATGACGATCTATAAAAATAAGAAAATCAAGATGCAGAAGTAAAGAGGATCAAATGAATAGTAAGGAAAGATAGTTATAGTGCTGTCATTTTTCAGATGTTAACCATGAAAAATAAAGTCTATTAACCTTCAGTACTCTAGAAATAAGGTCAAAAAATTACTTAAAAGGCTCAATCGGGTAACCATAAAATGATAAACATAATGGAATTGCATTTACAACTGTTTCCAAAATCGTTCAAAAACACATTAAAACATTAAAAAAACACTCCACAATCACCAATAAGTCACTATCTCCCCAATCATATATATTTTTCTAAGTCAGAATAATATATTTTTGATATATTATTCAAAGTCAGAAACAATAAATTTGGTTTATGGTATAGGGTTCAAATCCCAAAACTGTAATTATTACAGTTCATAGGTTAGCTGAACTTCATGATTTTTTCTCCACATCATTCGGACCGGTCCTTATGGACGTCCAACTCAGCTACAGATGTCTTACACCACTCATATGTAACACCGCCTCAGCAACTCGTTTTTATGTGAATGTTTTATCTTATTTTTCCTATTTCATTTCAGAGGAAGCCACTGTGTGTTTGAGGACGGTGTTTGCTTTTTCTTTTCTCTGGGAAACGGCAGCAGCGCAGCTCTCATCAGCAGGTATGTAGATTAAGTTCCCATTGCATTGCCCTTAGTTTTGAAGCTTCCAACTAGCGTTTTCCTTTTCCCATCGCACCATTTGGCTTTGGTTTTTCATTCACAACATTTTCACTTTCAAGCCCACAATTTGGTTTTCCACATTTCGGCACAAGTGACTTTGCCTGCAAAGGTTCATGTTTTATCAACTTTTGGAGCCGAATATCTTTGTATTCAGGATCGTTGTTGAGAGAATTTAGTGCATTCTCCAATTCCCTTATTCTTTCCTGAACATAGGCATTTTCTTCTGAAGCCATTGTACATTTGTTCAAATGATTGAGTAAGAGTTGTATTTCTCCTCAAGACACATCATTTGTTCAAATGATTGAGTAAGAGTTGTATTTCTCCTCAAGACACATCTTTGCTTCTAAAAGCTCCAAAAACTGATATTGGAGAACAACTATCTTGCCCTCTTTCTCCTTTGCTATGGCTCGGAAATACTCAAGATCCTTTTTGAGAGATTCGTGGGTTGTTTCCAACTCCCTTAATTTTCCCTTAAGGCTTACCTTTTCTTCTTCTGCAACCAATGTTCTTCTATCCAATTCAGTTCGTAAATAGTTGTTTTCCTCTTCAAGAAACATTTTTGCAGCAGCAAGGAGTGAAAGTTGACATTGCAAATCAGCTAACAGGGTTCTTTTCTCCTCTACCATAGCCAGAAGCTGACTCTGTATATCAATGATTTGATCATCATTTTCCCTTGCAAAATCTAAAAGCTCACTCCACGCATTATGGTTTTGCTGTCCACCCTTGCAAGCGGATTCTTTCATTTCTTCCAAGGAAGACTTTGTTGAGCTCAACTCTTCTTCCAGTGCCTTATTTCTAGAGAGTTCTACCACCAGTTTTTCATGTAAGGAGTAAGCCTCAATTTCTTCTTGGATTTGGCATGAATCATTTGATTTTTTTTTATCTTCTTTGATCTTGTTCAGCGGAATAGTTACTTCATCACACTTTAACTTTGTTGACACCAGTTCTGTATGAAATCTGAATGATTGGTTCTCTAGGCCCAACATTCTCTGGTAGTTGTTCAAACATTTCTTTGAAATTTCTGCAGATCTCGTAGTTGCCTCCTTAAGACTCTGAAGAAGCAAAATTTTCTCATTATGAAGAGCAGCATTCTCTGCTTGCAGTGACTCAATTATGTTTCCTTGTTTTTCATTCTCTTTCAACGATTCCAAGTGGTTTTCCTCAGCCTGTCTATATTTCCTGGCAACCTCTGCATGTAATGATTCAAATTTCATCTTTTGCCCTTCCTTTTCCTGCACTAGTTTGACATGTGTCTCCTGCAACTCCACAATTCTCTTATTCAACTCCTCAACCTGCTTGCTAAGTTTACCATTTTCGACAATCGATTCTTCTGATCACATGTGAATGGGCTAAGTTTACCAAGTGAAATGATCACAGCTTTAATTTTTATCATTTTTGGTAAATTGGAGATTTTGTAGAACGTAGAGTCTTGGTCAAACTCTCACTCTTTTCTTGCCAGGTTTTTTGTCAAGCCAAGTTTTATAACTATGTTTGAGATCTTCAAATATTGTTTTGATGTGATGATATTCTATTTGCTGAATCATGTTGCCCTGCCAGATCCAGAACCTTTGGATCATTTTCCCTATATTGATGAACTAAGGATAGATGAAACGGTTTTTTTTTACGATGGTGGTTTCTTGATTGAAGTTTAAAACAATTTCATTGTTTGCCACTAAATTTTAGAATATGAACACTACTGAAGTTTGTTTCATGTCCAAGTCAACTCATAGTCATCATGAGGAATACAAAGTTACAAAAACATTAGAAAAGGGTCAGCATTAGAGAAAAATAGTAGTGCCATTAATCTCGATGACCCACAGAATTACAACGTATGATGCTTCAATGATCAAGCAATCCAGGCACCATCCGCTCTAGCACAGTCTCTGGACTAACGCAGAAAGACAAATTTTTAATGCTTTGGCATAAGAGGAAAAAAGTGAATTTAAAAGCATGCCACGATCTTACACTCTAGTTTAAGTGTAGCAACAATTAATGTGATGTTAAACAAAATATATATGTAGATGATTAGCAACTGTATGGTACTTGACTTAATTATACCAATGTAGATCCATCTTGTTCTCTGTTAAATGCTGAGAAGGATTATCAACAAACCTGAGATCATCTGCAAACCTCTTTGTGGTTAAAAGATGAGGGGTTAACCTTTTTATGCTTAAAAAAAAAAATAAGCGTTAAGATGGATCTAAGTAAATACCTGGGCAAGGGGCAATAGTCCAATAGACAATCACGGTAAATTATATGTTGTCTTTGTTTGATAATATTCTATCTTTTAAACCATCCAAAACCAATATGTTAAAACATTTCTATAAAAGACAGGGAGTAGGCAGCTTAGCTACTAATTACCCTTTTGCATAGTAGGCAGGTACTAAGAAGTTATGTTGCCTAAACCACTTGTTGATTTGAGACATCAGTATTGTAGAGAAACTTTCAATCTATCTATCTTTCGTTCAAAATTATTTTGGGTGAAGTCATTGTCAAGTTACTTATAAAGAGTAATGCAATCTCTAAAAGATGAGCTCATTGGGCTAACCGAATACCAAATAACTACTCATGTTTTTGTGACAGATGGGCAAGAGTGAGCACCTATATCGTTATGAGCCGAATGGAACTTCTACATTCGAAATATATGGTGCTGATGAATTTCCATATTTCAGCGAAGCAGGCTGGTTGCCCATCATCAAGTTGTTCAGTGGGCATACGCTGAAATATTCTTCTGATTTCGTTGATACTTTTGATGGTAACAACGCGAAGGTTGAGGGGATATTGTTTCCTGAAACAGAGGAAACCATTGCAAAAGCAACAAACATAGCAGCTGAGGGAGAAAGGTGGTTCAAAAGGAAACCAGTACAGGGTGTAAACCTGAATTTCTTCCTAAAAGACAACTGTCATGACCCTTGCTGGAGCATTGGGGTCCACTCTAGCATTTTAAAACCAGAGTGGGAAAAACCAATGCGGCAAACTCAGCTTTATTTAACATGTGATGGACGTTTTTCTAAGGTCTTCCTTTATCACATGAGATTTTTGGTACACATGGTCGGGTTCAATAAGATGAATCTCCCTTATTTCTTGCATCAGAGCTTAATAAAAATGGTTGCTTGTGCAAGAAAAAGGAAGATTTTATATCCCCATGATGTCTACCACCATGGCCTCATTCAGATCCTGTACCTTGATGCTTTAAAGAATCAAGCACAACAGTCAAATGAGAGGGTAATTCCACAGCCACTTCCTAGAAAACATAGGAAGGAAAGCGCTTTACCTACAGAGGCCGAGAGCAGTCATCAAGCTGCTGCAAAAGCCACTGACAACCCTAACAGGAGGCATACACGGCAGCAAACAAAATTCGAAGAGAACAATAAAAATGAAACAATTGTAGAAATTCAGCATGCAACAGAATACTGTAAGAGGCCACGAACAAGGCCTACAAACAAATTGAGGTTGGGCTTGAAAGGCAATTTAAATCCCAAACTGAAGGAACCAATTGTGATTATTGATGAGCTTCCAGTAGGAAGTGAAAAAAAATTGCAAACAGTTCAGAAAAAGTGTAAAAGAGGGAGGAGCGCAGTGGCCAAAAACAACCCCCTCAAAATCCTTGCAGAAGCAGCACAGTTTGCTGAAATCTGAAAGATGAGAAGATTGGAGTTTTAGAAATGAAATCCATACATATGGGGCTGGATAAATTCATACATAGTTGTTATAGCTGGATAAATTCGGCATGAAATCCATACATATGGGGCTTTGGGGGGCAAAGGCTATATCCCGTTGAGGCGAGGATTAGTTCCGAATTGTAAATTTTTGTATCTTATATGAATGTTAGAGCGATTTCCAAGAATCACTTTGGACATCAATCGTTATGTTTTGTACATCTCACGATGAACCGTATGCAAAGGTCGTTTTTTCACTACTCTTACTCGTATTGCGTAAATTTACTCGACATTTTTTCAATGATAATTAATGCTGAAAATATTGGATACAGATTGAAAATTTGACACCGCAAATATGTGAATGACATCCTAGAAAGGAAAATTTAAAATTTCAAACTCGGTAGATTGGACATTGTACATATTTTTTAAAAACCATGTATATTGGTATAAATGTAAGCGTTCATGATCATATGCATGGCTTTACATTTCTAATCTGGGTATATTGAATGGAATTATAAGCCTTCAAAATACACAAGCTTACAATATTCTGTTGCTTTCTATCAACTCGACCACGATCATAACAAGTAGGGAATTTCAGAGCGGTACTTCTACTTTTAGTTTCGAATTAAATCTGCTTGTTAGTTTTAATGAATTACTCGCTTCTTGTATGGATGAAGTTGCTTCTAGGAATATCATAAACCCTACTAGATAGTAGGGACATTGACGTAACAGTATTTTTTTGGAATGCCATATTTGTAAGTTGTACCTGATTTTACATATACATGTTACTATATTTAAATAAAATAATCTTTTCCTAGCAAAATAAGAAATCTGCATTGAATGTGTCTCAATCAAAAACATTCACAAAGACAGATGATGTGAGAGTTCGCTAGTTTGTTTGAATTTCAACATCACATTTTCATTGCACCATATTTATTTTTTCGGGTCGGAGAAACCCGGCAAAGGCTCCATTCTAGAGCAAGTTCTTTGTTTTATTTGGCAATAGAAGAGTGAAAAAATGTTGTTTAAATGTCAAAGTCATAAAGCTGCTTTGGTTAACATTTCGAGGGAGTTGCATCATTCTTTTTCAATTCAAGGTCAACTCACCCTCGTTCTTGATCCCCATTGCCTTATTATGCATAATGATACATCTTATACCAGCACTGCGTTTATGAGAACCGGACTGCTCCTCGTAACTCGTTGACCTCAAAAAACTAGAATACGTGAAAAGGCAAACAAAAAACTACTTGACACACACATCTAAACCATTAGACACAAATATACAAAGTTTCGGACGAGATCGAGATGGGTTCCGGACCAGTTTTTGACCAAAACTAGTTTAAGTGGGCAATTTCGACTAGGAAACCCCGGATCCGGTCCGCACCAAAACTCGGTTTAAGTGGCCAATTTCCCGCCTAGGAAACCCCGATCGGTCCCGCTTGGGTCTGGTTTAGCCTCGCTCTCTGTTCTTGTTCCGATAACCTTGTCACCATTAGAAACACAAATAACATATTGATCAATGATAGGTATTGATTTGTTATTAATGCAAGAACTTTTGTTATCTATCATGAATTTCTCGCATTTGCTTAGGCGGTTTTGCTATTTTACCGAGCGAGTTAGGACTGTCTCTAAAGGCATGCTTTTCTCATCAAGCAAATATCTTATCCTTATCCTTGCAAAATCAAACCAGGGAAATGCATTTCAACAGAAGAATTGTGAATTATTTGTTCTTAAAATACTCGTGAGATTTTTAACTCCAGGTTGTTAAATGAAGTAGCTCAACTTGTACTATAAAATGCTTGCTTCATTTCTCGATGATATGGTTGATGACTTTACCATGACAGTGCAGATTTCATGGCTTTTAATTTTTTTTAAAGTGATCTACCATTATAACCACCTTTTCATTTTTTGTTTGAATAGGTCGATGATTGCTCTATCATTTTGCATCCGCTTTCTGTAAATGCATGACTTTTATCCATAGCATCTAATACTTTGATATGAGCTATTTTACCGTACAATATTCTTTGTTGTCTTTGCTAGTTTTGTGGGATTTAAAATTTAAATATGGTTGATAACATAGAAGATAAGTGCGGAAGCTTGTGATTAATATGGTGTCAGTCGAGAGAGCTACATGGCTTCGATTCGCATTAAATTTTCTCTTTCCAATCACAACAAAAGGGAGGAGAAAAAAAATGCTCCTTTCTGTCTAATTCAAGGAAAGGAAAAAAAATTTGGGATAGAGCCGTATTGTCTATAGAGTTTTAAGTATGCCTATTTCAGTTTTATGGGATGCTTCCCTTTTTTTATTACAACATTATCAAACCTTTGGATCGGCTGTGGGGATAGAGCGAGTTTCTTGAATGAGATATATGTATAATCTTAATTGCCACGATCGCAATAGTCCTTTCTTTGTTGATGGCATTGGAGTTATTATGAAACTTTTGTTGATGCAAGCGGGTTGTTGAAATCAGAAGGTTTTAGGATATGTAGTATGGGTGAATCTAGCAAAAGTAGACTTGGCTTTGAAATCTAACCTGTTTCTGAACTACAATTGCAATCCTTAATGTTTTAGAAGTTAGATAAACTTAAGGTACTCAAATTACTTCCAAGCTTCATTTCGTCAAATAGGAGGACCCTCGACTAATTTTTTTTTAGGCTCTTGACCAGAATCTTATGACATAAAATATTTTTTTCCCTCAACATTGACATGGATAGGCTAATAAGACACAAAGAGAGTCACCAATTTCTTGAACAATATAAGCGGTATTTACAGCTCAAAGTAAGTCAGTGCAAGGATATAAATTCTTGTGATCTCAACCACTCCTCTTAAGATCTCAATATTGCTATTGATAGCATGGTAGATCACAAGGCCCCAAGAATGCATGGGCCACCTTGTGAATTTGATAAAGCTATTTGGGACTTCATCGACCTCACACTTCATAGAGTTTACAATGAAGAGTTACAAGTCGACAATCTAGGTATTATGATTAATCAATAGAACATCAAATTGTTCCCTATAATTAGTGATATTGAATTGATCTCCAATTGGAGACTAATTATTTTACTAATAGGGGCTTATAGATTTATTGCTAAGCTCTTAGATTGAGAATAAAATTATTTCAATAGCTTTTTTTTGGAGAGTTGCATGGATTTCTATCATTGACATTTCATACAACCTATCTTCAATCATCATCATGATTAATGATTATTGCAGTAGTTATTGTTCCTAGTTGAGAGATACTATAGATAGGCCAATTAATATACTTTATTAATGATTATTGAAGAATTATTGTTTCTAATTGGGAGATATTATGGATAGCCCCAAAAGGTATACTTTTGGACACTTAACACTATGAGCGATCCAATTTGTTTTGTTATGAATTCACTAGTGGGCATGACCAAATTAAGATTACTATAGTGGGGATTTATTTTTGACAACTTGGCTATAGTTTGGGCGGGGATGGGATGGGCGGAAACCAATGGTCAAGAAATCATATTAGTGAAAAATTGAAAATAGACTTTGAAATATCGTATGATTGTGTTCGAGTGACATTTGATCTATTATAGGCAGAGCATTTGCCTTTGATCCCAAGTTCATCAAAGTGCTCTCCACCCTATTTGCAATGAGCAAATATACCTCTAAGCCTTTAGTCTTTATAAATCGATTAGGCAATCTTGCTCTCTATTTGTTGGTAGTTAATGCCTCAAGCTATCTAATGGAACATAGAGTTAGTCGCATGTGTCTAATATGAGGGATTTTTTTTGTGTAAGGTCAACAATTAATCTATTGTCATTTTGTTGTGTGCTATTTTCTCACTATTCAATTGGATGAGGACATTGTGAAAAACAAAATGGATCCGATCTATGTATTTTAGGATGCTTCTTGTGCTAAGATTTAATGGATAAAAACATTATTGTTATATCACTCGAGGTTTTCCTACTTGGTCAACCCAATAACAATGGCTTTTGGTCAACCAAGAGAAATTTTTAGATTTCTCGTGACCTCTATGCGGCTTTCAAATTTTGGCAAAGTTGATGTGGAATTATGTGTTGGCCTAAATGATCAAGCTAGATTATTTGCGAACCCAATCCATAAACTTGTTGCCAAGTTTCAAGTGTGTTTTAAAGTTTTAGTTACCACCATGGTTCATTAATCTAGACGTTAGCTCTCCAAGAGCACTTTTTGTAAATCGATTGCTATCTTAAGTACATTTCTATGGTCACCATGCAAAGGCAATAAAGGCTTCGTTGAAGGAAAATGTGCTTGATCCTTGAAGCATCTTGATCGTGTTGTATTGCAAGCTATATAAATGACTACCGAAGTATAGGTTATAATTTGGGCAGCTGGTCATGTATGCATCATCTATTATGGGTTATGTTTCAGGTGGTACCGGGAGTTGTATATTTTCTTGGGCTCGATTCTATGGTTCACTAGTGTTTGAAAGACCGGTTGATTATTTATCAAGAAATTGTATGAGATATCTCCTCGTGCTTTCTCCAAAACTCACCTAATCTCCTAGATATCATTGTCAACGAGCTTTGACATATCTAAACACAAGTGATCGCTACTGGATTGGTGCCTTGGTAATGTTGAAACTTGAAATGTCCCTGCGATCTTTGCCTATGACAAGATGAAATAGCCCTAATTGGACAATACCAAGACTAGCCCAATTTCCTCATAGGAAAAGCACGACCATTTCCTCATGGAATTCATTGTATCGAGTGGCATTGATTCTGATGCAATTGCTAAGAGACTTGCAATAAGTATACTTTTGGCGGTGCTCTCAAGGCATTAGCTAGCTTGGGCATAAAAGAACAGAGCGAAACCCGACCAATGGTGATAAAAAATAGGGCCATTACCCAACCCAATGAATATTGGAAAATCTTCATGCCAGCTCTATGGATGCCAATTTAAGTAAGAGTATTGGAATAACTCTCGTTGAATCCTAGTGAATCCATGTTGGAAAGAAATGAGGAGAATTACACCGATAGTATTTTCAAATGAACTCATTTTCCAATGTACCAATCCCCGCTATAACAACCAGATAGTACAATATACCTTGTTTGTACGCATGCATCTTTTAGGGTAGAAAGTACCCTTGTCTATATGTATTCTAAAGGTGGTAACATAGAGGATGCATGTTGCAACCCATTCTAGTTAATTCTTCTATCCGAGTGGAATAGAAGTATGATGAGATACGATGTCTAATTTATGAAAAGTGAAATTACACCATTCAAGCAATTCCCGATTTTGGCTTACTACGTTTTCAAGTCATCCAAGCATTGTTTGATATCTTGACGAAGAAGGTCGTAGGGATTCGATGTAGAATGGAAAGGTGGCATGGGCATTTCAGATGGGTTTGGTGTAGACAAAGGGGAGGAGACGGTCATTTCAAGAGTACATGATGACATAACCGAGCTAAGAAAAGAATATTAAGATGAGCAAAAAAGGGGGCGCAACACTACTCTTTGAATGGAATGAGGAAATTCAATTTTTTATTGAGGGGTTTTGAGAGCCGAGTTCAAAGGGATTTTTACCGATATTACATATTTGAGAAAAGGGGGAAATTGCAAATCAATTTGCTATTAAATTTCCAAGAAGATTAACTTCGAGCGTAAAACTCGGTATCAAAGGACATAGAAACCTCCAAATCAATTAAACTACGTGCTCATTTATTCACTGTGTGTATAGATTGAATTTGGAAATTAAAACCAAGCATAGATAGATGGTGGGAGATAGGTTGCATATTTAGTTTATATGTATTTTAGAAATATACACACCGTAATATGCATAAATATCGACCGAGATATATTTCTAGATACAAATAAATCTACAAAACACTATCATATGAACACAAATCATTCAAAATATATTTTGCAGAGTAAAAACAGGACAGATAATTACATCAAATGGAAACAAAGTTTCGCTCCAAAGATCGCAACCCCCGCGACGAAAATTGACAATATGCAACGTGAATCGGGATGAAAACGAGAGGTTATTTGCGCGCGCGGGTGATGCATTTAATTGTGGTTGGTGGCCGGCGGACGTGGGGTGGCGGGTGGGGGGAGGAGCGGCGGGTGGCGGAAGGGAAGCGCTTGGGGGAGGAGGGGCGGAGCGGGTGGGGTCCTCCGCTAACGGCCCGTTACCGTGACGGCTCTCCGTAGCTTATTCGATTTCGTAGTCGTTTTTCACATCGCCGGAAGGAGGGGGTCGCCGGAGGCCGACGATCGGGAGCTGTCACATCAGCTCCCGATTCGTAGACACAAAGACTCCTCCAACTTTTAAGGGGTTTGATTTAAAAAAAAGGGTGAAGTTTTGTTTATTTTTTTTAAACGAGACTATTTTTTGTTTTAAAGGACATAGGTCTTATTAAAAGGAAAATATTGGTTTTGTAATATTGCTTTTGAAAAGAGGAGCCACTATTATATAACATCACTATCACAGAGAAGTTTTTTTTATTGAAACAAAAAATAGCTTAATCAAAATTTTTCATAAGAAGAGGACGTTGCAATTTTTTGTTTTGAAGATTTTTTTAAGTCTTAAAAAAGAGATTGTATAAAGGGTGTGCATATCAACATTTTAAAAAAATGGCTTCTGTTAGCGTTTTGTCACACCTTGACTTTGTTTGGAAAAAAATATGAGTTTTGGTTTTTAAAAATGAATAGTTTTTTGCGAGCCTAAGAATGTTGGGATACCTTGTTCAGCAATTATGTAGAGCCGACCCAAGAACAATTAACAACCATGAATAATAATAAGGAGAATACCGTTGTAGAACTAAGAAAGAAGGAGCACAAAGCCAAATGTTGGATACAAAATTTGGTCGATTACTTTATATTCGAAAATATAATCAGCGCATCAAACCAAAAGAAGCCTGGGATATTTTGAAAGTTGCATATCAAGGTAATGATACAATAAATATTGTTAAATTGCAAGAATTGAGAGCTCAGTTCGAAATCCTGAAGATCACTGAAACAGATAATTTGGCTAATTTCATGACTAGAGTCATGGGAATAGTCAATCATATCAAAATCATTAGTGAAACCATTACATATCATAACATTGTTGAAAAATTCATTCGAAGCTTCCCTAAGGAATATGACATGATTGTAAGAGTCATTCTTGAATCCAAATATTTTACACCTTTCTCAGTAGCAAATTTGACTCGATCGCTTCTCGCACACGATAAAAGACTCAACTTGGAAGAATATTCCATGGAAAAAACTTTCAAAACATAACTCTCTTTTGGCATAGGTTGAGGATATAGAGGCGACATCAAGCGAGGCAGAGGAAAATCAAAACATCATCATGTAGTAGATAAATAGCGACCTCTAGAAAACCCAACACGAATAAGAATAACATGAAGAAAATATAATGTTCAATGCTACTATTGCAAGAAATTTAGGCATTAAGAACATGAATGCAAAAAGAAACAGTCAGCTCAAGAAAGAGATAGTGTCCATCTCTTCAAGAATGGAGGAGAATCCTGTGAGACAATGTTTCTTTTGTGACATTTTTCTGAAGACACTTATAGTCAAGACCTTTGGTTGTTGGACAGTGGCTACAACAATCATATGGAAGGTAAAAAAAATTATGCTTTCTTATCTTGATGCTTCCATAACACCATAAATTACTCTTGAATATCATTGATGTATTAAAGCCAAAGAGAAAGGTACTCCCCCTATTCTTACTAAACAGAGTTAGAAAAAATATATACATGATGTTTATTATGTTCCACATTAGAAGCATAACCTCATTAGTGTAGGAAAATTGATGGAACATGGTTATGATGTAGTATTCCAAGGGAACACAAGTTTTATCTATGAAAATTCTCTCAGTATAAGACTCATAAAAAAAGTTAAAAAAAACCAAGAATAAGATGTTTCCATTGACTCTTAGAAGTCGAAATATCTCAGTCTTTTTCCCACAATGTGTCAAGAATATATGAGTCTCAACTTTGACATTATAGGTATGGTCATATCTCATTCAAGGTCTATGTATACTTCATAAATGTTCAATCTTCATTGGTTTCCCTATTATGAATGAAAAATATTGTAATTGTGAAATTTGTGTTCTATCTTGCATAAAAGAGATGGCTTTCCCACATCTTCCTCTATAGAAAAAGAGCCTTTAGAATAGTCCATACAAATATATGTGGTCTAATGCAGACACAACCCATCGGTGGTAGTATTTATTTTCTAACCTTCATTAATGATTATAACAGGAATACATGGATTTCTTTTCTAAAAAATAAATGAGATACATTCTCAAGATTCAAAGAATTCAATGTTGAAGCATAAAAATAGAGTGGAAAGCCTTTAAAAGTCTTGAGGTGAGATAGAGGAAGAAATTACAACTCCAATGACTTCAAAGCTTTTTGTCAACATCAAAGAATCATAATGCAAAAGACAACAAGATATAATCCACAATAGAAAGAAGTAGTAGAGAAAAAATTAGTCAATCATGAGGACGGCCAAATGTATGCTTCGTGAGAAGAAGTTTTCAAACGACTATTAGGATAAAGTATTTTTGACAACAATGTATGTTCTCAACAGATCTCCAACAACCAGTCTCCAAGTTGTAGTACCTTAAGTAGCATAGGATGGTAAAAATGTAAATGTATCTTGCTTTAGAATTTTTGGATCTATATAATTTTCACATGTTCCTGAGAAACTAAGAAAGAAGCATGAAGATATGAGTGAGAGATGTATTTTCGTAACATATAGTGAGCAGTCAATGTCTTATAGACTTTACAATCGAGTTACCAAGAAGTTTGTTTTATGCAAAGATATTAAAGTTTTTGAAAATAAACCTTGGTCTGATCATGTTGTAGAAGCTTCAAATCATTTTTTTATCCACAACAACTACCAAGATTGCGGGTTTAAGAAGATTCATACCATTCAAAAAATGGTACGTCTTCAAGTAGTGATTCCACCAACGACTCAACATCTGTATATGACAGTAAGAAAACAAAAGCATCAGAGAAATATATGAGCAAGAGCATGAGTTTGACCAACAAAATATGTTTTCATCTCTTTCAACTCAACCAACCCATTTTGAAAAAACAGTTGAAGAAGAGAATTGGGTTGATGCAATGAACTAAGAATTTTTTTCCATAGGGAAGAACGAGACTTGGGAATTTGGTTGATCTCCCAGGAGAAAAAACCAGAATTGGTGTAAAATGGGTATCTAAGACCAAGGTGAATGAAAATGGAGAAATTGAGAAACATAATGCAAAAATCAATGAAAATTTTAAGGATGGAAGTTGATCTAAAAATTTAGAAACCTTGTGAATCTTACCAGTCCCTAATAGGCAAATTGTAAAATGTTTGGAAAATTTTTTGTAAAAATATTTATATTTCTAATGATTTTATATTAGTCTATATAAAATTTTGGCAATTTTTAAGGTAAATTAATTTATACTATAAAATGTGGGCGAATCATTTTTAGAAAAAATGGAAATTGGTGAATCTTTTTTTTAGAAAAAACATGGATTCCACATTGATGCACCACTAGTGGATTCCGCATTGTGTAAAAGTCTAGTTGGTAGCTTGTAGTATCTCACTGCAACTAGAACTAATATCATGTTTTTTGCTAGTTTTGTCTACAGGTTTATGCAATCACATAAAATTTCTCATTGGAAGGTTGAAAAAAGGATCTAAAGGTATATTGCACGGAGCATGGACTATGGTTTGTTCTATACACATTCTGAAAATTCTTCACTTTCAAGTTATACAAACAACGATTATGCAGGGATTTTACATTATCCCCAAAGAACCTAAGGGCATGCTTTTCATCTTGCAACCAATATGATTTTATGGGCATTCAAGAACCAATCAATCATTTCAATATATTTTATGGAGGCAGAATATGTAGCAACAAATTCAACCTCTTTTCAAACACTGTGGTTGAGAAAATTATTGAAAAATCTAGCAAATGTTCAAAAGGATCCAACTCCTATTTACTATGATAACAATTAAGCAATTTCTTTATCGAAAAATCATGTTTTCAACAAAAAGAGCAAGCATATTGACACCAGTTTTGATTTCGTTGGTGAACTTGTTAATGATTGAGACATAGTACTTGCATTTTGTGGTTCAAAAGATCAGGTTTTTTTTTTTTTTTTTCACGAAAAAAAAAACATGGCTTACAAACTGTGCAATCCAGAGTCTAAAAAAATCGAAAAAATCCTCACAAAGTCGATCAAAATGAGATTAGGAAAGGGTGTACAACCACCCACAGATATCAAAGTAATCGGAAGCTAAACTACCCACCCTTAACCGCTTCAAAACATTTTGACAGCTACTGACAAAAGACTTGTAGCAGCAACCTAGTGGATTTCAAAAAGCATAATAAGAATAGTCCGAAAACAAGAAAACTAGTAATGGCCCATGAGAAAAAAGTTATGTGCCATCAGCAGGGAAGATACCCCTAGTCCAAAACAATAAAAAACAGGGAAAGATGCAAGTGTCCTCCACAACATATCAGATAGAAAATCTTAGAAGCAGTGATAGGACAGAGTACAAACTTAGTTGAAACTCACAATACCATCAACACCCGAACCTGTAGCATCCACCAACTCATAATACATGTTACCAAACTTGCCAGTTAGTCCCTTTTCTAAAAGACTATCAGCCTATAGATTTGACTCCCAAAAGATATGATTGAAATGTATGCTTGAAAAGGAAGACTTGAGTGTGTAGATGCTCTCCATCCACGTCATCAAATGAATAGGGGTGAGATTGGTGTCCATGTTTAGATGATCTATGAGAACCTTTGAGTCACCTAGCGCCCACAGGTTGTCAATGTACAGCTGAGACGCAAACCATAGCAAACCCCAAAGAGCCAAGATCTTCGCCCTTGTGTTTGAGCCCCTACCACCCGACCAGTGAATCTTGTAATGATAATGTGGCGAGATCAGTAGCCACGCCCCACACCCACATACCGAATGTTGTGAAGCTCCGTCGAAGAAAACGGCGGGGTAATGTATCTCAAATGGGTGTAATTGCTTTGAGAGGTCCATAGGAGGCTTTTCACCAGTCTTCAGTTTACTCCATAGGCTTATAATACTATTTGTAGTCCCCTCAAAACAGCCAGGAACTGCATAAAAAATCACCCTATTTTGACTGAGCCATATAAACCAGTGGAATAAAGCTGACAAGACTCCATAATTTTTGTACTTTTTTTTACCCCATAATATTAACTCCATCGTGTTTTCAAAAACTGGGAAAAGATTAGTTTGTAGATATTTTCACAAAGCCATTGGGACAAAATGTATTTGAATTTCAAAGAGAGCAATGAGCCATTGTAAATGCCTCTACTTGCAACATTTGAGATTAGGAGAATATGTTGAGATATTAATCTTATTGTCTGCTAGATTTGATCACATTTTTATTTGTTTATGTGCTAGGTGTCACATTCACTTCATTTTTACATCAGCTTAGTCAAGTTTCACTCTATTCATTTATTGTTGATGTTTTCTATATAATCTATTAAAATATTTTAAATTTTGAAAAGAACAATCTCTGCTCCATGATTTCTCTACATCCTTTTTCAATGATCTAGTGCTACAAATAGTATGGTCAACCTTCATTCAATTCCTTACCTTTGGGTGAATAGATCAATTGATCTATGAGCGTTTCTTATAATTAAATTGGTTCATTTTGGCAGTGATTTTAGTCAAATTTCTATTATTTTAGTGGTTTTAGAGAGTTTTTTCAACTTCTTCACTCAAAAACATTTGAAATTTTAAACCCCGTTACAGCATAAACCACCACCAATGTACATTTATCACTTCCATCTCTATTGTGCTTGAAAATTATTATAATAGAAGCTAGATAGGATCAGACTTCATTAGTAGAATTTCTATCTCTTTGGATTAAGGAAAACCAGATAGAAGCTAGATAAACCACCTCTCTTTTTCCGTGCACTACCATTCTACATCATATGGGGAATATGGAAGTCCAGCAACGCCTTGATTTTTTACAACATTGAACCACATTGAACCAGATATTAGAGGTACACGCATCAAGTTTTCGACATATTTTATGAATATTGGGCTTTAGAAGGCAAATTCCTCACACAAGCAGTGTCGTCTCAAGGAGGGGTAAATTTGATGGTGTTGCATTTTCAGGGAATGAGACAGTGATGATGTTATAGTTTTAAACCCAAGACACTATTTCCACTTTAGTTGATACAACAGTGAACGCTCAATCAACAGAGCAGAATTATTAGCACTTTCGGGAGTATTGTATTGGGAAAAAATGGCTGGGGTTGGAATTGATCGAGTTCTCAAAACTAATTTTATATTGGGTTACGAACACATCAAATTTTTAAGTGCCCTCTCCTTCCTATAATTTGTGGAATAAGACAATTAATCATCACTTTGAATAGGATATTGAGAGCAGAATGAACATCCCCTGAGTGTTGTGTGAGAATGGATGTAATGGTACTCTTGGTATGATAAAATATACAGCTTTCGCTGAAGGATCTCCACAATAATACCAATTTCTTATCTATGTTTTTTTCTATTGATGATAACTGTGGTCATATGTTATAGTTTTGTGCTTTAGTTAAAATATCTAACACGCTAGTAGTGTCATAAATTTGAACTTCAGACTTAGTTTAGATTGAAGTTTTCATTATGTAGTTTATGAAAGAGATTTTTGCTTATAAATAATATATGTAAGCCTTGTCATAACTTTTAACTTCAGATTGTTTAGATTGAAGTTTTCACTATGTAGTTTATGAAAGATATTTTTGCTTATAAAGAATAAATGTATGATGTATACGGGTCAGTTTGGATTTGCGAATTTATGAAATTGTAACAAATTTATTTTAAATGAATGTATGTGTTTTTTTCTTTTTGAAAAAAACAAACCACCAAACCCATCTTCTACCATGGGAAATTATATTGCTTGTCTTCCTCATTAATTTTTCACACAAAAATTTAATTCAACTTTTATTGATGCCATGACCCGAAAATGGAGAGAATTTTAGACAACATAAACCTAGCAACAATGGTCGTCGAGATAGTGAAGAGGTTGCGTTCTTTAGTTCAAAGAGAATGATCCTTTGGTTAACTTTGAAAACATTAACATAAGCAAAGAAAAAGAGTTGCCATATTTGTGTGCATAATGTTATGACAGTGTACGTGGGATATATTCTTTCAAATTTTGCATATTCATTTCAACATGAGTTTAGATTATCTTTCTTAGAGTAATTATTTGAATTGCACCTATAGGGTTTAGGTTGGTTATGGAATGTTCAATTCAAGTAGAATATGGAATGGTTTCATTTTCTTTCTATTTATGCGTCGCATATATATATATATATATATATATATATATATATATATATTGTTAAAAACACTAGTGTGCACACAACAAAATAATTTCTTTTACACAATGTAAATCACATGAATATATCATATATTTATGGTGTTGGTGATATCTAACCAATTCTAAATATGAATAGGGAAGTTGAGATATTCTCTCAAAATCCACCTACAAATCTGTAAATAATTCTAATATGATTATGGTAGAATTATCTTCCAACACTCCCTCTTCATTCTTACATGCATATTATAACACATTATAATAAGAAAATGAACTTCTTCTCACTAGTCTTCATCAGCAACTCTACCCACTCGACTCCTCTCTTTCTCTCTAGACATCTTCGAGCTTACCTTTCGACTCA
Source organism: Pinus albicaulis (assembly GCA_034641835.2). Taxonomy (NCBI): domain Eukaryota; kingdom Viridiplantae; phylum Streptophyta; class Pinopsida; order Pinales; family Pinaceae; genus Pinus; species Pinus albicaulis. Next base: position 391,113 of record JAXQQM020062031.1, on the reverse strand, counting down.
TTTAAAGTACACCTCCTTCTGACCATTAATAATGAACTTTGCAAGATCAACAGTATTGACAACTCGGCTTGTTGGGGCTTCTGCCATAAGAGATGACAAGTGATGAACCATCCTATGGAACAATCACCATCTATAGGATATTTCACTTTCAGTTATCCATCAATAGCTAGGCAAATAGTATCAATATTGAATGTGTTCAAACGCTGATCTAACAACTTGACATGTGTCACACAAATGGATCTCACACTTTAATCTGTAGTTGATGGTCTTGAAGCCCGAAGCACAACAAGACCCATCAACGTATAACAAATTCACATAATCAAATTAGCCATTCGTTCTCTAGGCACGAAAGAACCTCTAGAAAAAATAATGTAATTATATTTCACTGTTCAATAATTGGTTCTTCACCTTTGCAAACATCATGGAAAAACTACACTAATTTCACAACAACAAAGTCAAAATAAATTTAAAAATCATTCTTTATCTTAGAGTTTTCCTTATTCATGAGGAAAATGTCAGAGAGGTCAATTCTAACAAAATAACACTCATACTGAATTGACCAAAATCAATATGTGTAAAAATGCAAACTCCAAATAAATTTTAAAAAATGTAATTCTTTTCACCTTGACCAAAGGTTTCAACAATCACAATGCTCCTTCTCGCCAACTTTGAATCTGAGTTGCAATTAGCATGTCTTCCATCGATGATGCTAATTTGGATATTTTTGGGAGGAAACTAATTGATCCTCCAACTAGCATAATGAAAATGACCTGATCTTAAAACGCCTCCGGAGCTCAAAGTTGAATCCACAGGTTCGTTGCGACCCAACCAAGTTGTTTTTTTTTCAGAAGAAAAAAAACGCTGATTATATTATGATATAAACAGTACATTGTCACATATACATCTCAGCTGATAAGCCCAGCAAGAATACCATCATCATTGGCCATTATATTGATGTTTGTTCATAGCATGAATAAACCTTAGCAGTAGGCCAACACATATATGGGGAAGTAAATCAACCCAATTACATTATAATCCATCCTACCTAATGGAATTGTGAAAACTGTAAAGGGTGTAGAAACAACAAAAGGCAAAAAAGCACTAATAAAATATGAAAAGCAGATTGATAAAAAAGCAGTATTGTCAAAATATGGAAGACCAGCAGAAACGAATGTTGCATTTGTAGATGTTCATCAAGCTAGAGCCTCGACTTTGTGAAAATCCCGGAGAGGCAATTTCGAAGCATTGCAATTCGTCATTGATGTCTGTATAGCAGGCTCGCTTGTTATGATTTATGACAGGCTCCTTGTATGTTGGAAATTGTTGCATTGACCAATGATATCCGAGTGAACCAACTCGTTGTGTATTAATTGACCAGATTCACTTGAAAATAAAAAACCAATTGAATGATGCAATACCAATAACCAATAACGTGTGTTCCAGCATGAATGTTCTGCAGGCTCGCTTGATGCCGAATATATCTGAATTTAAATTAATCAGGCTCGCTTGATGCTGAATATATCTGAATTATAAATAATCAGGCTCGCTTGCTCCTTGTACAGAGTCATGTTTTAGTCACACCTATACATGTATATCAACACAGTTGATGTGCAGGCTCGCTTTCTGTTGATAACCAAGTTGTTATTGCCTCTTACAAACAAAATCCCACCTATAGTAGTTTGAATCTGCACTGTGCTACTTTTGGGCAGTAATGCGCACACAAAATAATATACATCTGTTATAAATTTCTGCAAGTTATTCTCTCTAGATACATATTACTCGGCTAAGATTATTTGGGCACGCAAAAATTTGTTATCCCAACCAAATTCATTGACTACGGAACTCGATCCTTGAATAGCCAACACAAATTGCAAATAAGATTGATTTTGTGTTGCCTTATGAACCCAAGTAGCAGCGTGCAACAATTCGTCTTTGAAACTAGAATCTTCATGTGTATGAGTCCCCGCAGTGATGCTGCGAGTTTCAAACACGGATAAATTTGAGCCAATTTGGGATCGTCTAAAACAAGATGAGTATTTGATCCGCTGCGAATTTCTAGTAAGGAACCAGATCCCAAATTGTATCCTAAGAAACATATGAGGTTCACAATAACATCTCCCTATGCCCCTGCACTGCACCAAGGCAAAGCCTAGGCCCATAAGTGCTTAATTCTTAGTTGCACTAGACACGGACTTCGGCTTATTAACTAAACACCAGACTCAACTGCACGTGGCAGAGATATTTGTAAATTCAACTTCATGCAAATTAACAACTCACAAAAAAAAAAATACATAAAACTAACACTTACACACCCTCTACCTTAACCTATGTATTGAGTATCAAATCATAGATATATTCATTTCCCTCAACTCTCTCATGAGGGATTCAAGACCATAGAGGCTCTGATATCATGTTAAAAACACAGGTGTGCACACTCAGAACAAAAAAATTTCTATTACACAATATAAATCACAGGAATACATCACATATTTATGGTGCTGGTGAGATCCAACCAATTCTATATATGAATATGGAGGTTGAGAAATTCTCTCAACATCCTACTACAAATCTGCAACTAATTCTAATATGAGTATGAACTAATTCTAATATATGGAAGAAATATCTTCCAACAAATTTAAAACAAAAATATTTGATATTTAACCATTGGATGGGACACCAACAACTCTACAGAGCTAGAAGGACTATTTCAAGGTCTCCTGCTAGCTTAGGACAACAACTGCTTCCCTTTAGAAAATGAAGGAGACTCACAAATCATCATTGGTAATGCTTAACGTCTCCTTCTAGGTTCTTCGGCCTCCACACTCTCCATGAGCTGGAGACTTCTGGCTCGTTTCGATCTCCTTGAGAAATGGCTACTTCATCACAAAGTTGTATCCTTCAAACACATTCGACGAACAACCAATGCAGTTGCAGATCTTTTTTCCAATAAGGGAGTCAATCATAATTCTCCCCTCACCACTGATAAGCTCCAAACTTTGATGATGAAGCCCTACGCACTGAATGCACTCTTCTGGTGCTCAAATATCTCAAACCCCTCGATGCGGGTGCTTGCATGGAATAAAGTGCACCACCACACGGCCACGAGGATGCACGACACTTGTCCTCATCACGTGAACGCACATATCCACCCTACTCGGCTTAAATGCTGGTGCGTCGTGTATTTACTCGCCACTCTCGAATGTCTCCCATCAACGTCCTTGCAGCTCTCTGCCATTAACTCTATCCTCTGCTCCATTACTCTACCTGTCATGCCTTCGCCACCCCATTAGGGGAATTTTGAGGTCTAAAATGGGCCTCCTAAGGAAATAATAAAATAATAGCTAACCTAATAAAATAATATTTATGAATTTGAAATTCACTTTTTGCACCACAATCCATGTAACCATAATTAAATTCAATTCAAAATTTGTACCAAAATAAAATTAATAAAAAAATTGTATTGATGTGATTATAAATAAGAATGAGCATTTCAAGAAAAAGTCGTTATCATTGAACAAATAATGCATTTGTCCTTTGTTCTTAAATAACTTAAAATAAAATATAAATATAAATTTATAAATTCTTAATTATTATATGCTATTAATTAAAATTTATATTATTTAAATTGTATAATAACATGTAATTAATATTTTATATAAAAATAATATATATAATATAATAAATGTATAAGGATATGCATTGTTTCTTTCAAGAAATATAAAATGACAATAATATATTTTTATTCAAAAAGTGTGAAATGACATTCATTATGAGTACTTTACTTTGACTTTAAAAGTACTTAGAGCACTACCATGGTTAACCATGAGTTTTTATCCACCATTGACAATGTGACAAGTAGGTACTTTTAACTCAATCAATGCCACCTCAACCATTAGGGATGATGTCATCTCCTAAAATGTGATTGGTTCTCATAAAGTGAATTTTGGTTGTACATTTTCCTTAGGAGGCCCATTTTAGACCTCAAAATTCCCCTAATGTCCATGGCCCATAAATCGGCCATTCTTGCTCCTCAACCCGGCATTCAGCTCTCTCTTTTGCTTCACGCAAACACTCCTTGTGCCTCCGCCACGCATATGTTCCATTGCTCATTTCCTTGCTCCTCAGCTCGCTGCACTCTGGTCTTCGGCTCCCCCCCTGCTCCCTCTATCATCTCTACGCCCCCTCAGTTGTCTCAGACCCACTTCAACTCCTTCGCCATGCCTAGACGCCACTGCATGCAATGCCGCAGAGGCGGTGGACATGGTCTTCCCTCCAGGCCTCCCATCTTGGCCTTTGCTGGAAGGTTGGTGAATCTCGTGGTTGACTAGGCATAGCCGGAATTTCTTGACCCCATTAACCTCACTACTCGCCTGTCTCTCCACCTCCATGAATCCCCCTTTGAATCCTCTGGCTCCAGTCTTCGCTCCAGGAAAAGTTGTCGCAAGTCCACCATCTCTGTCGCCCCACTCTTCTCCCCCCGCAAGATGGTGGCCTTGTTGGTTCAGCAGGCCTTGAAAAACGAGCATGTCAGCTCGAGCTCAGTCGAATATGTCACCAGCGCTAGTGTGGAGGCTCACGTGGCTTCCTCTCGTTTGCCTGATGCTCAAGTGGCACTTCTTCCTCCATTGACAGCCCATGCGTCCAAGTAGGTGGACAGCGAGTCCGAATATGCATGCAGAATTGAAGAGGAGCCATTCCAACCACTAGAAAAGGATGATAACTCTCCATTTGCTTAATTTCTGGGTGCTTCTCTCTCATTCTAGTCAATTTTCTGCTATTTCACTGCGACAATTCTTTTGGTTTTGTTTTAAACATGTAATGCACATGGCTCGTTTCCCACTATGAGAGGCTTTTTCTAGACTCTCCTAGGTTGGTTTCCCCATCTGGGGCAGCCCCTTTTTTGATGTTTTGAAAACGAAATTTCCCTCCGGAGTATGATATAATAGAAGTAATCTAATATAGATAATAATAAAGAAGAAGAAGAAGATATATATATATATATATATATATATATATATATATTCAAAAATTCACTTATAAATATGTCTCTGCTATTTTTATTTTTTATGTTGAAGAAGTTTATAGGTACTATGAATGGTAGTCGTCTAAAGTGTTCTTTCACCCAAAGAAATTATAATTCTTATATACACATAGGTAGATCAACTCAACCCCATATTTTCCACTTAACATTTAAGACAATATAATTTTGATATTCTATTTTGGAGTTCAATACTTCTTTATATTCTTCTGAATTGGTAGCTAAACAATTTGAAAACCCATTACGGGTAAGGTTGTCTATTACCTGGAAACGGTGGTGTTATACCGAAACACGATAAAATACTCTTGATCAGAAGCTCTAATCTGGTACTCTCAAGGGCGCATGATGAATTCAGTACGAGATGTTGTTTCATGAGAAATTCAATACGAGGGTACTCTCACTATCCGATCATATGACATGGATAAAAGCATACGGGGAAGACTGACTTCATTCTCACTGTGATCACCTTTCTGTGGCCGTCTGCCACTTAATTTGTGACTGTGTAACCATATATTCAAATGCATAACAAGACTATATGAAATGATAAGTCGATTATGTAAACTTCAATATGCAGTTGTGCTAGTAGATATTGAATTGCATAACACGACTATTTCAAATAACAACTCGATAATGTAAATATTGGAAATTTAACATATAGAATGTACATATCAGAAAGCTTAATGCGATATACGACAAATTGTATAAAAAATATGGCCTGAGAATACATTGATCAAGAGAGCATCAAGAGAAATCATATGTTTTCCATCACGCACATTGACAAAGCGCCATCTGGCGATGTGGTAACTAAATCCTTCTTTGCAAAATTTAAGAAAAAAAACCTCCTCGTCAAAGAGCCATAGAAAATAACATAAGTGGGCAACTTTTTACATAAATCTATTAGGTACCTTACAAGAAACTTGCACTCCCTAATGCCCTTGTGGATTCACGCTACCAGAGAAACTAACATTATAATTATAATGCTATGTAGAGAAACTAACATGGAAATCCTTTTAATTTAAAGTACTGTTATTTGTCATAAGTGCGTGAAACTCCGTTTGCGGCGAGGTGTGTCGAAAACTCGCGGCTCGAAAACATCGTTAAGTGTCGAAGTTGAAGCAAGAGAGGCCCGTAGAAGCTCCAGAGCCTGAAATTCATAGTCCAATTACTACTATCACGTACTTTATAAACCCTAATTATCTTTGAATTACAAAAATAAGTTAATCCTTACCTCAGTGGGGCCAACTATTGCAGTCCGTTCTTCAACCTCCGTCAGGTCCTTAACATTAAGTTTATTGAGAAGGGTGATACTCATGATGGTCGACGTTGGAGAGATCTCTGTTGGATATGCATTAATTCCAACCAACCCAGCCGACTTCATTAAATGCAAAGAGTTGTCTCGGATTATCTGGAGATTTCGTCGAGCTTCTTAAAGAAGCTATCTCCACCAACATTCCTGAATCCATAAACTTCTCAACCCAGCCGACTTCATTAAATGCAAAGAGCTGTCTCAGAGTATCTGGAGATTTCGTCGAGCTTCTTAAAGAAGCTATCTCCACCAACATTCCTGAATCCATAAACTTCTCAGCTATGTATAAATATCTCTTTTATGCAATGCAAATTCACCAATTTGAGTGATAAGCTGTGTTCTCTGATATGTTATTAGAGCCTACGGTTGGGAGGCTGGAAGCAGTGTGAGTTTGTTGTTGTGGAAAGCAACTCTGCAGTGTGCGTGTTAAGTTGTGTGGAGAGCCTTCAGAAACATTGTAGCTGTTGAACTTGCAATCTGTGTGGAGAATATTGGCTGTCCAATAGAACGTTGAAGGGCATATTTGCCGATAGGAGTAAGTTTCTGTGTGCAACCAGCTCGTAAAATTTGTTGCAGAGAAGTTTGTTTTTTTGCAATTTCTTGTGTTGCAGAAAACTCTGTTTCTGTGTGCAGTGGGTAAAAGCTCTGGTGAAGGGCGAACTGGCTGCACAAGCTGGGCGGAGAAGTTTGCTTATGCGTTGGTAAGAGAAGGCCGAAGAAATCTGTCTTTAAATCGAAGTTTGGGCTTGGCTGTTTGTATATGTGCCGAAGGTTACTTTTATGTTAATTTTTTTTGACAGCTCGATTTAAAAAAAAAACTATTATGAATATTAAAGGTTTTATGCAAAAGGCTCAAACCAGTGAAATAGTGAATTGTGGTAGTTATTAGTAATTGGCATTCCCTTAGTAAATGGTTGTGATTACTGCTAATTGCCATTTCTTTTGAAAATTTTAAAGTTGAAGTGGAGAAATAAAGTATTGGAGTGCCTTGTGAAGTTTAATATATGTTTATAACTCATGCTTGAGGTGTTATTATTTGGAGCCATTAAAGTTATTGGTATTTAGAGTTTAATACTATGGAAAATGTATTAGCAGAGTCTTATTTATCTAACTCTGATAAGTTAGATGGTGAAAATTATGCAAATTGGAAGTTTAAGTTGCAGACTATGATGGAAGGCTCTAATATGTGGACGATTGTGTCTGGAGATGAAGTGAAGCTAGAACCCCCTCAAGCCACAGCTGCTGCAATTCAAGATTGGCAACGATGAGAAAACAAAGCGAAGGTATTGTTGCGGATGTCTGTTAAGGACAATATTATTCCACACATTAGAGATTGCAAGACATCCAAAGAGACATGGGAGACTCTCAAAAATTTGTATGAGATGAAGACCACAAATCAAATATTGTATTTAAAGAGTAAGCTTCTTTCAATTAAGATGGAAGAAAATGAAAATATTTCTAGTTTTATTTCTAGAATTAAGGACCTAAAAGATAAATTAGGTGACATTGGTGAAACGATATCTAGTACAGACTTGGTTACTGTGACATTAAATGGAATGTTGGATGAGTATCAAATGTTTATCACTGGTCTTGCAGCTAGAGAGAAGGCTCCTACGTTTAATGAATTGGCAGGTATACTTATGCAGGAAGAAGAGCGAAGAAGAAGTCTTAATCAGAAACCCCCCAATTCATATTTAGCAGTGGTGGCTAAAGGAAAGCAAGCCTTGAAAGGAAAAAAATGGGAGAAAAATAAAGGAAAAAGGCCACAGCTAAAATCATATCAAGGTATGCCTTCACCAAGGTCAAATGTAAAATCAAGTAGAGATGGTGCATGTTACTATTGTGGAAACCCTGGTCATTATGCTAAGAATTGCTTGAAAAGAAGATCTGATTTATTTAAACTAAGAAGACATACAGGAAATTATGTTGATAGAGATGAGGCAATTAGTCATGAATTTAACAATCTTCAATTATTTGTGACTAATGCTGCTTTGTCAGCAGAAACTAATGATGATAATGCTTGGTTTATAGATTCTAGTGCATCAATCCACATGTCATGCAAAAGAGATTGGTTTGATACTTATCATGAAGTTAATAATGTTGCACACATTTATTTAGGAGATAATAGATCGCATGAAATAAAAGGATATGGTGATATAAGTGTTACTATGCCTAATGGACAAGAAAAACAAATTTGAAATGTGGTGTATGTTCCAGGATTAAAGAAGAACTTAATATCTGTCTCTATTATTACAGATCAACATTTGAAAGTTGAATTTATGAAATCACAATGTTTGGTAAAGGATATGCAGGACAACTACAAGGTTGTTGCAAAAGGAATGAGAGTTGGAGGATTATACAACTTGGATGTGACAAAGAATAGGCATCAAGATTTGGCATCAACAGGCATGTCAAACATAGACCTTTGGCATCAAAGGTATGGGCACTTAAATCATAATGACCTAATGTTACTTCAAAAGAAAATGATGGTAGAAGGCCTTCCAAATATTAATGGTGAACACTTTGAATGTGAAGGTTGTGCACTAGGAAAATAACATAGGGAAGAATTTCATGTGCATGAAAATAAAAGAAAATATGAAATACTTGAGCTAGTGCATACTGATATATGTGGTCCAATGCAAACTAGGTCACTTGGTGGACCATATTACTTTCTTATATTTATTGACGATAGCACTAGATACACCTGGGTGTACTTTATAAGAAATAAAAGTGATGTGTTTGAATACTTTAAAGAATTCAAGAATATGGTAGAAAAACAATCAGGAAAGAGTATTAAAATTCTTCGATCAGATAAAGGTGGTGAGTACACTTCAGGAGCTTTTATCAAATACTGCAAACAAAATGGAATTGTGCAACAATTTACAGTACCGCATACACCTCATCAAAATGGTGTAGCTAAAAGAAAGAATAGAACATTAGTTGAATGTGCTCGTAGTATGTTGAAAAGTAAAGAACTTTCTAATAGTTTTTGGGTTGAAGCCATTAATACTGTTGTATATCTTAAAAATAGAAGTCCTACAAAATATCTTGAGCACAAAACACCATTTGAAGCATTTTATGGTTTTAAACCTAAAGTTAGTCATTTAAGGATATTTGGATGCAAGGCCTTTGCTCATATTCCTAAGGAGGATAGGAGAAAATTGGATGCCAAAGCTATCAAACGCATTTTTATTGGATATTGTACTAATCAAAAGGCATATAAAATGTATGATCCAAATACTCACAAGGTATTTGCAAGCAGAGATGTTATATTTCATGAGCATGTAGATAAACAAATGAAAGACGATGAATATAATGTATGGCATCCTACTTATAACTTTAAAGAAAATGAAGTTGTGGAATCATCTCAAGAAAGCATGGACATTCCAAAAGACAATTCAAGAAGCCAAAGCCCACAAAGAAGTGATGAAAGCACTCCACAGAGAAGAAGAAGAGAAGGTCCTACACAGTGTAATGAATCTCTAAGAAGGTCAACACGACAAATTCAAACCCCTATCAGGTATAAAGAATATGCTTTAATGTCTCAAGTAATGAATGTTTTTGAGCCTTCAAATTATGAAGAAGCCAAAAATCATAAAGAATGGATGGAAGCTATGAAAGAAGAATATAACTCTATAATGAAAAATGAAACTTGGGAATTAACAAAATTACCTGAAAATAAAGTCCCTATAGGATCAAAATGGTTGTACAAGACAAATTTTAATGTAGATGGTAGCATAGACAAGTATAAGGCAAGATTGGTTGCAAAAGGTTATTCGCAAAAGGAAGGTATAGATTATGAAGATACCTTTTCTCCAGTAGCAAAAATGAACACAATTAGAATAATGATAGTATTGGCCACTAAATATGATTGTAATCTGTATGAATTAGATGTGAAGTCAGCTTTCCTAAATGGGGACTTAAAAGAGGATATTTATCTTGTTCAACCAGAAGGATGTGAAAAGAAGGGACAAGAACATCTTGTATGCAAATTAAAAAAGGCCTTATATGGACTAAAACAAGCACCCAGATCTTGGTATGAGAAAATAGATAAATTCTTCATTCATCAAGGATTTAACAAAAGCAAAAATGATCCTAATTTGTATGTCAAGACTGATGGAAATGGAGGCATAACATTAATCTCTATATATGTTGATGATCTAATAATAACAGGGAGTGCTGATAAAATGATTAATGATATAAAAAAGAAGTTATCATAGGAATTTGAGATGAAGGATCTTGGACAAATGCATTATTGTCTAGGTCTTGAAGTATGGAGAGATAATGGAAGAACTTTAATCACACAAAGCAAATATACAAATGAGGTACTAAAGAGATTTCATATGAAAGGATGTAAAGCAGTTAGTACTCCATTAGAACAAAATATCAAGTTGAGAAATGATGATGGAACAGAGGAAGTGAATGGAACATTGTATCGACAATTAGTCGGAAGCCTAAATTATCTCACTACCACTAGACCGGACATTGCTTATGCAGTAAACATACTTAGTCAATTTATGGCTAAGCCTCTTGAGAGCCATTGGATGGCTGCAAAAAGGGTCCTTCGATATTTAAAGGGAACTATCAATTTTGGTATTGAATATACTAATGATTGTAATGTTGAATTGACAGGTCATTCTGATTCTGACTTGGTCGGAAATACAGATGACAGGAAATCCACCACTGGATATGTGTTCAATATAGGATCAAGAGCGATATCATGGAGCAGTAAGAAACAACCAACAGTGTCCTTGTCATCAACTGAAGCAGAATATAAAGCATTATGTAGTACCACCTGTGAAGCTATATGGCTCAAAAGAATACTTGAAGATGTTGGTGAAGTTCAAGAAGAACCTACAGTGATCAGATGTGATAATCAAAGCACCATCAAATTGGCAAATAATCCTGTATGTCATGCAAGGTCAAAGCATATAGACATACAATATCATTTTGTAAGAGAAAAGGTCCAATCAAAAGAAATTGACTTAATATATTGTAATACAAATGAGAATGTAGCTAACATATTCACTAAGCCTCTTGGGAAGGCTAAATCTGAGATTTGTAGAAGTAAGTTATGTGTTGTAGAAAATCCAAATTATATTGTAAGCCTAGCTGAGACTTAGACCAGCAGACATGTCAATTAAGAGTATGCTTGTGTTTCGTGTATAGTGTGTCTGTATATGGTTGGAATTAAGGGGGAGTGTTGGATATGCATTAATTCCAACCAACCCAGCCGACTTCATTAAATGCAAAGAGCTGTGTCGGAGTATCTGGAGAGTCCGTCAAGCTTCCTGAAGAAGCTATCTCCACCGACATTCCTGAATCTAGAAACTTCTCAGCTATGTATAAATATTTTTTTTATGCAATGCAAATTCACCAGTTTGAGTGATAAGCTATATTCTTTGATAATCTCCAATTGATCGGTGATCATAAAGACCACCAGATCTTTCACATAACCATCCTCACTGCCTCCACTCCCCGCATTATTACTTTTCGCTCCACCTAGTAATTAATTTTGCTCTCCCTTGGAGGGGTTCAGAAAGGTCACTTGAACGTTGATTTTTATGGTAATTTATTAATTATAGTGAATAAGTGTGAAAAGCAAAAAATATATTATATGATGTAATTTGTTGTTTTATAATTTATATGGTAATTTGGTAATTATATTAAGTAAATGTAAAGAAGTAAACTTATATTAGGATATATACGTTAGTTAGTTAGTATTTGAAATTCTATAGACCAATATAAAGGAGACTACAAAAATACGTGAGCATCTTTCATTTATATTCATAAATTAAAAATTTGAATTAAAAAAAAAAAGATTAAAGATTTGAATTTAAAGAAAAATTAATATATCCTATAAGTGTAATTAACTAATTAAATATTTTGATGTTTATTAAAGATAAATTACATGATGTAATTTGTTATTTAATAATTTACATGGTAATTTGGTAATTATATTAAGTAAATGTAAAGAAGTAAATCTTATTAAGAGATACAAAATAGTTAATATTTGAAATCCTATCTACTAATTTAAAAAAGGCCTAAAAAACATGTGAGCATATTTCATTTATAATCATAAATTAAAAATTTGAATTAAAAGAAAGATTAAAGATCATAAATTAAATATTTGAATGTTAAAAAAATTAATATACCCTATAAGCTTAATTAACTAATTAAATATTTTGAAAAATGGTAATAATTTTAATTTAATTATTAATAATTAATAAAAAATAGTAAAATTTAACTTTTATATGGAATATTCATATAAAAGAAAGCTACAAAAATATGTAAACATATTTCATTTATAATCATAAATTAAAAATTTGATTTAAAAGAAAGATTAAAGATCATACATTAAAAATTTGAATTTAAAGAAATATTAATATACCCTATCAGCTTAATTAAGTAATTAAAAATTTTGAAAAATATTTAATGATTTTGATTTAATTATTAATAATTAATAAAAAATAATAAAATTTAATTTTATTAGGTATTATTTATAGTTTTTTTTTTAAATAATAATCTTTAATAGAAAGTTAAAATTTACTTCAAAAATAATTTATAGAAATTTTTGTTTTTTATTTTTCTATTTTCCCTAATATATTGAAATATAAAAGTCAATTTAAAATCATATTTTTTTAACCATTGATTATAATTATTTAATCATTTAAAATTCCGTTTTTATCGAAAACCTACCCAAAGTTAACGCATTAAAACACTACACACGACACTTGATAACGCGGAAAGATCACAACATTGATTTGCGATTTTCTCTTTATCCCAGAAGTAGAAAAGACACTTTGTAGAAGAGTGTGTGATAAAGATTAGATTTGACTATATTCCAGATTCGCCAATGCAGTATGTAGTTTCTCTCGCGAGCAAGATTTGGTTTTCGATTTTGGAATGGCTGAAATGATGTCATTTTAAATGCTGGTAATTACGGCTATATGTATGTAATATGTTTGTATGTGCTAAAAAAACATTTTTCCGGTGCAATGATTTGACTTTGGAAGTTTATGGAGATATATATGTATATATTTTATTTCTTTTTATATTTAAACATAAAACCTTTTAGAAGAAACACTTTACTCTTCACATTACATTTCACTTTGAATTAAGTTTAAAATTTTTGTTTAATAATTATTTTACATATTTATAATTTAGATATAATATTGAAAGTAGAATTAAGAAGTCAAGTTTTACTAGCACACTCTGTTAAGGATGGGGCTCATCTTAAGGGTGACTGAGGATCAAACCTTAAGGAGGCTGTTGTGTTCGATAAAACCTCACGAAGGTTGTTGAGTTCGTGCTAGAGAGAGGAGACAAGTTTAACCTAGGAGAGAGAAGACAAGTTTAACCGAGGTAGCTTAGTGCTGCTATGTACGGGTGCAATCCCCAGCTCATTGCTGGTGTCAGTGCAATCCTCGGGTGATTTTGACGGTTCAGATGCCCTCGGTCGCTTTTTCTTAAGCCATAGATTAGTCTTGATGTAATCTGTGATGTTTCTTAAGCCATAGATTGTTCATGCTATAGAGAGGAGACAAATTTAACCCACAAGAGAGGAGACAAATTTAACTGAGTTAGCTTAGTGATGTTGTGGCCGGGTGCAATCCCCATCTTAGTGCTGGTGTCAGTGCAATCCCCTATGACCGGGTGCAATCCCCAACTTAGTGTTGGTGTCGGTACAATCCCTGGTTTTTTTTTTACGGCTTGTGCAATCCCTAGTTTAGTGTTGGTGTAACTCAAATGCCCTAGGTCGCTTTTTCTTAAGCCATAGATTAAGCTTGATTTAATATGTGATATTTCTTAAGCCATAGGTCAAGTGTAATCTATAATGAACTCAAACTACTTAAAATAAAAATAAAAAACCTATTAGAAAAATATGTAAAGGATATTAGATATATGAAATATGTAGAAGTTGAAAATATTTATAAAATAAGTTAAACCTAATTAGCTTAGTGGTGGTGTGCCCTAGGCCTCGTGTAATTCCCTGGTGGTTTTGAGAGCTAACCTCATGTAATCTCTAATAAATTCACACCACTTGATAAAAAAAATTAATAAAATTAAGAAAGCCTATTTGGAAAATATTTAAAAGATATTAAATATATGCAATATGTAGAAGTTTAAAAATATTTATAAAATAATTTCAAATGTAACTTTAAATAATATTTTTTTTTTCACTTATAAATATGTCTTTTGTATTTTGATTTTTTTTTTTTTATCTTGAAGAAGTTTATAGGTACTATGAATGGTAGTCGTCTAAAGTGTAGTTTCACCCAAAGAAATTATAATTCTTATATAGACATGGTTAAATCAACTCAACCCCATATTCTCCTCCATTCTCCTCTTAACATTTAAGACAATAGAAATTTGATTTTTTTTTTATTTTGGAGTTCAATACTTCTTTATATTCTTCTGAATTGGTAGCTAAACAATTTGAAAACGTATTACGGGTAAGGTTATCTATTACCTAGAAAAGGTGGTGTTATACTGAAATGTGATAAAATACACTTGATCAGAAGCCCTAACCTGGTACTCTCAAAAGCGCATGAGAAATTCAGTACGAGATCTTGTTGCGTGATAAATTCAATACGAGGGTACTCTCACTATCTGATCATATGACACATGGATGAAAGCGTACGAGGGAGATTGAATTCATTCTCACTGTGATCACCTTTATGTGGTTGTCTCGCACTTAATTGTGACAGTGTAACCATATATTTAAATGCATAACACTACTATCTGAAACAATAAGTCAATTATGTAAACTTCGATATGCAGTTGTGCAAGTATATATTGAATTGTATAACACAATTATTTGAAATAACAACTCGATAATGTAAACCCCACTTTGTGGCTATGCTAATATATATTTAATTCCATAACATATTGGCAATTTAACATATAGAATGTACATATCAGAAAGCTTAATGTGATATACGACAAATTGTATCAAAAATATGGCCTCAGAATACATCGATCAAGAGAGCATCAAGAGAAACCACGTGTTTTCCATCACGCACATAGACAAAGCGTTGTGTGGTGATGTGGCAACTAAAACCTTCTTTGAAAAATTTAAGAGAAAACACCTCCTTGTCAAAGAGCCATCCAAAATAATATAAGTGGGCAACTTTTTCCATAAATCTATTATGCACCTTACAATAAACTTGCACTCCCTAATGCCCTTGTGGATTCACGCTACCAAACTACTACGTAACCTGCAATGCCCAATATAATTATAATGCTAAGAAGAGAAACTAACATTATGAGACAGGAAAGCCTTTTAATTTAAAGTACTCGTACTTCGTCATAAGTGCCTGAAACTCTGCTTGCGGCGAGGTGTGTTGAAAACTCACGGCGAGAAAACATCACTAAGTGCCGAAGTTGAACCAAGAGAGGCCCATAGAAGCTCCAATGCCTGAAATTCATAGTTCAGTTACTGATATCACGTACTTTATAAACCCTAATTATCTCTAAATTACACAAATAAGTTACTCCTTACCTTAGTGGGGCCAACTATTACAGTCAGTTCTTCAACCGCCGTCAGGGCCTTGACATTAAGTTTATTGAGAAGGGTTATACTCATGATAGTCGATGCTTGAGAGATTTCCAATTGATTGGTGATTATAAAGACCAAAGTCTCTTTCACATAACCTTCCTCACTGCATCCACTTCTCGCATTATTACTATTCGCCCCACCTTGTAATTCATTTCAATTTCCTAGCTTGGAGGGGTTCTTAAAGGTCACTTGAAAGTTCAAGGTTTACTCTGGTATTCTGCCTAAATTCTTCTTGTACCAAATCCCACCAAAGTCACTCCCAACTTGGTAACTTCTTCTTTCCATTCACCAAGTCCTGATAACTATGCCTGCTCTTGGGAAGGCCTAGAAGTGCTAGGCTCACCAAGTCATCATTTGCTACGGTCACACCAACACTTCCAAGCTCATCTCGACATTGAGTGAACTTTGCCAAGTATGTTGGTACCGTCTCACCCTCCTCCTTGATTTTCTGAGCTTGTCCTTCAACACCAACTTCCTTTAGTCACTGGTGTTCTGAAACAGATCTATCAAGGCTTTCCACATAGCATATGGAGTCGCTTTGCCATGGAGACTCGAAACAATGTGATATTGAACTCCCTCTAATAAGATCCTCCTTGCCCTTGCTACCTTATTTTTCCAAGCATCAAGAAGAGAGGCGTCTGCTGCTGCGGGTTTGGGAATATCATTATCAATGAATTATTTCAACCCGTTGTTCTCTAGAACTACTTCAATTTTGTCTTTCCATGTGATATAATTAGAACTTCCCTTAAGTGCAGATTCCAATCTTAATCCATTAAAAGCCATCTTGATCTGCTTGTCGCTCCAAAGAATGTATATGCAAGTTTGAATACTATTCAACACAAACTCAATTTCTTCCCCACTATTATGATTATTGGCGCTCTGATACCATGTAGAAATTATACAAACAATATGTATACTAATGGATTCAATATGATCATGCAATATACTAGAGCAAGATATTGAATCCTTCTACAATTAATTTGTGGAAATTAAACATGATCGCACAATCACACCAAGTAAGGTAAATCAAATCAATTCACAACACAAGATATTTTTCTGGGGAAAGAAACTGCTCAAAACCCCTCTATCTCTATTGTATAATGAACCAAGGAATCATGAAACAATACAATGCACTCTCCTCACAAGAGTTTGTTGCACTCTACCAATTGTCTCACACTGATCCGGACAAAATCGACCAATGCTTAGCCAATTTCATGCCTCTCCTCAGCGTGCCATTCTTGCGCAATTCTAAGAGAATTAAATCCCTATTACTTAAGAAATTTAGCCTTCCAAAAATGCGCAATACATCATGGGCAATCCTATGGTTGTTTAATTGTGCGCCGACAATTTACTAATAATACCACTGATAGATAACATCCCTTTAACCTTTGTTGCAACTAGGTCTTCATCAGAACTAACATGCATGCAGCTATTAATAGTAAATCAACAATCACTTGACAGATCACTGCATGTGAATTAAATATGATTTAATTCACTTGACTTCTCAGTAGTTCAACAATCAGTTACAACTAGTTAGACTGACTTTAACTCACTTATTTGAGTTAATTGATTTCTCATGCATTAAACTAATACACTAACTGCAACTTGGACTCTAAAACAAATAGAATCATTTTACATCCCTCACCAACTACCCTCAACTTGAATTTCATGAGCTAACTGAGTCTATCACACTCAGTTAACTATTACAAGTGATTATGAGATAATATTACAATTTATTGTCCCATTTATTTAAGGGATAAATAAATTTGACACATATTTCTTTCAATTTAATTAAGGAATAATTAAATCAAAAGCCTCGCATGGTATCCATTTATGGGTCTCATTTTCTAGATGTTGTTTCCGGATGCCAATTTCCCTATTTTTTGTTGCAAATTTCAACAATATCATCTAATTAAACAATGACAATGTCATCTAGAAATGGTCTTAGTACATCATTCATGGCTCTCATGAAAGTAGCTAGAGCATTTGTTAGACCGAATGGCATAAATATCCATTCAAACAATCTTTGTCTAGTTTTAAAAGTAGTTTTCCAAATGTCCTCAACCATTCTAACTTGATAATAACCACTTCGTAAGTCTAGCTTAGTGAAATATCTTGCATATTTTAATTGATCTAGCAAATCATCAATGCATGGGAGTGGATAACGATTCTTTACGGTGATTTTATTCAATGCATGGAAATCTATACACATGCGTCAAGTCTCGTCCTTCTTTGATACCAAAATAATTGGTGAACCACATGGAAAAGTAGATGGGCATATTATACCTTTGTTTAGCAATTCTTGGATTTGCTTCTTGATTTCCAAAATCTCCATAATTGAAATGTGATACATACCAACGTTTGGAAGTAGAACATCCTACTGCAGCTGAATCTCACGTTGAATTCCCCTCTTAGGATGTAACCCACTTGGTTATTGAAAAATCTCTCCATGCTGACTTACCACATCAAACAAATCGTATTTTAATTTGTCATCACATACTTCAAAAAATTCATAGTCAACATCATCATTTTTCTTGATCATGAGAAGCACAAAAATTTTACTTGCATTAAATAGCCTCTTTATTTGCCCTGCATTAACTAAAGAAATATTTAGTTTTTTGTGATGAGCTCTCACAATATACTCCACCCCATCCTTAAGAAAATGATATTTGTTTTCATGGCAAAAAACACATCTTTCTTGTCATACAAATATGGACTTCCCAAGATAATCTCGGAGATGTCAAGTGGAACCACATCTGACTCGACTTCATCAACAAAGTTTGCAGTAATAGCGAATCGAAATATGCATTTCCTTGTAATCTGTAAATTGGAATTATTAACTATCCAACCCAAAGGATATGTTTTATTATGTGGTACGGTTTCAAGGTTAAATTTTTTGACCAAGTGTTCTGAAATCAGGTTTGCTTGTGACCCACTATTAAATAATGCATCAATATTTGTATGATTTGAAATCACTCTAACATGGAACAATTATATCCTTGTGTCTTCATTTGGAGTGTTGTTGTGACTATATGAGGAACTAGTACTTGCTAGGCTTCCTTTCCTTTGTTAACCATGCCTACAATCTTGGTCTCATCTCCAGAATCGGATCCAATATCTTGTTGTGTGGTGGAAGTCATTTTTTGTTTCCCCTTGTTATTTGGTTTCTTGCCCCTTAGTTCGGGATGCAGTTTCCAACAATGGGATTAATCATGCCCCTCTTTGGAACAATGTTTGCATATAGTTTTCTCCCCTTCTTTCTTGATGCTTGCATTCTTCTTTCCCTTCCATTTTCCTCCCTTCTCTTTTCCCTTACTCTTGAATGGCTTCTTCTTACTACCCTCTTCCTGAATGTTCTTTCCCCTTGCTTTAAGATGTGTGGCTTACACACATACTTCATCTAAGTTGTTTGGGTTAAACATAAAGATAATATGTTACAAGTAGGAATGTAAACCCCCAATGTATTTAAAGAGTGTGTCTTGGGAATTAAAATTTACTCCTAACACCAAAGCCCTCTTTCTAAACTCCTAGGTGTACTTTTGAACTGTTTGGCCTTTGAGTTGCCTAAGTTTTTGCAAAATCATAATTGTTTTTTTCATATAGGCTAATGGATAAAATTGTATTTTAATGGAAGAAATTAATTCAACCCAAGAAATGGATATCTTAACATGAATTCACATTTCCTCTTGAGTCTTTTCCTCCCACCAAACTAGTGTTGCTCCTTCTAGCCTTAATGAAGCCAATTGGATCTTTATGGCGTCCTCTTGTAGATTTTGAATTCTGCAGTATACTTCCAATTGACATATCCAATTGTCTAAATTCTCTGCATTTACCTCACCATTGTACATGGGAAGTTCAAACTTGATGTCCAACTTAAGTAATGGAGTTTTTCCTTTTCGGTTTTTTGAATGAGTGTGGGTGGTTTTTGTGGTGGAAGTGGAAGATGAAGATGTCGATGAAGATGATGAGGATGAGGATGATGGGTATGGAGGTGGCTTTCCTCCACTACCTTTCGAACTCTTCTCTTCATCCTTCTTGTCATCTGAAGTTCCCTCTCCATGTGGAGACTTAGAACCTACTCCTTCTCTTTCTATAGTGACTGCATCAAACATGATTTTAACCATTCTTTGAATGTCCTTGAAGTCTCTCTTGACATCTTCATCTTCTTAATGTCCTTGATTCTCTCCAGCACTTGACATAATGGCTAAGGATTCAAACTCAACTTCTGATGCTTGTACATTTTCAATCACCTCAACGTCTTGTGCAATTTGTACATCTTCATTCTCAACTGCTAGAGATAGAACTTGAAGTGCTTCAAGCGCAACTTTGAGTGGAACTTTGGGTGAAGATGATGCTTTCTCAACTCTATTTCTTCTTGTCCTAATCTTAGAAATAACAACCAATATCTTCCCTTCTCCTCTCTGCAACTTCAACCTTGTAAGCATCACAAAATCACAACTATTAAAACCCTTCTTGTACAATCTCAAGCAAAGCAAGCAAATAACCTTTGCACTGATACCAACTTGATCTGAAATTGATTGTTAGTTAATGCTGTGCTAATATCAATTTTAGATTTAATATGAAAGTTTTTAGTTTGCTACTTGTACAAGGGTTTATACATGTGCTTATGATTGATAATTCAACAAAATTGATGAGATTAAGTGTAAGTCATGAACATAAAAGCATGGAAGCTAAATGTTGAACAACATCATATAAAAACACAACAAAACAGACAATTGAGTCAAATACACTTGGTTTTGATAAAGGATTTCACCCCTCTAGGGCTACATCTCCTTGGTCCAACTTCCATGGCATGGGCTTTTGTATTAGCTTCAATTGTATAGAAGTGTTGTTTACATTCTCCTGTTGTCTCTACAACCTACTCCAATGGCTCCAAAACATCAAAATCTACCAACAATGACTCTTCCTGAGCCAAAATTGGTCGAACATTGCCTCAATTATGGAAAAACCAAATTTTCCTACTATTTCTCCATTAAAACTGGAAGTTCACGAGATAACTCCACTAAAAGTGGAGCTTCCACTGCATTTGGCGGGCTCCTCCAAGTCCTCTGCCAGTTTAACCGCGCATATACGTTAAGATAAGCGCGGATTTAAGTGGAGTTAATGTCTGGTTTAGCGCAAAGCACATTTTTAACATTAATCATGGGTTATTGTGCTAATGCAATAATAGAGTCACATTAAACATGGATTAAATTCCGTTGATTTTTCCTCCCGGTGAACAGTGTAGCTCCTGGTCTTTGCACTTTGGATATATGGGAGGGGGTCGCCCCACTCCAGACCCCCAACTCCGGATTGCATGTACTTTAAATAGATGTGGATGCCTTATGGGTTAAGACCCACGGTGTAGAGGAAGCGATAGAGCTATGGCGTTGTACGTGAGTGGTCGTGGGTTCGACCTCGACCCCCGCACAAAATTTTGTTGTGCATTTTAATTATCTCATAACCAAAGTTTGAAACTTTAAGATATAGTTCGTATATGCCTCCCCGCTAGTTTAGCGTTGGTCTGCCAACCTATCGCCTCCCGCTATATAGACTTAGCGCCACTGCTTGTTTAGGAGCCCTATCTGCCATATAAAAAATCTCCAATACATAAAAGTCCTCCCCGCCAAATGTAAAGGTCTGCACCATATAGTTAATACCACCATTACAGTGTGAATATGTGCACCATATCATGCCATGGAGGAGGGCACATGGAAGCCTCCGGCTGCTCCACGTGGCCCTTCTCCATTGGTTCAAAATCCACCATATAAAAAAATTAATAATGCGCCCACTTAGAAATTCAACTTTAGGATTAGGAAGACACACTTCAATTTTCCAAGAATCATTGGAAAATCTGGCTATGACACTTGTCATAGTGTCATTGGCTGGAAATTAGAGAATATCCCCTGGATATTTCTAAGGCGCTGACTAGACTGTCAAGTCATTAGTGTATAACTGTTCTGCACCTTTTTTACGTGTTTGAGAAAACGAACAACAAACCATAACTTACTCATACGAACTCTGATTTTTACGAAACGAGTTGCGTTGGAATCCTGGTGACGAGCTCTATTCGGTCACTCTAGTTTGGAGTATTTCTAAGCACTTTCATTTTTGAGCTAAATACTAAGCCTCTGATCACACCGGTGATGCTACAAGTTTCAAACAAGGATAAATCCGAGCAAATTTGGGATCGTCTAAAGCAAGATGAACATTCGATCCGCTACGACTTTCCAGTAAGGGATCAAATCCCAATTTTTATCCTAAGAAACATATGAGGATCACAATAACATATCCCTATGCCTCTGCACCTGCACCACGGCGAAGCCCAGGCCCATAAGGGCTATGATTCTTAGTTTCACTAGACATAACCTTCGACTTATTAACTCAACACCAGGCTCAGCTTCACATATCGAGAAAATTGCTAAATTCAACATCATGCAAATTAACAACTCACAAAAAAAAATATAAAACTAATACTTACACACCCTCTATGTTAACCTATGTATTGAGTATCAAATAATAGATATCTTCATTTTCCTGGGCTCTCCCATGAGGGAGTCAAGCCCATAAAGGTTTTGATACCATGTTAAAAACACAGGTGTGCACACTCGGAACAAAATAATTTCTATTCCACAATGCCAATCACACGAATACATCACATATTTATGGTGCTAGTGAGATCCACCCAATTCTAAATATGAATACGAAGGTTGAGATATTTTCTCAACATTCACCTACGAATCTGCAACTAATTTTAATCTGAGTATGGAAGAATATAATTATATTTAAGAATATATATATATATATATATATATATATATATATATATATTTTAAATATCATATTTTACTTTATTGAACCTCATAAAATTATAAATTGATAATATATATATATATATATATTATCAATTTATAATTTTATGAGGTTCAATAAAGTAAAATATGATATTTAAAATAGATTGGTTCAACTTTTTTTTAGTGATCGATAGATATATTGTTTAATAGTTATTGTAAATATATAGAATTATTAAATTATTTTAATAATAATAATAATCTAAGTTCAATTGGTGTTGGGGGTGTTAAGTATTGTGTGAACCATAAAATTCACGAATGAGTGCAACCAAAATGATAATAATAATAATAAACTAATTTATGGTTAAACTAAAAATCAAATTGGTGTATGAAATACTTTTGTATGTGCCAAAAAAAAGATTTTTCCATGCAATGATTTGACTAAGTTTATGGAGAGATAGATGTATATACTCTATTTACTTTGTAGTCCTTACTCTTCGCATTATGATAGTGCTACTAAAAGAGTACCTCACTTTGAATTTAAAATAATCTAATTTTCAAATTTTTTTAATAATTACTAGATATAATATTGAAACTAGAATTAAGAAATCAAGTCCCACTAGCACAAGTTGTTGAGGATGGGGCTCGTCAAAAGGTGACTAAGATCAAACCTCAGAGAGGTGGTTGCATTCATGCTAGAGAGAGGGGACAAGTTTAACCCAGTTATCTTAGAGTTGGTGTGGCCTGGTGCAATCCCCCGCGTAGTGCTTGTGCTGGGTGGAATCCTCGACTTAGTGCTGTTGAGTGGAATCCTCGACATAGTGCTAGTGGTGGGTGCAATCCTCGGCTTAGTGCTGTCCAATGCAATCCCCCACTTAGTGCCGATGTTGGGTACAATCCCCGGCTTAGTGCTTGTGCGAGTGCAATCCCCAAGTGATTTTGACGTAATCTCTCATATTTCTTAAGCCATTGATTAAGTGTAATCTATAATGAACTCAAACCACTTGAATCAAACCACTTGATTATATATATATATATATATATATATAGAGAGAGAGAGAGAGAGAGAGAGAGAGAGAGAACATATTAGGAAAATATGTACAAGATATGAAATATGTAGAAGTTAAAAATATTTATAAAGTAAATTAAACCCAATTAGTTTAGTGGTGGTGTGGCCAAGGCCGTTTGCAATCTCAAGTGATTTTGAGAGCTAGTGTAATGTAATCTTTGATGAACTCACACCACTTAATTAAAAATAAAAAAATTGAATTAAGAAAATCTATTAGAAAGATATTTAAAAAATATTAAATATATAAAATATGTGAAAGTTTAAAAATATTTATAAAATAATTTCAATTTTTTTTTTCTCAATAAGACTAATTCTATTATTAAAGCATATGGTAGAATATGAAGTTACAATCATGAGAAGCAAGAAAACGAGAAGCTGGAAAAAATAAACTATCCACCTCAACCCCGGAGAGTAACCATGGAGAAATTACTGAAATAAGCAAGAAGGAAACAAGAGGTGACATGGAAACAAAAGCTAGACATGGGGTTCTACCTAGAATGAGTCGAATCTTCCATGCGACATTTTTTCCCTTTCTTTTTACTGACTTTGACCCAGCCATTATGATGTCGTTGCGCTGGAACCATTTGTAGATTGTTTTGCACTATTGGTGAAGTCCCTTTGGTTGAATCAGAGGGGGAGGACTCGTGTTCTTTTCTGTGAGTGTTGTGGTACATTGGATTCCCCAGGGCTTGCCGAGGGCGTGTCCTGTGATTGCTCTACTTCCTCCTCTTCTGCAGCACCCTCCTCTTCATCTGAGCTGAAGGAGGCAACATCATCCATAGGGGGTGGATCACATGGTTCCCAGCTTTTGGATTTCGTCTTGCTATTGAATTTCTTTTTTTGGCCTAGGAAAGTGGCGTAGGAGTTCTGAAGATGCCCTGTTTGATGGCAGTGGCAGCATCGGAAGGCTGTGTTCTCGTAATCTAGGGTCCGTGTCCAAAAGAAGTCTCCAATTTTGAAATTAATCTGATCAGGCAGTTCTTTTCTCATGTCTATTTCTGCATAGATTCTGTCGAAGGTGTAAATGCCCTTTTTCCCCTAAAGAGCTCTGTAGCCAGAAAGCAGCCTAAAGTGTTTCCAATCCCTTGAAAGACAGAAGTGCCATAGATGGGCAAGGAGATTAGGAATTTTGACCCAAATTTAACTTTAAATAATAATTAATTTTTTTCTCTTAAATATGTCGTCTAGTGTTTTGATTTTTATCTCGAAAAAGTTTATACGTACTATGAATGGTAGTGATCTAACCTGTAGTTTCACCCAACCAAATTATGATTCTTGTATACACATTGGTGGAACAAACTCAACCCCATATTCTCCTCTTAACATTTAAGACAAATAGAAATTTGATCTTCTATTTTGGAGTTCAGTACTTCTTTATATTCTTCTGAATTGGTTGCTAAACAATTTGAAAAGCTATTACGGGTAAGGTTGTCTATTACATAGAAAAGGTGGTGTTGTACTGAAACGTGATAAAATACTCTTGATCAGAATCTCTAATCTGGTACTCTCAAGAGCCCATGAGGAATTCAGTACGAGATCTTGTTGCGTGAGAAATTCAATACGAGGGTACTCTCACTATCTGATCATATGACATGGATGAAAGCGTACGGGGGAGACTGCGCTCATTCTCACTGTGATCACCTTCTGTGGCCGTCTGCCACTTAATTTGCGACTGTAACCATAAATTTAAATGCATAACACTACTATCTGAAACGATAAACTCCAATATGCAGCTGTGCTACTATATATTGAATTGCATAACACTACTATTTCAAATAACAACTCGATAATGTAAACTCCAATTAATTCCACAACGTATTGTCATACCTGACACATAGAATATACATATCAGACTGCTTAAAGCCATATACGTACAAATTGCATTACATGGCCTCAGAATACATCGATCAAGATGAGCATCAAGAGAAACCATATGTTTTCCATCACGCACATAGAGAAAGCGCTCGTCTGGGTGACGTGGTAACTAAAACCTCTCTTTTGCAAAATTTGGGTGACAAAACACCTCCTCGTCAAAGAGCCATCGAAAATAACATAAGTGGCAACTTTTTACATAAATCTATTAGGTACCTTACAGTAAGAATGGCACTCCAGTGCGCTTGTGGATTCTATCGCCACCAAGCTACCGCGTAACCTACGCAATGCCCACTATAATTATTATGCTAAGTATAGAAACTAACATTCTCAGACAGAAAGCCTTTTAATTTAGCAGTCACATGTTACTTCGTCAGGAAGCGCCCGAAAACTCCGCTTGCGGCGAGGTGTGTTGAAAACTCGCGCGCCCGAAAAGAAACATCGTTAAGTGCCGAAGTTGAAGCAAGAGAGGTCCGTAGAAGCTCCAGTGTCCTAGAACATTCAGGAGTTCAAATTACTAACATCGCGCATCTTTAAGATAAACAATTATCTCTAAATTCACAAAAATGGGGTTACTTCCTACCTCCAGTGCCAACTATTGCAGTCCGTTCTTCAACCTCCGTCAGACCCTGACATTAAGTTTATTTGGGAGAAGGTTTGATACTCGTAGATGGTCGACGCCGGAGAGACTTTCCCACCGATCGGTGATCATAGACACCACCGTCTCTTTCACATAACCTTCCTCGCTGCCTCCACTTCCCGCATTGTACTTTCTCGCACCTTGTAATTCATTTCGCTCTCTCTTGAGAGTTCAGGAGGTCACTTGAACGTTCATAGATTTACCGCACGCACAAATCCCACCGCTCCGAGTAGTGACATTGTGCTTTCCCTCTGCACAGGTTATAAGTTGTTTCCATGCAACCGCGCAAGATACCAGTGTGACGGACTCTGTTCGTACATGGTCAGAGCATCGTAATCTTTAACTCTTGGATCCAGCAGCATAGTGGATTTTTTATCCGCGTTGCCTAAGAAAACAAAGGCTGGAGCATCTCTACACTCTGTGA
Organism: Pinus albicaulis; assembly: GCA_034641835.2. Lineage (NCBI taxonomy): Eukaryota > Viridiplantae > Streptophyta > Pinopsida > Pinales > Pinaceae > Pinus > Pinus albicaulis. The sequence goes on along the minus strand of JAXQQM020062031.1, from coordinate 364,411 downwards.
GACTCCTGAGACAAGCAACCTCGACGATCCAGTCGCTGAAAGTAATTTTCATAATGTGAACCAGCTAGCAATGTTAAAAAGCCTAGGGGAGAAGGTCCACAAAACTCACTTTCAGCTTTTCAGCACATAAGATTTTCTCAGTTTCATTGCTGATCAGGAGCCTCAACTTCGCGTGCTTTACCTCACAACATGCTCGACAAATGGATATGTAATGTTAGTTTACAACGAGGAGCAGAGCAATTTGATCTATAGGGAACGACGCCACATATAGATGAGGACGCGAAGATCGCATTCATTTTGCGCATTTTTCCATGATTAATTATTAATGTTTTATAGAATAATGATTGCAACAATTTCAAATAGCATCTCAGTACTTTAGTACTTTAAAGCCAGCTTTGGCAAAAGGACATAGAAGATCAGATTTTGACAGATTTAAGACTGCGAATTGAACCCCACACATAGCGGAGGTTGGACCAAGGTCCTGAGGTTTGGTTTTTAATATATTTTCAAATTTATAATTAGCAATTGCACTAGTGCAAAAAGGCACGTTCCAAGGAGACGTAATGGTGTATTTTGGGTCCCACTGCCACACTTGTGACAAGCGCACCTATGGTTTTGAAAACAAAAACGCGCTTACGGAAGTTCTATGATAGCAGTTTCTTGAGAGAAGATTAAGTGGTGCCGCACGCATGAGAAAGCGTAGATTTTCGCAAATAATGGTTTAAACGAAAACCATTTTTGTGAGCACTATCACATGCACACGACGAGTTTGAAACGTAAGCGCGTATAAGCAAGTGGAGTAGCATTGACTGGAAGTGTCAATGGTAATGAGCAAACGATCAAATAGAAATGAGAGCTACCGACACACAAAACAACAAATTAGAAATCGCATAAGATTAGGCAAAGAGTGACTTGCTAGTGCATATTTGTAATATTTGAAAGTGAAAATTATTGTTAATCATATTTGAAATGATATATGCACACTCAAAATTTGAAAACGTGTGCGCATGCGAGAGAAAAGAAAAACATTTGATTGAAGTTGTAAATAGTACTAAGTAAATACTAAATAGTAGAGAGAGTAAGATTGAAAAATGGCTAGTTTGACTCAAACAATTAGAAAGTAATTTCCATATTTATTTTAGTAGCAGAGTGAAGCAAATGTACTAAATGTCTTTTGTTTACGTATTTATTTATTAATCTTTATTTTATTTTATTTCTATTTATTTATTGATATTTTATTTATTTAATTATTATTATATATATATATATATATATATATATATATATATATATATATATATATATATATATCCTAGCATGTAACTCTAAAAAATAAAATAAATATATAAATTGAAACGTGAAATATTATTTAATTACTTTTAACATTTAATTTATTTGATAATAATAAAAACAAATGAATATCCTTTAAATAATGCACTGAGGCCATCCCCCTCTTTTATAAAGTGCTCGAATGCCTTTCTTTCTATTCAGGTGCTTTTCATTATATGACATAATAATTCCAAACCATCCATTAGATACGACAGAATTTCCAAATATTAAGAAAATGCTCACACTCGTAACCATTAACTTCAGTAACTAATTTATCCATGTCCAAGAACAATGACCAATCATCGCGAGCACAAGTCGGAGGTGAACGGACAGGCGCTATTTATATATACACACGCATAGTACTCGGGGAAACCATCTAGCAATATGAAGGCAAGTCCAAAAAATATTAGGAGAACGCCTCCCATAATAGCCGATCCAAAATTTTGACTTAACTTGCCTTCGCTCCTCTCTAAAAGGCACGCAAAACAAAAAAGCAAAGCAAGTATAAGGTCTGCTATCGAGGAATAAACTTTTAACAATTGATGGATACATTTAAGTGCAATTCTGTCAAAAACCAAATTTGCACAAATAAGCCAACAACTGGATATGACAAAAACAAACGAATTTAGACAGTCACGACGAATATTAAAAGCATAAGACTTCAACTGTTGAACGGATACCTCTACTCCTGTATCCTTGCTGTCTCTTGAACTACGATAGGGACATCGAATGTGTGCGTTGATCTACACATCCCCTTTTCTCCACCTTTGAAAACATTAGTTTGGGAGGAGGTGTAAGGTTGTCCCGGACCTGGCACTTTAAGAAGTCAAAGTCTATTTCATCATGCTCAAAGTTACGAGAGGACGGTACTGTTCCAACATGCTGCAATACACCTATTGTTTCTCGCATAGCTGGCCCTCTTTAGCCCCATTTTCCCCTCGTAGCCTCTGCGAGACAAGTGGTTTTTTTCGCACATAATTGGCCTCTGCTATCGACTTTCATGATGTGACAACATGCTTACGAGGCTTTGCAATTAGGCTGAATTGGAGACATTATGTGCAGTGAAGCTTTAACGGTACATGTAACGATTTCCTTTTAATTAATGAAAGATATATTGTTTTCTTAGCTTGAGTGCACACTTCAATTTGCATAAGCTAATCCACATTGAAGCATTGCCTCATAGAGGCTCTGAAAATATAAATGCATTTCATCTGGCTTTTAATTTCAATGTTATTTATAAAACTTGAAATCGTACATTTGGGTCAACCTGTAAACGACCATTCCGCAAGAAATGGGGATCAATCGATTATGCTGATTTCAAAAACATGAGACCTTCGATGCACATAACTCGAGCCCGGGATATGCGAAATTCACCTTTGTCGGGCGCATCGCGTAGTCCGGAAGATGAGGCAGCACTGGATTGCAAAGGAACCTAGAAAAGTTAAGCTTGTGGCGATACAGTACGAGCTCGCAGCTCTTACGCAGAAAGCTTTCCCTCAATTTGGTACCGCTCTCCATCTCAACTCTTTGCATTGCCAGACTTCAGGAGCACGCGAATTATGGCGTGGTATGACAAGTTGGACATAGAACCGCATGAGGCTCGCCATCTTCTTGAGAGCGTTTTTGATGCTATGGAAGCGATCAAAGGTGGAAAGATGCACGTATTGAAGGTGGTGCAAAGAGACAACGAGGTTGTTCTCGATGCATGGTGGTCTGGACATGTAGAGTAAAGTCGCAAGACATTGGGGTTTTGGAGACGATTTTGCTGAGCGTAGCCCTCCGTACGCGGAAATTACCTCGGATGAAACTCCGCTTTTTGCGCAGGACTTTTCCGGCGAACCAGAGCAGCTTTACCGCTCTGCTCTTTTCGGCCTCCACTTTACTTCCATCGACGGATAGAGTTCGAAGATGATCAAAATTGGCACGTCTTTCTCACAAGGAGAAAAAGCATTCTCATTCAACGTGAGCCTCTCAAAATATTTATGGATCCACCGTCTCGGTGCGCTAGAGTGGGCACCTTATCATCGAGACTTTCACCTTCGGGCACACACAGCAGTCGGCAACCCCTTCTATTTGCATTCAAAACCGAGGGGACGTCGGGGACGTTCGAGATTCAGACGGCTCGAGTCCACGGACGCCTCGAAAAGAAAGCCATTACGGGATCGGAGGCACGACCACAGCGACCACCTCCTCTCGGGTTGGCCTATGTCGTGCCTCATCCCTTCTGGATGATCGGCAGCTGGAAACGGGGGCAAGGAGGCCATGCGATGTTATGCGTACAAATGGTTTAATGAGAAGAAATTCCTCGAAGAAAACCAAAATGCGGATTCGGTCATTAATCAACACGGAATTGCTCATTTCACATTATCGAAGGCTGGACGCTGTGAACATCTCACAGGTACTCACCTCGACAAACTCGACAGATCGATTAAATAAACGATTTAGATTAATGATACATATCCAGGTATAACATGGTAAAGGGTTGAAATGAAGAATTTAGTATGGTTTGAAAATTACTGAACGGGAAGGTGGAGGGGAATTAATGAAAAACGGAGCACGTGCGGAGGAAGCGACGTATGTGACGTCGTCAGACAAATCTAACGGTGGAAAATAAAAATCTAATCAACGTGGAAGACAAAAAGGTTGACGATGGTGAGCAAATGAAACCTATGATAAGTAGGTAGTACATCAAATTCTGAAGTTGGAAAGAAAAGGCGAATCTTTTCAAGCCAAACCGACAAAGAGAAATCTGCTAGCAAAAAGGTATGAAAACCACCACAATCTCATACGACCTATCGCACATACGCGCAATGAGAGGGAAGGAATAGCGACTGCAAGAAAATCCCGACCACTCGCTTCACCTCGATGTTTTTGACACCTCCATATGTTCTGATTATACCTTCATGATTGACCAAGACTCACATCATATCTTGACTAGTAATTAAATTGTATATAAAGAAAATAAGAATGCATTGATTTATTAGGATATCTTTGATATATATCTTCTCTTCCACGTGGTAGAAATAAAGAAACCTTAAAATCTATTTTTATATTAAAAATAATATAGTGTGAATAGATATATATAGTAATATGAACAACAATTCAACATAATCAATATTATATTTAAAATTACTACTTTAAGATTATTAATAATACAATTTAAAATATAATTATAATTGAGCTAATAAGCTATATGTTTTTTTAAACTAATGTGAGATATATAATAAGATAAGTAGTTGATTGCGCCCATAGATTGATGTAGGTATTTATCAACTCATTTTAATCTATGTTGAGGTAGTAGTAATCACCTTTCTACATTGCCTTGAATTTATTAAGTGTATTTTACGAAATAATTTTATTTCAAATTAACTACATTTTGTTAGCAACATATGGACAACACTTTGACATTTCGTTGCGGCAACGTTCCCACTGAAAAATAATGTAAGGAAAGGGTGGGACTCTATTTGATGGCCTCTCAGCGATTGAGTTGATAAGAAATGGGCTTCCAACTTCTTCTGATATCTTCATAATTTCGACTCGACTACTTATTGCTCCCCGCTGTGCTTTTTGGAGTGGCACAAAGCCCACAAAATATTTAGGAAATTTAAGTCAACTCCATCATATTTTAGGTGATCTTGCAGTGGAGCATCTAACCACTCGCTCCATCCGTAATGAAACTTGAGTAACTTTTAGTGTTAGTGTGTTTCATCGGTTCTGCGTACAAGTAATAAACAAGAGCTAAGAGCTATGCGGTGCGGAGTATATATAAAAAATCCTCGTTGGACTCTTGACCTAGGGGTGTCAGTGAGACTTCAGAACAACCTCTCTTTCGCCTCTGCTCCTTTTAAATATTTCGCACATGAAAAGGACATCATGTTTGGTCTTTGACAAGGGTGTCCGTATCTAAGGATAAGAACGACACACGTGAAGAGCATGAACTCAAGATATCAACTTCACGACAACGCCGGCGACGACCCAGGGCACACGGAACTGTGTAGCATGTATTCAAGATAAAACGGTGACCGGCCACGACACTTTACTGTCACCGACTCGGTAGTACTGCGGCATCTCCCACCAGGCAAATGAAAGCATGGGGGCTCGAAAAGAAATGCGCTCAAAGACTCCTCCCCTCTCCTTTGCCACTGCCTGCAAAATCAGTTTACGTGTTTGGTTTTGGGCTTTGAGCAATCAACCCACTTGAATGGCTTTTGGGCCTCCGGGGGATTTGAGAAAATCAATCGGTAGATTGTCGTTTGTCAGTTCTCATACCCATTGTTTGTAGGTTTTGCACCAGAATCAAATCGATCGATTGATCGTTGTTCATTTTTGTTTCCATGTGAAGCCATTAGCGAGAACGGTCAGTATATTTTTGGAACAATGGCATTGGTTACGGTGAGTCTCTGCAATGTACCTGCGAGAGGCCAAGATTCAAGCGGTAAAGTAATGCGTTGCATAGCACGCTAACTGGTGCCATTTGTGCGAGTTATGCGACGCTGCAAACCCCCGAGTTCCTCGCTGTTCTCCACCGGTGACGAGTACAAAACCATAAGGCGTGCTAGTGTAACATGTTGAACAATAATCGGCTCCCATCAAGCACTCAAGATCAACAATCACCTCGAGGAGCATTCGAAACTTCCCCATCGAAATGCGGCCTCTAATGCTTCATGCTAGTGGTTTCTCTAAACGATACGATCTACGCTTCTCAAACACCATTTTCTCTTCCACAATTGCCATATATAGTTTTGGTGAGACCTTATGGTTTCTCTCTTTGTTGTTTTTACGAGTATGGTGCACCCATTATCTGTTCTTGTTCTTTGTTCGTAGTATAGACCTTTGTCCTGTTTTAGTCAGAATCCGTGCTTTCAGTGTACATTTCGGTATTCAATTTGAGTTTAAATTGCCCTGGAATCTCAGGGCTCTTTGGTGTTTGGCTGTAATATGATAGATTGTGAGGTAATGTATTTTATTTCTTGAGTTTATATTCATTGTTTAATCCAAACCCCAGTTGAAAAACAGTAAATTCAAGAAATTCAGAGCTCTGCGTGCATTTATGTGGAGCTTTCTTCCGTTCGCTATTGAAAAATAACAAATTCAAGATATTCAGAACCGTGTATGCATTTATTTGAAATTCTTTTAATTGGATTATGTTTTTGAAGAAAATAGAATCAGCTTTGCCCCTTAAAGAAATTAAATTAGCACATATACACCTAAACTTGGGTTTGATATGTAACTATACCTCCAGCTTGCGAAGCTGTAGGTTGCATATATCAAATTTCAATGCTTCATACGTTTGTCATATGAGCCAATTTGAGATATGCGTCCTGAAGCTTAGCAAATTCAGTGTAAATCAAACCTGGGCTTAGACAGGTTTTTGCCCAGTGTACAGATACATTGTATCCAGTGCATCATTGCAGGTACGAAGTGTTGATGGATCCCCACCTCCAACCAAGCTTTAGAGCACGTTACTTTTCTTGGTGCAACAAGGTTGGAAATATAGTGAATGAATTAGCCAAACTGATTCCGCAATTGCTCTGGTTGTAGTGTGATCATCATACCTAAGTTCTTGGAATTTGTAACTTTTGAACTGCTTTGTTAGTCTTCTTGTGCAGAGTATTTCCTGTCAATATTGTTGAATTTATTTATCTTAATCTATTTTTTGGCCTATTGGTTGGAGCAGGTTAGAGTTTGCAATGGCTTGCGATGCAGTTCATTCTTGGACGGTTTCTTTGTTCATCACCTCTTTTCTGAAATTAGCTCTGCCTTTCTTTTGCTTTGGGTGGCGTGGGTTTCCTTCGTCACGGCCAAATTCTTGAGTTTCTTTGGTTTGCATTTGCCTTGCACCTGCAATGATTTCATTGAGGACAAGAATTCTGGGGTCGAGAATATATGTGTACAGGCAGCTCTGATGGACTGCCCAAGTAGGATAATTTCCACGACAGGGAGCTCTGTTCTCCATCGGTTTCCATTTGAGGGAGTTTGCACTCACAAGGGAAGTTGTTCATCTTCCACTCTGAATACAAGAGCAGTGAATAAAAGATCTATTGGCGGGCCATTTGATCGATCTTCAGCTGGCCGAAAAATTCTCAGCAGTGATCCTTGCCACTGGAATTCAGTTGGTCCTGGAGACTTCATCAGAGGTCCCATGGCAGGTGAGGAAAGGAGCCGTGACCTTGTCAAAATTCTGCTAAAAGAAAGCGCAGACCCGGATGATGGTGGAGAAATGGAGGACGTCACCGGCGTGGACAGTTGACAACTACGAGCAGCCGCCTGTGTGCTGGGTAAGAGGAGCAGCCGGTAAATGGCACATTTTCAGTGGCTGGAAGGACGATGAGAAAGCCCTCTCATTGGCTCCAGCGAACAGTACATTCAGCCAAAGCCAGCAAAGGGAACGCCTTTCGGCGTAATTACACTAAACTCAAGACAATGATAAATCTTGACCGAAAAACATTTCTTTTAACGCTACATACTTTCATTAATCTTAATGCAGAACTGGAGGGAAAATGCCAGAAAGAAAAGATACACAAATCCTCTCCATGTGGACCAGGGCCTCGGATTCACTTAATCGGCCATGTTTGCCAAAGGCACAACAACCATATTATAGGTCATATTATATTTTTTTTCCTTCGATTAATAGTTATACAATAATTACTAGTTCTATTATTTTTGAAGATTAATAATTATATTATATTTTTTCCCTTCCTAAGATTAATAGTTATACTATAATTATTAGTTCTATTATTTTTGAAGATTAATAGTTATATTATATTTTTTTCACTTCTTAAGATTAAAGGTTATACTATAATTATTAGTTATATTATTTTTTAAGATTAATAGTTATATTATAATGGTTTGTTTCATTATTTATGGTTTGATTTATTATTTTTTAAGATTAATAGTTATATTGTAATGGTTAGTTTTATTATTTTATCGTAGAATTTCATAATTTTATTTAAAAAAAAGTGGAAAGTGATTTTTATGGTAATTTAATAATTATAGTGAATAAATGGGTAAAGCAAAAGATATATTATATGATGTAATTTGTTGTTTAATAATTTACATTTTAATTGGGTAATTATATTAAGTAAATGTAAAGTAGTAAATCTATATTAAAAAATATAAGCTAGTTAGTATTTGAAATTTTATTTATAATTATAAATTAAAAATTGAATTAAAAGAAAGATTAAAAGTCATAAATTACAAAATATAAACTAATTAGAATTTGAAATTTTATTAATAATCGTAAATTAAAAATTTTAATTAAAAGAAAGATTAAAAGTCATAAATTAAAGATTTGAATTTAAAGAAAGATTAATATATCTTATAAGTTTAATTAACTAATTAAATATGTTTATGTTTATTAAGGATATATTACATGATGAAATTTGTTATTTGATAATTTATATGTTAATTTGAGAAATATATTAGGTAAATGTAAAGAAGTAAACATATATTAATCAATAAAAGCGTTCTGATAATGAACCACACTGGTTAGTTCGAAACGCGTCGACCACGTTCTTTTGCATGTGATTATTACAGAAAGAATTTCTACTAATTTATATTATGGATCACTAAAACTTAGATTCCAAAAATTCAATAAAAGCTAGTTAGTATTTGAAATTCTATCTACTAATATAAAAGAGATTACAAAAATATATGAGCATATTTCATTTAGAATCATAAATTAAAAATTTGAATGAAAAGAAAGATTAAAAATCATAAATTAAAGATTTGAATTTAAAAAAAATTAATGTACCCTCTAAACTTAATTAACTAATTAAATATTTTGAAAGATGTTTAATAATTTTAATTTAATTATTAATAATTAATAAAAGCATAGTAAAATTGAGCTTTTGTGAATAATATTCATAGAGTATTTTTTGGGAAATTATCAGTAATAAAAAGTTAAATTTTACTAAAAATAATTGATAGAAAGTAAAAAATAATTTTTGTTTATCTACTTACACGAATTTTTAATTTTCTATTTTACCTCATATACAAAAATTTTATTATTTAAATTATATTTTATTTGTTATTTAAACGATATATTCAAATATAAAAATCAATTTAAAATTATCATTTTTTAAAACAATTAATTATAATTATTTAATCATTTAAATTTTTTTTTTTCGAAAACCTACCCAAAAGGAGCCAAATTGTTAACTCGCTAAAACACTATAATGAACACTTAGAACACGGAAAGATCACAACATTGATTTGCGATTTTCTCTTTATCCGAGAAGTGGAAAAGACACTTTTTAGAAGAGTGTGCGATAAAGATTAGATTTGACTGTATTCCAGATTCGCCAACGCAGTGTGTAGTTTCTCTCGTGTGCAAGATTTGATTTTCGATTTTGGAATGGGTGAAATCATGTCATTTTAAATGCTAGAAATTACAGCGAACCCAATCCACAGGATGCAGTGTCATTAAGACTTTGCAGACTCGATAAATGGTGGTTTGTATTTATTAATAAATTTAAGTGTATAAAATATTAGTAAAAGATAATAAATTATTTTGTTTGTTGGTTTTAAATTTATAAATTATAATTAATATTTATTAATAAATTTTGGCATAAAATATTAAAAGAGTAGCAAATTATTATATATATATATATAATTATTTAAAATATTAAATTAATATTATAACAAATATTTTCAAAGTGTGTTTTATATGGTTGTAGACAAGACATTCTAAATGAAAATGTTTAGTATTTTAAAAAATTTTATGCTTCTCATTTTTAATCTGTTTACTATTACAAAGACAAGTTTTTTTGATTAACTAAATTTTAGTAATTACCATATTCATCAATATGCAAAACATAAGAGTTTGTTTTTAAAATATTAAATTAATATTATAACAAATATTTTCAAAGTGTGTTTTATATGGTTGTAGACAAGACATTCTAAATGAAAATGTTTAGTATTTTAAAAAATTTTATGCTTCTCATTTTTAATCTGTTTACTATTACAAAGACAAGTTTTTTTGATTAACTAAATTTTAGTAATTACCATATTCATCAATATGCAAAACAGTTTGTTTTTATTTTAGTTATGCTAATTTTTTTTTTACATTATTTAAAATAGATATCTATATTTTTATTTTGTTGAATTAAGATCGACCATCTTTTTATAATTTGTTAATTTATTTAATTTTTTAATTTATTATTGCACCATAGTTTTACTCTAAATTCATATGTAATAATCTAATTTAAGATTAAATTAAACATTAAATTAGTGTATGTAATATATATTTTATGTGCTAAAAAAACAATTTTCCATCGAATGATTTGACTTTCGAAGTTTATGGAAATATATATGTATATATTCTATTTCCTTCTACATTTGAACATAATTTTTTTTTAGGAAGAAACACTTTACTCTTCACATTACACCTCACTTTGAATTAAAAATAATCTAAGTTCCAATTTATTTTTTTTAATAAGTATTTTACATATTTATAATTATTAGATATAACATTGAAAGTAGAATTAAGAAGTTAAGTCCCACTAGCACAATCTGTTGAGAGGATGGGGCTCGTTCGAAGGGTGACCGAGGATCAAACCTCACAGGGGCTATTGCATCCGATCAAACCTCGTGAAGGCTGTTGAGTTCGTGCTAGAGAGAGGAGACAAGTTTAACCAAGGTAGCTTAGTTGCTATGGACGGGTGCAATCCCTAGCTCACTGTTGGTGTCAGTGCAATCCCCGGGTGATTTTGATGGCTCAGATGCCCTCGGTCGCTTTTTCTTAAGCCATAGATTAGTATTGATGTAATATGTGATGTTTCTTAAGCCATAGATTGTTCATGCTATAGAGAGGAGACAAATTTAACCCACAAGAGAGGAGACAAGTTTAACCGAGTTAGCTTAGTGCTGTTGTCGCTAGGTGCAATCCTCATCTTAGTGCTGGTGTCGGTGCAATCACCTGTGGCCGCGTGCAATCCCTAGCTTAGTGCTAGTGTCGGTACAATCCCTGGGTGATTTTTACGGCTCATGCAATCCCCAGCTTAGTGCTAGTGTCGATGCAATCTCCGTGTGATTTTGACGGCTCAGATGCCCTAGGTCACTTTTTCTTAAGACATAGATTAATTTTGGTGTAATATGTGATATTTATTAAGCCATAGATCAAGCGTAATCGATGATGAACTCAGACCACTTGATTAAAATAAAAATAAAAATAGAAAATCTATTAGAAAAATATGTAAAATATATTAGATATATGAAATATGTAGAAGTTAAAAATATTTATAAAATAAGTTAAACCCAATTAGCTTAGTGGTGATGTGCCCTAGGCCTGGTGCAATCCCCTAGTGGTTTTGAGAGCTAGCCTCATGTAATATCTAATAAAATCACACCACTTAATACAAAAAAAAATTAATGGAATTAAGAAACCTATTAGGAAGATATTTAAAAGATATTAAATATATTGCAATATATAGAAGTTTTAAAATATTTATAAAATAATTTCAAATGTAACTTTAAATAATAATTTATTTTTTTCACTTATAAGTATGCCTCTTGTATTTTGATTTTTTTTTAATCTTGAAGAAGTTTATAAGTACTATGAATGGTAGTAGTCTAAAGTGTAGTTTCACCCAAAGAAGTTATAATTCTTATATACACATAGGTAAATCAACTCAACCCCATATTCTCCTCTATTCTCCTCTTAACATTTAAGACAATATAAATTTGATCTTATATTTTGGAGTTCAATGCTTCTTTATATTCTTCTGAATTGGTAGCTAAAAAAAATTGAAAACCTATTATGTGTAAGGTTGTTTATTACCTAGAAAAGGTGGTGTTATACTGAAACGTGATAAAATACACTTGATCAGAAGCCCTAATCACTCTCAAAAGCGCATGATAAATTCAGTACGAGATCTTGTTGCATGAGAAATTCAATACAAGGGTACTCTATGATGGAATGGCAGAAGAGTAAAGGCACAATAAACACAAAGATTTCACACATGAAACAATGAGTTGCGGCTCTTCAATTAATCTTCAATCACTTTAAATCACAATGAATACATTGAACCCGGTGAAGGGTATTTAACCTAAATTGACATGCACATACTCTCACATAACTCAACTTGATCAACTCTCACTTAACTCACTCTCTAACTCACTCACCAAATATATCTATCACTCAACTCAACTAACTCACTTAACTAATTTTATAACAATGCATGTGGGAGGTAATTACATATTTTAACACTCCCCCTTAATTACTACCGCTAAACTAAAACATAACTCATGACAACTCGAATATGTTCGCTGGTCTTTGTCTCAGCGAGACTTACAACACCCAAGTTTCTTTTGTGAAACTCTAACAAATCTACTGTTAATGGCTTTGTAAATATATCAGCCAATTGATCACTCGATTTAGAAGGCTTCAAGTGAACTTCTCCATAGCTCACAAGTTCTCAAATAAAGTGATATCTAGTATCAATATGCTTGCTCTTTTGATGAAACACATTATTCTTGGATAGTGTAATCGCTAATGTGTTGTCATAGTATATCGTTGTTGATCCTTGCTCTTGTTGCTTGAGTCCATCCAATACTCTTCTTAACCATACTGCTTGACATGTTGCTGAAGTTTTTGCTACATATTCTGCTTCTGCTGATGACAGTGTCACAATGGGTTACTTCTTAGATGCCCATGCTATCACTTGTTCTGAGCTATCGGAGAAAATGTTTCCCCAAATTCTACTCTTGGTTGCTGCGAGAATCCTTTTGCTACAAGTCTTTCTTTAAATCTTCCAATTTCACCTTTCTCATTCACCTTTGTCTTCTACACCCACTTAACACCAATGAGGTTTTTATCATTTGGTAAATAAACCAAATCCCATGTATCATTCTTTTCAATTGAATTAATCTATTCATCTATGGCTTGCACCCAATTTTCATCTCTGATTGCTTCTTCACACAAAGAAGGTTGGAATGCCAACAATGAAAAATTTTAACTAACATCCAAATCATCATAAATATCTTTCAGACTTCTCATCTTTTTCTTACCATTGCTCGATTTATTACCTGATTTGCTGCTTGGAGAATTTTGGTCTGTTGATCTACTTGAAGATCCATGCTGCTCTGAAAATCTTGGAGTTCTTGCCAGTGTGACTCTGTTTGGTTTATGCTCTCTTGATTCTTGCTCCTCCTTTTCTGCTACATCAACCTCTTCCATCAATGATGCTTGTGCATCGGTTGGTTGGTCTACATTCCCATTCCATGACTCTTGTTCTTTTAACATAACATCTTTGCTAATGATTGCCTTCTTGGTGACAGGGTTATACAATTTGTAAGCTTTTGAATTCTCACTATAACTAGTAAATATGCATTTTTCACTTTGATCATCTAATTTGCCTCTTATTTGCTTAGGCCCGTGTGCTTAGGCTACACATCCAAAAAATCTAAAATGAGATATACTGCATGAAATACCTGACCACACTTCTTCTAGAACTTTGTTCATCACACTCTTTGTAGGAGAGTGGTAGGAGATCCGTTTATCACATAAAAAACACATGCAACTACTTCTGCCCAATACTCATTAGACAAGTGTCTTGCTTTCAACATGCTCCTTGTCATGTTCATGATTGTTTTTTTTTTCTCTTTGCTACACCATTCTGCTGCGGTGTGTATCTGGTTGTAAACTGTCTTCTGATTTCATGTTGTTTGCAGTACTCATGGAATGCCTTCGAATCATATTCTCCACCACGATCAGATCTCAATACCTTGATTCGTCAATCACTTTGGTTCTCTACTAAGGCTTTGAACTCTTTGAACTTTGTAAAATTTTCAAACTTCTACTTCAAAAAGTAAACCCAAGTCTTTCTGCTATAGTCATCAATAAAAGTGAGGAAGTAAAAACTTCCACCAATCGACTGTGTCCTCATAGGTCCACATAAGTCGGTATGCACCAACTCAAGTGGTTTCTTTGCTTTGTAAGAAACTCCTTTCGAAAAACTTTTACGGTGTTTCTTTGCCAAGATGCAACACTCACAAGTTTTAGCAGGTTCTTTGATGGGAGGTAAACCTCTGACCATCTATTTCTGCTGCAACAGTATTAAACCGAAAAAGTGCAAGTGTCCAAACCGAAAGTGCCATAACCAGTAATCATTAGAACATGGAGTTGTAAAAGAACTAACCCTATCATTGTAGTTCATAATTAGAGGAATGAGTCTTTTCCTCGTCATCTGCACCTTTACAATCAGCTGCTTGCTTGGGGATTTGTCATAAATAACACACTGTTGCCCCTGAAAGATAACTTTGTATCTTTTTTGCGTCAATTGACCAACACTTATCAAATTGTGTTTGAGTCCAAGGACATAATATAACTCTGATATGATCTTTGGCTCCCCCTTCTTGGTCACAATGTTGACCACTCCTTTGCCATCTACATCCACAGTCTTGTCAGTCCCCAACTTTACCTCTATCTTCATAGATTCATCCAAATTTGCAACCAAATTCTTGTTTCCTGTCACGTGGTGACTAAAACCACTGTCTAATAGCTAGACCTTATCAGACGGTTCATGCATGGTGTTGCATGCTAGGAACATGGAGTCAGTATTCTTTGTACTAACATTACCTCTCTGATTTCCTTGATCAACTATCTTCTTCCTACAATCACGAGCATAATGACCAAATTTATTGCAATAATAAAATTTCACCTTTGATTTGTTAAACCTTTGATTATTGTTGAAGCTTCTGCTATTGTTGCTTCCAATTTTATGTTCATGCTCTTCTCGGCCATCTATCTAACCACCATAGCTTCTGCCTTGCCCTCTGCCTCTCGATCGACCTTTTGAAATAGAAACTTGACTTTTGAAAGTAGTTTCTAAACCGAAATCCTTATTTTTGTGTATCCTTGCCTCATGCAATAGAAGTGATCCCATCAACTCATCAACTGCCAGTTTTTCCAAATCCTTTGCTTCTTCTATGGCTGCTACCACAACATCAAACTTGGTAGAGAAATATCTAAGGACCTCTCAATAAAAATTCAATTTTTAATGTCTTCACCATAGATTTTTAATTGACGACAAAATGACCCTATTCATGAAGGAATCAATGTCCTTTGTCTTCTTCATTTGCATAATTTTGAAATATCTCCTAGTATTATGCAATTTAACAATATTAACTTTTTCCATACCTTAATAGCTTGTCGCCAAGGTTTCCCATGCCTCCTTTGCTGAAGACGTGATCATTATCTTCTAGAACACTTATCGGTCCACTCCTGCTAGATAAGAAGTAATGCTTGTGCATTATTCCTCTTGTCTTTCTTCCATTGTTCCCTTTTTGCATTACTGAGGGCTCGTTCTTCTGCATCATCTTGAGGTTCTGCAAACCCAAACTTGACATGATCCCAAACATCATGCATTTTAGCATGATCTCCATATTAATGGCCCACACATCATAATCCTTCCTTGTGAAAGAAGGAAGTTGTGGCTGGAAGCTGCTTGTAGCCATCTTTCTTCAAACAAAAAATTCACTTCTGAAACCCTAAAATTTTTCTTGATATGCTTTGCAAAGCTAAAAAAAAAATAACCTTATAATAAAACCCTAGGTTTTATTATTTTTTATATAAAAAATTTCTTTATACAAAAAAATCTTATATAATAAGTCCCTTTAAAAAAAATATATATTATAATCTCCCCACTTTTAAATATTTTCATAAATTCACTTTTCAAAAAACCCCTTTGTAATACTCCTTTTCAAAAATCTACTCACGCACTTTTATGAGAAACTCCTTTTAAAAAATCACTTGTATAAAATTAAAAGGATCCTTCTTTTGAAATACTTCAAACCTAAACACGTTTGGAACCTTTGAAACTTTATTGACTTTCAAAATTTTCGTATTGGACCTTCGTGCCTTTTAGAACACTAACGCGTCCACTCATCAATAGGGCGGCGTGCTAACACAAGTCGAGAACCAATCTCCCGCATTAGATCCTTAACACAACAAAAGATAAATTTGTTCGAGTGCATGCAAAATTCGATAAGTTTTATATGAGTAACGCAGTTATCTGTTGTGAGATCCAGCGTTATAATGCTCTATCTATAATGTAACACCTGCATTATAACGGAAATAAGTGGAATTTTTTTTTTCTCGCTCACACACATGGATGATTGCTGATTCGTTTTTCTCTTGTTCTTTGTAACCTTACTCTGATACCAATTTGATGGAATGGAATAAGAGTAAAGGCACAATAAACACAAATATTTCACACACGAAACAATCAGCTGCGACTCTTCAATTAATCTTCAATCACTCTAAATCACAATGAATACAATGAACCCGATAAAGGGTATTTAACCTAAATTGACATGCACACACTCTCACATAACTCAACTTGATCAAATCTCACTTAACTCACTCTCTAACTCACTCGCCAAATATATGTATCACTCAACCCAACTAACTCACTTAATTTATTGTCTAACAATGCATGCAGGAGGTAATTACATATTTTAACACTCTCACTATCTGATCATATGACATGGATGAAAGCGTACGGGGGAGACTGAGTTCATTCTCACTGTGATCACCTTTCTATGGTTGTCTCCCACTTAATTGTGACTGTGTAACCATATATTTAAATGCATAACACTATTATCTGAAACGATAAGTCGATTATGTAAACTTTGATATGCAGTTCTAGTATATATTGAATTGCATAACATGAATATTTGAAATAACAACTCGATAATGTAAACTCCACTCTGTGGATGTGCTAATATATATTCAATTCCATAACATATTGGAAATTTAAAATATAGAATGTACATATCAGAAAGCTTAATGCGATATACGAAAAATCGTATAAAAATTATGGCCTGATAATACATCGATCAAGAGAGCTTCAAGAGAAACCATATGTTTTCCATCACGCACATATACAAAGCCTCGTTTGGTGATGTGGTAACTAAAACCTTCTTTGCAAAATTCAAGAGAAAACACCTCCTTGTCAAAGAGCCATCAAACATAACATAAGTGCGCAAATTTTTCCATAAATCTATTATGCACCTTACAATAAACTTGCACTCCCCAATGCCCTTGTGGATTCAGGCTACCAGACTAATAGGTAACCTGCAATGCCAAATAAAATTATAATTCTAAGAAGAGAAAATAACATTCTTAGATAGGAAATCCTTTTAATTTAAAGTACTGCTACTTCGTCATAAGTTCCTGAAACTCCGCTTGCAGCGAGGTGTGTTGAAAACTCGGGGCCCGAAAACATCATTAAGTGTTGAAGTTGAAGCAAGAGAGGCCCATAGAAGCTCTAGTTCCTGAAATTCATAGTTCAGTTATTGATATCACATACTTTATAAACCCTAATTATCTCTAAATTACACAAATTTGTTACTCCTTACCTCAGTGGGGCCAACTATTGCAGTTAGTTCTTCAACCGTCGTCGGGTCCTGGACATTAAGCTTATTGAGAAGGGTTATACTCATGATGGTCAATGCTTGAGAGATTTCCAATTGATTGGTGATTATAAAGACCACAATATCTTTTACATAACCTTTCTCATTGGATCCACTTCTCGCATTATTACTGTTCACCACACCTTATAATTCATTTCGCTCTCCCAGCTTGGAGGGGTTCCGAAAGGTCACTTGAATGTTCATAGGTTTACTCTAGTATTCTGCCTAAATTCTTCTTGTACCAAATCCCACCAAAGTCACTCCCAATCTGGTAACTTCTTCCTTCCATTGTTGAGTCTTGGTAACTGTGCCAGCTCTTGGGAAGGCCTAGAAGTGTTAGGCTCACCAATTCATCATTTGTTACGGTCACACCAACAATTCCAAGCTCATCTTGACATTGAGTGAACTTCACCAAGTATGTTGGTACCATCTCGCCCTCCTTCTCCTTGATTTTCAAGAGCTTGTCCTTTAGCGCCAACTTCCTTTGTTTGTTGGTGTTTTGAAACAGATCCGTCAAGGCCTTCCACATAGCATATGGAGTCGCCTTGCCATGGAGAATCGAGACAAGGTGATCTCTAACTCCCTCTAATAAGATCCTCCCCACCCTTGCTACCTTGTTTTCCAAGCATCAAGAAGAGCAACGTTTGCTGCTGTGGGTTTGGAAATATCATTATCAATGAATTGTTTCAACCCATTTTTCTCTAGAACTACCTCCATTTTGTCTTTCCATGTGATATAAGTATAACTTCCCTTAACTGCATATTCCAATCTTAATCCATTGAAATCCATCTTGATCTGCTTGTCACTCCAAAGAAAGTATCTGAAAGTTTGAATACTATTCAACACAAACCCAATTTATTCTCCACTATTGTGATTCCTGGTGCTTTGATACCATGTAGAAATTATACAAAAAATATGTATACCAATGGATTCAATATGATCATGCAATATACTAGAGAAAGATATTAAATCCTTCTACAATTAATTTGCAAAAATTAAACACGATCGCACAATCATGCCAAGTAAGAGAAAGCAAATCAATCCACAACACAAGATATTTTTCTGGGGAAAGCAACTGCTCAAAACCCCTCTATCTCTATTATATAATGAACCAAGAAATCATGAAACAATACAATGCACTCTTCTCACAAGAGTATGTTGCACTCTACCAATTGTCTCACACTGATCCGGACAAAATGGGCCAACACTTAGCCAATTTCCCCCCTCTCCTTAGCGTGCCTTGCTTGCTCAATTATAAGAGAATTGAATTCCTATTACTTAGGAAATTCAACCTTCCAAAAATGCGCAATACATCATGGGAAATCCTATGGTTGTTTAATTGCGCGCCGACAATTTACTAATAATAAAAGTGATAGATAACATCCATTTAACCTCTGTCTCAACTAGGTCTTCATCAAAACTGACATGCATGCAGCTATTAATAGTAAATCATCAGTCACTTGACAGATCATTGCATGTGAATTAAATCTGATTTAATTCACTTGACCTCTCACTAGTTCAATAATCAGTTACAACTAGTTAGACTGCGTTTAACTCACTTAATTGAGTTAATTGATTTCTCATGCACTAAAATAATACACTAACTGCAACTTGGACTCTAAAACAAATAGAATCACTTTACATGCCTCACCAACCACCCTCAACTCAAATTTCATGAGCTAACTGAGTCTATTACAATCAATTAACTATTACAAGTGATTATGAGATAAGATTACAATTTATTGTCCAATTTATTTAAGGGATAAATAAATTTGACACAAATTTCTTTCAATTGAATTAAGGAATAATTAAATCAAAATCCTCACATGGTATCCATTTCTTGGTGCCATTTTCTGAATTTTGTTTTTGGATGCCAATTTCACTGTTTCTTGTTGCAAATTTCAACAATATCATCTAATTAAACAATGACGAAGTCATTTAGAAATGGTCTTAGTGCATCATTCATGACTCTCATGAAAGTAGTTGGAGCATTTGTTAGACTGAATGGCATAACTAGCCACTCAAACAATCCTTGTCTAGTTTTAAAAGAAGTTTTCCAAATGTCCTTCTCAGCTATTCTAACTTGATGATAACCACTTCGTAAGTCTAGCTTAGTGCAATGTCTTGCATATTTTAACTGATCTAGCAAATGATCAATGTGTGGGAGTGGATAGCGATTCTTTACGGTGATTTTATTCAATGCATGGAAATCTATGCACATGTGCCAAGTCTCGTCCTTCTTTGGTAAAAAAACAATTGGTGAACCACATGGCGAAGTAGATGGGCATATGATACCTTTGTTTAGACATTCTTGGATTTGCTTCTTGATTTCCAAACTCTCCATAATTGACATGTGATACATACGAAAGTTTAGAATTGGAACATCCTGATGCAGCTGAATCTCATGCTGAATTCCCCTCTTGAGATGTAACCCACTTGTTTCTTGAAACATCACTCCATGCTGACTTGCCACATCAAACAAATCACATTTTAATTTTTCATCACATCCTTACAAAGATTCATAGTCAACATCATCCTTTTTCTTGATCATGAGAATCACAAAATTTTTAGTTGCATTAACTAGCCTCTTCATTTTCCCTGCATTAACTAAAGAAATATTCAGGTTTTTGTGATGAGCTCTCACAATATACTCCACCCCATCCTTAAGAAAATGATATTTTTTGTCATGGCGAAAAACACCACTTTCTTGTCATACAAATATGGACTTCCCAAGATAAACCTGGAAATGTCAAGTGGAACCACATCAAACTCGACTTCATCAACAAAGTTTGCAGTAATAGAAAATCGAAATATGCATTTCCTTGTAATCTGTAAATTGGCATTCTTAACTATCCAACCTAAAGGGTATGGTTTATGATGTGGTATAATTTCAAGGTTAAGTTTTTTGACCAAGTCTTCTGAAATCAGGTTTGCTTGTGACCCACTATCAAACAATGCATCAATCTTTGTATGATTTGAAATCACTCTAACATGGAACAATTATATTCGTGTGTCTTCATTTGGAGTGTTGTTGTGACTATCTGAGGAACTAGTACTTGCTATGGCTTCCTTTCCTTTGTTAACCATGGCTATGATCTTGGTCTCATCTCTGGAATCAGATCCAAGATCTTTTTGTGTGGTGACATTCATCTTTTGTTTCCCCTTGTTATTTGGTTTCTTTAGCCTTAGTTCGGGATGTAGTTTCCAACAATGGGCTTCATCATTCCCCTCTTTGGAACAATGTTTGCATGTATTTTTCTCCCCTTCTTTCTTGATTCTTGCATTCTTCTTTCCCTTCCATTTTCCTCCCTTCTGTTTTCCCTTTCCCTTGAATGGCTTCTTCTTACTACCCTCTTCCTGAATTTTCTTTTCCCTTGCTTCAAGATGTGTGGCTTGCATACATACCTCATCTAAGTTGTTTGGGTTAAACATAAGGATAGTATGTTACAAGTAGGAATGTAAACCCCCAATGTATTTCAAGAGTGTGTCTTAGGAATTCTAGTTTACTCCTAACAACAAAGCCCTATTTCTAAACTCCTCGGTGTACTCTTGAACTGTTTTGCCTTTGAGTTGCCTAAATTTTTTCCAACTCATAATTGTTTTTTGCATATAGGCTAATGGATAAACTGTCTTTTAATGGAAAAATGAATTCAACCCAAGAAATGGATATCTTAACATGAATTCACATTTTCTCGAGTCTTTGCCTCCCACCAATCTAGTGCTGCTCCTTCTAGCCTTAATGAAGCAAACTGGATCTTTATGTCGTCCTCTTGTAGATTCTAAATTCTGCAGTATACTTCCAATTGACGGATCAAATTTTCTAACTTATTTTCATTTACCTCACCATTGTACATGGAAAGTTCAAACTTGATGTCCAACTTGAGTAATGGAGTTTTTCCTTTTGGGATTTTTGAATGAGTGTGGGTGGTTTTTGTGGTGGAAGTGGAAGATGAAGATGATAATGAAGGTGATGAGGATGAGGATGGTGGATATGGAGGTGGATTTCCTCAACTACCTTTCAAACTCTTCTCTTCATCCTTTTTGTCATCTGAAGTTCCCTCTCCATGTGGAGGCTTAGAACCTTCTCATGCTCTTTCTGTAGTGAATGCATTAGACATGATTTTAACCATTCTCTAAATGTCCTTGAAGTCTCTCTTGACATCTTCTTCTTCTTGATGTCCTTGAGTCTCTCCAACACCTGACATAATGGCTAAGGATTCAAGCTCAACTTCTGATGCTTGTACATTTTCAATTGCCTTAGCGTCTTGTGCAATTTTCACCTCTTTAATCTCAACTGCTAGAGATAGAACTTGAAGTGCTTCAAGTGCAACTTTGAGTGGAACTTTGGGTGAAGATGATGCTTTCTCAGCTCTCTTTCTTCTTATCCTAATCTCAGGACTAACAACCAATAACTTCCCTTCTCCTCTCTGCAACTTCAACCTTGTAAGCATCACAAAATTGAAACTATTAAAACCCTTCTTGTACAATATCAAGAAAAGCAAGCAAATAACCTTTTCTCTGATACCAACTTCATCTAAAATTGATTGTTATCTAATGTTGTGCTAATATCAATTTCAGATTGAATATGAAAGTGTTTAGTTTGCTACTTGTACAAGGTTTTATACATGTGCTTATGATTGATAATTCAACAAACTTGATGAGATTAAGTGTAATTTATGAACATAAAAGCATGGAAACTAAATGTTGAAAAAAAATCATATAAAAACACAAAAAACATAGACAATTGAGTCAAATACACTTGGTTTTGATGAAGGATTTCACCCCTCCTGGGCTACATCTCCTTGGTCCAGCTTCCATGGCATGGGCCTTTGTATTAGCTTAAATTGTGAAAAAGTGTTGTTTACAGTCTCTTGTTTCCTATGCAACCTGCTTCAATGGCTCCAAAACATCAAAATATACCAACAATGACTCTTCCTGAGCCAAAATTGGTCAAACATTGCCTTAATTATGGAAAAACCAAATTTTCCTACTATTTCTCCATTAAAACTGGAAGTTCACCAGATAACTCCACTAAAAGTGGAGCTTCCATTGCATTTGGCAAGCTCCGCCAAGTCCTCTGCTAGTTTAACCACACACTTAAGTTAAGATAAGCATGAATTTAAGTGGAGTTAATGAATGGTTTAGTGCAAAGCACATTTTTAACGTTAATCATGGGTTATGGTGCTAATGCCATATTAAAGTCACATTAAACATGGATTAAATTCCGTGATTTTTCCCGCCATTGAACAGTGTAGCTCATGGTCTTCACGCTTTGGACATATGGGAGGGTATTTCCCCCCTCCGGACCCCCAACTCCGACTTGCATGAACTTTAAATAAATGTGGGCGTCTTATGGGTTAACACCCGCGGTGTAGAGGAAGCGGTGCATGATTGGTATCATGCACCCTTTGTTAGTTAAAATTGAAGTTTAGGGTGATTAAACAACGTTGTTTCTTATTTTTTCTTTGTTACCTAACATTGAAGTTTAGGGTGATTAGACAAAGCTGTTGCTTATTTTTTCCTTGAACTTCACTTTTAGCACTAATTTTAGGGTAACGATACGTGATACTGCCTATTTTGGTTTACATGCATAGTTTCAGTTACTTACGACGGTGGCTTAATCAAGGAGAAAATTATTTTTATTCATTCGTAATCATCAGATTTGATGGTTTGTCCTCACAAAACATGCCGTAATTCCTAAGTTTTTTCAATTAGGAGCAATATTTAGTAAGTAAACCATAAATCCATGGCTGGTTAAAAGGCACACCTTAATTATTCAACAATTTAAAACATAGCTTCATAAGTGGCACTTTATTTATTTATTAATTTTAATGATATTGTGAATTTTCTTAATTTAGAATATATTTTTAATAAATGAATAAATTTAATAAAATTAAAACACTTAAATTATATAATTTATACCATTTAAACTTATCATTTTGAAATATATTTATTAGATTTCAACATATTCAACTTAATATAAGTCTTGAATATGTCACCTTTCACACATGCAAACAAAAAGCACACTTACGTGGCCAATGCATCATCCTCTCAAGATCTGGATTAACAGTCAACTTCATTTTAATTTCGTAAAATCACACCAGACCATTCAATTTCACAAACTGATTATGTTGGAGATATTTGGTCAATGAGGATTAACATGGATTGTCTATTATCATTAATCAACCTAAAAGAAAGATAGAGCATATTTTCACACATCTGGTTTAAAATAGTCTCTACAATAACAAATAATGAAAATAACCATGAAACAGACAAACCCTGACTCTGAAATCCAATCATGTCTATAAGAATCTTATTAACTCATTCAAATAATATACTTGAACTTTAAAATGACCATTTATTTCCTAAATGACTTAAGAATGAATTAATAAAAAATACAAAATATTTTCTCATCCAGAAGAAAATAACCTCCACAAAACCCACACCTATAATGTATACCTATAATATGATATAAAAGAATAAATTACAAATTAGGAATATATATATATATAAAAGAAGCAAATAGTAGTTGCCTAATCTTGGTAGTGTTGCTCACACCCACAAGGTTTCTCTCAGCTAACATTTGGAATGGAACGACAGGAAAGTGTTTTGTAATTGTCTCAACAGAGATTGAAGGTCGAACGGAGGAGGATTCAATTTCAAAAGTTAAGCGTACAACTCCAGTTTGAAATATTGGGCGGGATATAGGTTTTGAATTGTTTTCCTACTTAATCAACGGTGTAGGCATTGGGGAATAAAATAGCGTTGGAGGGTGGTGCAGGCTGAGCCTGACGGTGGGAGGAGACAGAGTAGAATGCCAGGGAAGTAGTTTGACGCCAGAGACATAAATTAACGCCCGAGGGTGGGTCACATCACTCCGTTTCTTCACAGGTTTAGCCTCTTTTTTCTAGATTCATTCATAGTTTGCAGACTGGATAAATGATGATTAGTATTTATTAATAAATTTTAGTGTATAAAATATTAGCAAAAGATAATAATTTTTTTTGTCTGTTTTAAATTTATAAATTATAATTAACATTTATTAATAAATTTTAGTTTATCAAATATTAGAAAAGAGTAATAAATTATTTGATATATATATATATATATATAAAATGATTTAAAATGTCAAATTAAAATTATAATAAATATTTTTAAAGTGTATTTTAATATGGTTTAATATGGCTATAGACAAGACATTCTAAATGAAAATGTTTCTCATTTTTAATCTTTTTACTATTACAAAGACACAAGTTTTCTTGATTAACTAAATTTTAGGAATTATCTTATTCTTCAACATGCAAAGTATAAGAAATTGTTTTTATTTTAGCCATGCTAATTTCCTTCTTTACATTATTTAAAATAAATATCTATACTTTTGTTTTGTTAAATTAAGATAGACCATTTCTTTATAATCTATTATTTTTTATTTTATTTTTTAATTGGTTATTGCACCATAGTTTTACCCTAAATTCATATGTAATAACATCTCTAAAATTGTTATTATTCTTGCAAAGGGACTTTGACAAATAAAATTATGCAATTGGAAGGTGCTCTTAAAAGTGAATACACACACAATGTTCTTGTGTACTAATATTTGTAATTAGGTGTAGCCAAGGCATAAAACCTTGAAGTGACATGAAATCTTGTGTAACCACATTATTGGTGCTTCAAATAAATGCTCAAAATGGAAACCAAACACAACATTGAAAACACCTTTGTAGGTATCTCAAGGGGGGAATTAGGGATGGAAACCCAAGGTATATTTGAAGAAATTTCATAGAAAATTAGTTATACAAGTCAACGAATTCTTTTCACTTAAAGGTATTGATCATCTAATTATATTTTTATGTAAGTTTTAATGTGTCTTAATTTAGTAATTAATTGACTTAAATTATTGAGTAAAAATGTAGACCTAATTTCAACATCCCTGTACGTTAAATTATAGACTTATAAATGTAGAAAATATTATCCAGATCTAAATTTTGAATTAAAAGGGGTCATAAATACAAAATCAAATTGTTAATTTAATGTAAACATTTAGAAATGAATGATAGAATGAAACATTGAAATGGTGAAGTCATTAAATTAATCATATAAATTTACATATTATAAGTATAAATTGACTAATCATAATCAGTCAAATGTATGCATATAAAATATCAAATTATTGCCAGTTTTGTTCCACTGGTTTATATGGTCCAGTAAGAATAAGTTGATTTTTGAAGAACTAGGGTGTAGCCCCGAGGGGACTACTAATACCATAATCAACCTATGTGAAAAGTTGAAATTTGAACAGAAGCCTCTGGTGGATCTTTCCAAGCGTCTGTGGCCTTTTGAGATACAATATCCGGTCGGTTTCTTTTATGGGGCTTCACAACTTTCTGTTTGTGGATGTGGTGCATGGTTGTTGATTTTTCCACAGTGTTGTAAAACTAGCTCCAAAAATAGAAGAAAAGAGATATCAAAGACTTAGAAATAAGCCACTTCGAGGGGGCAACCTCCAATACATTACATTAATGAACAATTCTTGAATGATACAAATTACAAAACCTCCTTTCTATGTATCTCCATGGGGCCATAATGTAATCCTAGTGGGGCCACAATGTAATCCTAGCTGACTTAACAATAATAATTTAAGGGCACAATAATAACAATATGGGGGTTACATGGGTACAATAATAACAATAAGGGGGTTACACTAACAATAATAAGGGACTATACTAGTAATATAGGGACCTAACACACAATATACTATTAGATTCATTGGTCCGGAGGTGAAGGAACGAACATGAGGGTGGAAGTCCTGGCATTATGGGGCTTATTATGGTTTGTGTCGGAGTTGTACTTAGACAATCTCTTGGTGTTCAGTGATTCAAAGGTTCTCATTGAGTACCTAAACAAGGATTACAACTTAGCCCCTGGCTATCTGGTGACATGGTTGGAGTGCATCAATATCTTAAGGGCCTCTTTTTCTAATATCAACTTTAAGCATATATTCCGGGAAAATAATGCCCAGGCTGACAGGCTTTCAAAGAAAGGTCTGATAGGGGTGTTTTGTATCATGCAGTATGAATTGGTGGATGCAGAGGGACAAGGAGCAGTTGGCTTAGTGAATTTTTCTTGATTTATATTTGCTCACTTTTTTTGTTTTTTCCAGGTCATCATGCCCAAGTATCTTCTGTGAGGATTATGGAGGTTTCTTATCCTTACATTTTGGAAGCGACCGGTGTTAAATTTTATGATTATGGAGGTTCTCGCTCTCCAGTTACTATGATAACGTGATGTCTTTTGTATTCTATAGGTTGGGTGACTTTATGCTATGATCTGGGGCCTCACTGTTTTTCATTTGCCCACTGTTGGGGTAACTGCAAGGACCTCTGCTGCAGTTTCCAGGTTTTCGTTTGCTGAATGCTGGAAATCATTTTATATGGACTGTATAGTTTTTGCTTTTTTGTATTTCTGAGCCACTTCAAACTATATCACAGATTAATGCTGATCTTTGTATGATAGTTTATTTTTTCAAGACTTTTGAATGGCACATCATATAAGCCATAGTTTTTTCTTTGTGAAAAAAAATATAAAATTATTAAACAAGTAAAAGAAAATTGAAAATACTAGTAAATCAAAGAAATCCATCGGAGAAAAATACTATACATAGAGAGAGATAAGTGTAGGTATAGTTGTAGAAATTTTTATTGAGGCTAGATGCTTATTCTATAGCCGAGTGCGAAGGTGATGTTTTAGCTGAGAGGCTCATTCTACAACCCAATCTGAAGGTGATGTGTAAGTATGTCTGTCCTTTTTAAAATAAAAATAAAATAAAAATATTCTCAAAATAGAAATGCAATGTCAGCTATGCTATGCATATTTAATTACTTGTCCATATGAGGCTAATGTAATTTCATATGAAGTAATTAGAAAAAAATGTATGATATTTAAACCTCATACGTTTCAAAAATATTTTAGCATGTGATATCATCTTCATGTATATATATAGAGAGAGAGAATTTTTTTTTAAAAGAAAATAGTTTAATGTTGTATAGAATAAAATATCCAATGATTGTTTTTTTGCACTCTAAAATAAGTTTGCAGAAGAAGGAATTTGATGCCTTTCTGCTCATGTTAGATTCGTGGTAAAGATGGATTTATGATAATTCATAAATGAGATCTATGTGAAACCAATAGTAATCCAAAGGTTTTAACAATGGGCATGAATTCCAATTAAACATGAAGTTTAGGAGACAATATGTTGTTCACAACAATTTAAAATAGAATTGGATGAAGTGACAAACAACGTGAAGTCCTTACTAAATGCACACTTAGACTTTTTGAAAAATGTTTATGATAATGACAATGTTAGTCATATGGTCATTTGTATATAATTACATAAATGAAATAAATAAACATATTTTACTTCCCCAGAGAAGTGAATTTACTTTTGTCTAGTACTTTTGATAGCACTATTATGCTATTGTAGGATTGAGAGGATGAACTTACATATGATGTAGTAGTATAACAAAGCTATACTTGTTATTTATTTTTTCTTCCTTTTATTTAGGTATCCCTCCTCTCTTTTATAAGATAAAGGAAATTAGTTGAAGAGATGTAATTGTTGATTTTGGATTTACCCAAAAAAATCATTTTTGAGCATTTAATTTTGAATTTAACATAAAAAAAAAATTCAAGGTGATATAGGCTAAGGGAAACTAAGGTCTTATGTCAATTAAAGCTCTCAACTCAACTTGTATGCACACAAATAATTTTGATGATGAGTAAATTCTTTTAAAATTCCTTTGAAAACAATTGCAAATTTAAACACCCCATACATTACTCATTTGTTATATATATATATATATGAGAGAGAGAGAGAGAGAGAGAGAGAGAGAGAGAGAGAGAGAGAGAGAAATTTTTTTTTGTCTAGTGTCATCAGGTAATCTATCAATGTAGGTGCATAGATACATAAATAAAGGTCCTTCAAACTACACTTAGATCCAAAACTAATAGTCCATCAAGAAAAATATATCATATAGTATTCATTCTTTAATAACATATCTGTGTAGTCCCAATCTACTTCTTGTCCAAAATGAAACATGATCTTAAACATGACACAACTCATTCTCAATACTTTTAGTTAATGAAATAAACTCTATTAAGATATAAATTTCTACTGCTAAAAGAAAATAGTACCTACTTAGTGACACCATTCACAAAAAGGTGGGATTTCATCAATATTGAGATTCATGTCGATATTTCGTAGAATATTCCAAACTAATATTTAATTCTAATGATTTAATTATTTTCATATTTGTTTCCATCATTAAGAAATTACACATAAGACATCAAAAATATAACATATATGCCATTATGATCATGAAGAAACAACAAAATTAAGAACACATGAATTTACCCTAGGAAAACCCCAACATCCTTTTCCTTATATCGAAACTATTTAGTTCAACAAGAAACACTCCACATAGATCATATAGTCAAACATAAGGTAAAATTTTTCAACAAAATAGACTTGGTCAAACCTGGTCCATTGCCTCCTTGTCAAGTCATAAGTCTACCCAACAATATTTGACAGATCTGATCTTTTAGGGCATAAATTTTGTATGCTTCTTTTCCTCAAAAATTCGGCCCTATATAATCTCAAAAATTTGGTTTATTGCCTTTCCTTAGAAATTTGGTCCTATACCATCTCTAAAATTTGGTTTGCTACCTTGCCTCAAAAATTCGTTCAGGTACCTTCCTTAGAGATTTGTTTTTATTCTTCATTGAATAATATTATTCTGTACCTCATATCTGACTTTCATTTTTTCCTCAAATTCATCCTTTTGTTTTACCTTAGAAGGTCTCAGTTTCTTGCTCGGAAAGGACGCTGAATGCCTCGTATATATAGTAGACCAATTGGTCGAATGGGTGCCTTTATGATTGGTTTTAATTGACTAAGAGAAGGGTTTGCTTGACTTCTTTGGATCCAAAAATTCAAATATAAAAAATTCCAAATTTTCTCCTTTAAAACCCAACATGAATATCATGTCATATATTTTCTCTTTTTTCCAAAGTCATGAATAACATGCATTATTTATTATTTTAAATACATCAAGAGTTAAAATATTAATTATCAATATTGACCGTAGCTACAAAATTCAACATACTTTCTTAGCTAGGGAGGTATTCATAATGAATCTCTAGAAGTTCTCATGTTGACAAATTTCTCTAAGAAAAGGTTATACAATCCATCGATATCAACATAATTTGATTACCATAATCTAGTCAACAATTGTGACACATGGTAAATAATCAACATCAACAAGTTACCATAATTATGGTAAGTACCTCTGACCTATGGTGCATCCTCATCGTAATCTTGGTCAATACTCCTAACACATGGTATATGTTTAGGATCATCTAGTCACCGTTATTTTGGTCGGTTCCTATAACCTATGTTATATTGAATAACATTGGTTCATCATCATTCTGGTCAATATATTTGACACATGTGAATCTATGAAGGCCACACTCTACCTGAATAATTTTGGGCCTAATACTAAATGAGCTCACTCTACCTAATTGGAGAGTAATTTGAGCCTGATGATAAATGAGCTCACTCTACCTATCTATAGAGTAATATGAGCCTAATGCTAAATGAGCTCACTCTACATATCTAGAGAGTAATCGAATAATGATGTTGAAACACACCCACTAAATTGAGTGATGTTGGGCCTCTATGACCATTCTTCCTAATTCTGGTCAACATACTTGAAACAGGAAGAATGGTTATCTTCTCCTCAATCATTCTCCCTAATGCTGGTCAACGTATGTTACACATGATGAATGATTGTCCTCTACTCGACCATTCTTCCTAATTTTGGTCAACACACGCGACATGTGAAGAATGAATGTCTGCTGCTGGACCATTCTTCCTAATTCTAGTAGAGATACATGACACGAGAAGAATATATGTACTTTATGTTATTAATCTAGACCGTTTTCCCTAATCCTCTTCAATTTGACCCACGGAGAATGATTGTCCTCGTCGTTGCAATTTCATAACTCCATCTTGCTGAGAGAGGCATGATCAATCACTGCAATCTCTTCCTTGAATTATATGTCATCATCCTCAGACAAAGGATTTTCCAAAATTATTCTATACTATAGAATAATACTGGAGCCATACTACATCCTTCTATACCATGTCTCGATACTATATCTTGACGTGATTTGTCCTATCATCATGGTCATTAGCTACACTTAAGTAAGAAAATCCTGCAAGTAGGCTCTGAAGTCATTCTGCTTATCAACTTTCCATTCCAGCTACTTCCTCTTCATCCAAGAAATTATAATGGAGCCCAAACTAAATAAATATCCTGATGAACTCATTCTATCTTCAAGACTCTCTACTCAATTTCAATTTTCAATTGTACTTCACTATTTGAGACAGATCTCAAACCATAATTGGTTCTTCCATAACTAATTGTACCATGTTGGTACTCCAACACTTGTTGAGCAACATGTCTTAGCTCAACCATAATTTGATCTGCTTCCAACAATGGATTCAACACCAAAACTGTTTTCCTGTCACCCTTACTGGGTGCTCTCTCTCACATTGAAAAATATCCTATCATGGTAATTCTAGCTACTCCCTTAGCTTAATAGACCATTATTTGAAACTCATAGGTCAACTCCCTCTAAAGCTAAAACAAGTCTCTCTGACTTCTCCATTTT
This sequence comes from Pinus albicaulis, assembly GCA_034641835.2. Taxonomy (NCBI): domain Eukaryota; kingdom Viridiplantae; phylum Streptophyta; class Pinopsida; order Pinales; family Pinaceae; genus Pinus; species Pinus albicaulis. The sequence continues at coordinate 332,935 of JAXQQM020062031.1, read as the reverse complement.
TTAGAAAGGTGATTCTTTATGCCACAAATGATCCCTCTGACACACAAGTGCTTCTTCTTCCATTAGATTTAAATAAAATAGGATCAACCAAGCCCAACTTGTCTTCTTATGATCACACAAACAATTATGTAATCATGAGACTTCTTCTCATGTACCTCAAAAACCTAAGGTGTCTTTATCTAAACTTATACTTCTTCAATTTCTCCATTGAATGATCTTTGTATCCACTTGGTGCAATTTAAATAATTCTAACAAAAGTGTACCTGAAAACTAGAGAAAATTCCTTGTCATAATTCTCTCCGTCTTTTTGGGAGAACCTACTATTCTCAACTCTTACTTTTTACTTGTATATGATACAAGTTGGATCTTATATATTCATTTGGAATTCACCATTTACTTGTCTTCGACACAAGCAAGGTATACTTCAAATGAAAATCATTGATTCAGGAAAAGTCCTCTTGTCACACGCTTTGTTTTGTTCTTCCATTGGTTCCATTTGCTACCAGAGTTTAAGAATACTCTACGATGTACCTGCAATCCTAACTCGGAGACAATGGAAGAACAATTATAATCAAGAAAAGGATACTTATCTTTAACTAATAAAAATAACAACAACAATAATAATCAAAGAAGGGAGATATAAAATAATTATCTTTTGAGGATTATAAGGAAATGGTGTTTCCCTCTTGATCTTAGCCTTATTGCATCAATCTTGCAACTTTATCATCCTTGTCCGCATCATCAACATGATAACATTCCCTCCTGGTATGATCTAGGGTTTCTTCTTTTCAGCAAAAGCATTAATTTTAGCTCTAGGGTTTTCTACATAGTTTATAAGGCTTTCTTATCCAAGCCCTTTTAGCTAGCTATGGTTTTCAAATCCTATATTTTAAATTTTCATATCCAAATGTCAAAACCCTAGAATCAATATGAGATGAACTTAATCGTTGTATTCAATCAACCAAGGATGTTTTTTCCAATGAATATCCTTGGTATTCTCAGCTTCGTTGAAAATATCGTAGCAATATTTTGTCCTTAAATACTTGGTAATTAATGGTAGTGATTCCATTATTTATTTTAATGTTCAAAGAATAGATTTCATAATTTTGGGCTAAGCCCTATATTCAAAACCCAATTTCCCATAACATTAGATATGGCATCAACACTATAGAAACTTAGATCTTTGCAACGAAAACCTTCAATCCAATATGTCTTCAATCATTTATATCATTTGCCTACTATAATAGGACAATAATAGATATACATGCGACTTGAAATTGTCAAGAGAACTTTGATCTATAAACTCGCAGAGGGACTCGACCTCTTTTCCTCTTGTTATCAAAGTGTGCTTTCTTCAAAGCCTATGAAAATGATCCTTTTCCTTCCTTCCTTAATGTGCAAGAAATAGATTCCAAGACTGAGCATCCATAATAGATACCATTCTGAGATACCTTATCAATAATCATATTAATGTAGGTTTCATGAAATATCTTGCTTCCGAAAATATTTTGAGATATAATGTAACATCTCCAAAGTAGAGTGACATGTTCAATATACCAAACTTCAACCATTCAGTACATGAGTAAAGGTCACTAAATTTTAACGCTGTCATTTCTTCTTGCCATATCAGAGATAACTTTCATGCCACATATTAACAATTTTTCTTTGGACATGATCGAAGATTATTCATCAATGAATTTGTATGGTGAAGAGACTCCTTCAACATTCATATCCATTATAAGTTTCCTTGATGGCATATTTAAGGATCTCTAACAAATTAAAGCTTTAATATGATCCTATGATCATAATTTTGACACAATAATTTTCAACCAACCTTTTAATTATCGTTCCCTCTAGCTAAGGTATATAAGAATGTTACCAAAGTAATAATTTTTTCCTAAATAAAATTTTAAGTAAATTGATAAAACATACCTTACATTTCATAGTTAAAATGTAGACTTTTGTAGACTGTTTTTGGTTTCTTTATATGATTGTATTTCCGAGCCTTATATTCATCTAATTCATCGTTTTAGTGTGTACATAGTCATTTGTGCTTATTGGCCGTAACACATCTTATTCATTTCGACCTTTCCATTGATTCTATAAAACCTTATTCTTATATAGAAGTAATTTCAAACTTCTTTTTGGATACATTTTGAGACTTCTTGGCCTTAGTGATAAAGACTTAGATCTTCTTGATGACTTGAAAGTGCATGAAATATTAATTGAATCACTTATTACGAAGACTTATTTCCATGACCAAAATATAAAATGGCTTCCATAATGAAGGCGTTATAAATCCAAAAAAAATATTACACAAACTCATCCTCAAAGAACATACAAAAATATTTTGGTCTGATACGCTTCATATCTTATGAGTTCATATCCCTTCTCAACCTTTCTGAAATTCAGCCTTGAGGCTTTTAGGTATTCAATTTGAGGCATCACTCAACCTATTGAAACATATTGAAGCCTTATGACCTACCTCCAACATAACTTGAAGAATTAATATCGACCTTTTCTTTAGCAATGGATTTGACCCTAAACTAGGGTTTCAACCCATTTTATCCTTATAGATATTTTTATTATAACTTCTTGAAGCTTGGCCTAAGATAGATATCTAGGCGCAAAACATGCTAACTTGTCAAGTTTCTTCATCCACTTCACAAGGGATTCACTCGGGGAGAAAAACCATACCACATGCATTCATATTGGGGGATATATATTGAGGAAAAAGTGACATTTAATATATTGATCATATAATAGGGGATAAAAGGTTTTTATATTGGTGGGTATAAAAAATGGAGCTCAAAGTTAATGAAAAGATATAAAGGGTTATACAAAATGACAATGGAAAAATGGATACCTACAATATCTAGTGAAATTAGGGGTTTTTTTAAATTGGAAAGGTGTATTGGGTTCGTATTGGCAAAGGGTTAAATAATGTGATTTTTAGAGCTATATTCCAATATGTGGTCAAATTAAGGGTATTTTTTAGTATGGAATGAACACACATGATATGTACGAGGTTCATTGAGTGAATCTCTCGGGGTCCACTTCTTGAGGCTTTCAGTCTTGGGCCGATATAATATTCTTCAAATAATTTTGGACTCTCCAAGATCTAAGTTATCATGTTCTAGATTACCCCTTCTTATGCTATAAATTATGCATGGTATTTAGATAGCACTTAAACTTGGCCGAACTTGGATTCTCTTATAGTTTCCTATGCTAACTTAGCTTCTCTTTGTCCTTACACTTTTGAATCTTCTCTTCAACAATATCTTTGATACCATGTTCATTTTTCATAGGGTCTCCTAAGCTGATAATTACATCTAATGATTTAGTTATTTTTATACTCCTTTCCATCATTAAGAAATAATATGTAAGACATCAACACTATAACATATATTGCATTAGGATCATGAAGAAGCATCCAAATCAAGAACATAATAATTTACCCTAGGAAAACCAACATTGGGGGAAACCCAACAACATTTTACTTAGAGAAATTATTCATTTAAAAAAGAGACACATCTAGATCATATACTCAACCATAAGGTCAAACTGTTTAGCAAAATATACTCGGTCAAACTTATTCTACTACCTCCTAGTCAAGTCATAAGTCTTCTAAAAAATCTTTGAATGATCTGATTTGTTTGGGAATAAATTTGGTTTGTTTCCTTTCCTCATAAATTCAGTACTATACCATCTCAAAAATATGGTCTCCTACCTTTCCTCAAAAATTCGATCGTGTACCATCTCTAAAATTTAGTCTATTGCACTGCCTCAAAAAATTGGTCTCACACCTTCCTTAGAGATTCGATCTTCTTCTTCATTGGATAATATTCTTCTCTTCCTCAGACTCATGTTCCTATTTTGTCTCAAATTTGCCCTTTTATTTTTCCTTAGAAGGTCTGAGTTGCTTACTTAAAGAGGAGGTTGAATGCCTCATATATATAGTAGACTGGTTGGCCGAAGGGATGCCTTTATGACTGGAATGCCTTGAATATGAAGAGGGTTGACTTAGCTTATTTGGAGCCAAAAATTCAAATGTAAAAATTTCAAATTATCTCTTTAAAAACCAACATAAAGAACATGTCATAAATTTTCTCTTTTAACAAGGTCATGAAGAACATGCCTTATTTATCATTTAAAATACCTCAAGAGTTAAAATGTTAATTATGAAGACCGACCGTAGCTACAAAATTCAACAACCCAAAGGATAGTTCCTCTTTTTCTTCTAATGTGTAGCCACATTTGTAACCTCTTTTCCCTCATTACCTATGATTGGGATTAGTTCAAGTAGCCATATCAAACAAATTGTCCCTAATAAATACCTTAAAAATGCATGTGTTAAATACTTATGATATATAACAAGGTTGTGTGCCATGAGGAATGAGCATAAACAACATGACAAAGGTAAAAAAATGAAAATATGGGAAATGAAATATGCTCACAAGTAGTCTTAACATGACCCTCAAACTCACTCCATTGTATATTCTCATTTTAACACGTCCCCTTAAATTAAGCAATAACAATAACCGTTCCTTTGAAATCACTCATCCTATATTGACACTATATATAATTACAGAATTATTCATCATCAATATTGGATATTTTCATCCAAAATAATGTATTCATTATAATATACATGTTAAAATCCAATTATATGCCATTGGAGGAGCGCCGTTGACTAGTCAACTAGTAATTGTAACATAATGAGTAGTTAAGTTGAAGTATTTTATGAGGTATTCGAGTTGCTAGACCAATCGATGTGGTTATGGTAATTGTAGCTACTCTCATATTTTGCAACATATAAATAGGCACCAATCTAACATGTAATGGTTATTTTTTTAGAATACATTTTAATAAAAGGTTACATTTTGTTGGTTCATTCGATAATTACTTCTCTTCTACTTCTCCTCATTTTATGTGTGTATAATTTTATACTATTGTGTATTATGGCTTATTGACAACACTATTAGTAACCACATTTACTTTCTAATTCCTTAGTTTATAAATTTATCTCCTTTTCTAGTAATACTAATTTGGGACTTGTATATTAGATGTATCTAACATAGATGTTCAGTGAGGGGGGCTTTAGTGAATAACAAGAGAGAAAATAGAATGATCTAAATAACCATGCCAAGAGAATTTTACAAAGTGCTATGTAGCCTAGAGCATAGTTTTTCATAGAAACTCGTGAGAATTTTATAGAATCAATTTCCCCCAAGATAAAGTTCTTTGACACACTTTCTCATGAAAAAAAAAAAAAAATTAGAAGTCACTTCCAAAATTAGTTAATGAAGATGGAATAGATTTGTTTGAGTGGGTTTGAAATATTGCATTATATTTCTATGGTGACCAACCAATAAAATAATGTACATTCTTGGACAATGTAAAAAGGATATTGCAAACTTATTTAAATGTTGTAGATTTTTTTTTTTTTCTATGTTCAATTCAAAATAAAATGCTCAAATATGATTTTTTGGGGTAAATCCAAGAATAAAAAATTAAATCTCTCTAACTACTTTCATATATCTTATAAATAAAAGAAGATATACTTAAACAAAAGGAGGAAAATAGAGAGAACACATATTTATTTCTATATTAAATTCAAAATTAAATGCTCAAATATGATTTTTTTGGGGTAAATCCAAGAAGCAACAATTACATATATTTAAATACTTTCATATGTCTTATAGATAATAGGAGAGATACTTGAACAAAAGGAGGAAAAAAGAGAGAAGAATTATAGAATTTTTATACTATTGCATTATATGTAAGTTCATCTTCTCAATCCTAATATAGCCTAATAGTTAGGAGAGATACTTAAACAAAAGGAAGAAAAAAGAGAGAACATGTATAGATTTTTTATACTACTGCATTATATGACATTTCATCGTCTCAATCCTACAGTAGCCTAATAGTGCTTTCAATGGAAGGCATGCTACCATCTAGAGTCAAGCACCTGAAATAAGTAAATGCACTTCTCTATGGAAGTAGATTTTGTTTATTTATTTCATGTATATATTTCTATACAAATGCCCATATGACTAAAATTATCATTATCATAAATATGATTCAAAAAAACTAAGTTTGGATTTAGTAAAGACATCATGTTTGGCACTTTATCTCATTTTATCTTAAATTTTTGTGATCAACATATTGTCTCCAAAACATCATGTTTATTTGGAATTCATGCCCATTGTTAAAATCCTTGAGTTACTATTGGTTTCATAGAGATCTCATTTATTAATAAAACTTTCTATGCCTATACCTACACTTATCTCTCTATGTATCATATTGTTCTCCCATGGCTTTCTTTGATTTACGAGCATTTTCAATTCTTTTACTTGTATAATAATTCTATATATGCATACATTTGATTGATTATGATTAGTTGGTTTATATTTATAATATGTAAAATTATGATTAATTTAATGACCTCACCATTTCAATGTTTCATTCATCGTTCATTTCTCCATGTTTACATTAAATTAACGGTTTGATTTTGTATTTATGACCCTTTTCATTTCAAAATTTAGATCTTATTTTAATTAACAAGTTGTTGTCATAATATTTTATACATTTATAAGTTTAAAATTTAATTTAGATGGATGTTATAATTGGGCCTACATTTTTACTCAATAACTTTAGTCAATTAATTACTAACTTAAGACAGATTAAAAATTGCATGCAAATATATTTAGATGATCAATACCCATAAGTAGAAAGGCTTCATTGACTTGTCTAACTATTTTTTCTAGAACCATGTAGCTATCAAGTTCTTCAAACATACCTTGGGGTTCCATCCCTACTTTTTCCCCTTGAAATTCCTTCAAGGAGATAAAACTTGAGGTTTCCTTGGTGTTTGTGAGTGTTAAAACAGGTAAATTTATCAATTTTTACATTGAATTCATGAGCATAACATCATTAAAAACAAATGTTGAATAGCAGCAATAATAAGTACAACAAACCATCAAAATTATCCATTAATACAATGTTTTGATGAAGGAGTTCACCCCTCCTAGGCTACATCTCCTTGGTCCAGATTCCATGGATCGGGACTCTCTATTAGCTCAAATGTGAAAAACGTGTTCTTGACGTTCACCTAATGCTCCTGAAACATGCTTCAATGTGTCAAGAATTTCCAAATCATTTAGAAATGACTCTTCTTTCTCCCAATTTGGTTGAATTTTGCAAAAGTTATGGCCAAAACAGTTTGGCCTAGGAATTCTCCACTAAATCTGGAGATGACTCTAGTTAAGGCTACCAAATTTGTAGTTGGCCTTGAATTTGGAGGACTGCCGAATTTTCCACCGAACTAAACTCGAGTTAATTAAACATAAGCGAAGATTAATTGTTTGATTAGCGCTATAAGCGCATTTTAGTTTAATGCCACATTAAAGTTTGGATAAGCATGTTTAGTAATGGTTTATGGTAATTAAACCATATTTAAAATCCTTAATCATGTGCCATTATATAAATCCGTCGCCTTTGGTCATGCATACGGTTTTGTGGGGCGGGGGCTGGCCCCCTCCTATTCCTCACCGGTTGAATCACTATAATTAAAATAAATTTTGAAGCCCTTATGTTTTAAGAAATTCTCCGTGGGTTGTTGGTAGTATGGTGCGCTCGCATGGGGGAGGTCGTGGGGTCGAGCCCCGACCTCCGCCCTTCCTATGTGTAATATATTTTTCTCCACCAAATATTACTCCAACCCTTAATATATATTGCAACATTTAAATATTAATCCACCTATCCATACATAGTCCTCCGACTATATTATATGCACCCATATAATGTATAGTTCAAACACCATATGAAAAATATGATATTTCAACATTAAAATTTGACCATATAACTTAGACTTTGGATAGATGGAATTTATACTTTCGAACTGGTCCACCGGAGGGGGCATGTTCGAAAACTCACCTTAGGAGACAATCATAAAAAAAAAAAAAAATCACCTTCCAAACTCTCTAGCGAATCTTGCAGTGACACTTGTCACGGTGTGATTGGGAAAATTGAAGAATATTCCTAGAATATATTTAAATTTGCTGACTGGGTTTCCATGTCACCAACTAGTCGTTTTTGCAAATTTTTTAGATGTTTAGGAAAACAAACAACAACTCTATCTTCTTCATCTGGACTCTGTTTTTTACGAAACAAATTGCATCGAATTCCTGGCGAAGAGATATTCGTTCTCATTCAGTTTCCATTTGATTTCGAGCACTTTCATTTTTGAGCTTTTACACTGAGCACCTGATCATTCCTCCCCACTAGAAGCCTTTTGGACTCCAAAATCTCTTTGATTACTAATCATGTGGATGAGGGTACATTTCCCTCACCCTTCTCGTCTCAATCCACTGAAATTTTCCCATTTTCATCATTGGAGATTTTCACAAAAACTAAGATTTTTCCTTGACTCTTGCAACCCTCTCTTGCTTTTGTTAACACTGTCATGCTGAAATTTCCCTAAATTTGTAGAGAAACAAACTATTCTTGCATAAAAAAACTTTTTCCCACCTTGGTCATAAATCAAAGGAAACTTAAAAACTGTCTCACTTCGCACAATGTCATCATGGCGATTCTTAGCTGCTCTTTATTTGTACTTGCATCGAATCTTGACCAATTATTTTGGCCATTCCCATGTACCCTTTGAAAACAAAAAACAAGCTCTTATGGAACCCATGCCTTCTTTGTAAAATTTCTTTGTCTCTTTCTCTTTGACTTTGCACTCTCTTGCACTGACATCTTGTTTCCAACACTACTCAACACTGATGTTGACTGCTGCAAATCTGTCACATCTTGTTTACGTCCTTTCAAAGGAGACCCGTTAGAGTCTTGAAACATCTCATTAAAAGCATAATAAACTTTAATGAAATCAACTTGTTCATTCGATGCATATTTTTGAAAGGTTTGATTCAAAACATCTCTATGTTTGATCATTAACAATGTCAAATTCTAACTTGCATTCACTATCCTCTTCATTTCTCCTGCATGTATAAGAGACAAATTTGTCTTCTTATTATGCACTCTAAATATGTACACAATTCCACCTTTAAAAAAGTGATACTTATTCTCATGGCGATGAAATACTTATTTCCTATCATAAAGATAAGGACTTCCCAAAACAATACCTGATATCTCAAGCGACACCACATCAAGTTCAACTTCATCAAGAAAGTTTGAATTGATGGTGAATCTTAGTATGCACTTCCTTGTTACTTGCAAATTTGCATTGTTGCATATCCACCCTAAAGGATAAGGTCTTGAATGTTTAACGATTTCAAAGTTTAGATGCTTAACCAAGTCTTCGGAAATCAAGTTAGCTTGATACCCACTATCAAAAAGTGTGTCTATCTTGGTATATTTAGACACTAATCTAATATGGAAAAGTTCAATTCATGTATATTCATCTTGAATGACATTGGAATAATTTTCTTACTATGTGCTTACCTTTCAAACCCACTAATGTAATCTTTGTTTCATCTCCTGAATATGAACCTAAGTCATGTTCAATGATAGCAACAATTTACCCCTTTTCTTCGGCTTTCAGTTTGTTTGGCTTCAACTCTGGATGAAGTTGCCAACAATGGTCTTCATCATGGCCATCCTTCGAACAATGTTTACATGTGAGTTTCTCTTTCACTATTTTAACAGAATTATTTCTCTTTCCTCTTCCATAAAACTTTCCCTTTCCTTCACCATCACTATCACTTTTCTCATCTATGTTCTATTTCCCTCTTGCTTATAAATGTGTGGCTTGAACATAAACCTCATCTAAGTTTGTGGGATTGAACATGAGAATAGTGTGTCTAAGGTAACTGTGCAAACCCCCAATATACTTGAACAAAGTTTCTTGAGAATACAAATTAATACCCAAAATAAGAGCTCTTCTACTAAATTCATGAGTATAATCTTGCACACTTTTCCCTTTCAATTGTCTAAAATTTTGCCAGTCCATAATGGCCTTTTTCATGTAAGCTAGAGGATAATATTGCCTTTTAATTGCAGCAATAAAACTTGACCAAGACATTGATATCTTACCGTAGTTTTTAATTTCTTCTTGAGTCCTTTCTTCCCACCATATAAGTGCAGATCCTTCCATCCTGAAGGAAGCCAATTAAATCTTTATGTCATCTTCATGAAGGTTCTAGATTATGCAATACACCTCCAATTGACATATACAATTGTCCAATTTCTTTGCATTTACCTTGCCATTATAAATTGGAAGCTCAAATTTGACATCAAGTTTGAGTAAGGGAGTTTTTTCTTTTATGGTCTTTGAGTGAGTATGGGTGGTTTTTATGGTGGAAGTGGAAGATGATGAGGATGATGATGAATATGGTGGATATGGAGGAGGCTTTCCTCCACTTCCCTTTGAATCCTTCTCTTCATCCTTATTTCCTTCAGAGGTTCCCTCTCCATGTGGAGACTTAGAATTCTCTCCAACCATCTTGGTGTCCCTCTCTTCAAATAGGATACTAAAACTTTCAGTTAGTTCATAGAAAGCCTTCTTATATGTTTCCTCTTCTGAAATACCTTCAGGCTCTCCAAAACCTGACATGATGGTTATGGATTCAAGCTTAGCTTCTGGTGAAATTTTTACCTCTTCAATCTAAGCTTCTAGAGATAAAGCTTGAGGTGCCTCAAGTGCAGCCGTGAGTGGAACTTTGGGTGGAGATGGTGCCCTTCCGGCTCTCCTTCTTCTGGTCCTAATCTTAGGAATTGAAACCAATAGTTTCCATTCTCCTCTCTACAACTTTAACCTTGTAAGCATCGAAAATTTGAAACCATTAAAACCCTACTTGCACAAAACTCAAGAAAATCAAGTAAACAACTTTCAACCTTGGGCTCTGATACCAACTTGATCTGAATCTAAATGTTAGTTTTTCTGTGCTAATTCCATCTTCAGATTTATAAACATTTTGTTGATCACTTGCTTTATGTGCATAGGTTTCCTTGGTGTTTGTGAGAGTTAAAAAATGTAAATTTATCAAGTTTTACGTTGAATTCATGAGCATAAAATCATTAAAAACAAATGTTGAACATCAACAATAACAAGTACAACAGACCATCACAATGATCATTATCACACTGTTTTGATGAAGGAGTTCACCCCTCTTGGGCTACATCTCGTTGGTCCAACTTCCATGGCTTGGGCCTCTGTATTAGCTCAAATGTGAAAAAAGTGTTATTTACATTCACCTATTGCTCCTAAAAACTACTTCAATGTGTCCAGAATGTCCAAATCATTCAGAAATGACTCTTCTTTCTCCAAATTTGGTCGAATTTTGTAAAATTTATAGCCAAAATAGTTTGGCCTAGGAATTCTCCACTAAATCTGGAGTCGAATTTGGACGACCGTCGAATTTCCCGCCGAACTAAACTCGATTTAATTAAACATAAGAGGAGATTAGCTTTTGGATTAGCGATATAAGCACATTTTACTTTAATCCTGCATTAAAGTTTGGATAAGCACGTTTAGTAATGGTGTATGGTTATTAAACCATATTTAAAATCCTTAATCCCACACCGTTATTTTACTCTGCCACCTTTGGTCATGCATATGGTTCTGTTGAGTGGGGGATGGTCTACAAGGCTAGCCCCCTCTTATTCCCCACCAGTTGAATTACTATAATTCAAATAAATGTTGAAGCCCTTATGTTGTAAGAACTTCTTTGTGGGTTGTTGGTAGTGTGGTGTGCTCGCTTGGGGGAGGTCATGGGGTCGAGCCTCGACCTCCGCCCTTCCTGTGTATAATATATTTTGCTCCTCCAAATATTATTCCAACCCTTAATATATAGTGAAACACTTAAATATTAATCAACCTTGCCATATATATTCCTCCGACTATATTATATGCGCCCATATATTATATAGTTCAAACACCATATGAAAATTATGATATTTCAACATTAAAATTCGACCATATAACTCAGACTTTGGATAATTGGAATTCAGACTTTGAAACTGGTCCACCAGAGGGGGCACGTTGCGGCCCCTTGCTACACCACTTGTCCTCCTCTGGTTGGACCATTCCAACCATTAAAAAATTTCTTATTCGACTAAAAAAATTGAAACTCACCTTAGGAGACAATCATAAAATAAAGTTCACCTTCAAAACTCTCTAGCGAACCCTGAAGTGACACTTGTCATAGTCTGATTGGGAAAACTAAAGAATATTTCTAGAATATATTTAAATTTTCTAATTGGGTTACCATGTCACCAACCTATCATTTATGCAAAATTTTTAGCTATTTAGGAAAATGAACAATATGCTTTATCTTCTTCATCCAGACTCTATTTTCAATGAAACAAATTGTGTCAAATTCCCGGGGATGAGCTCTTCGTTGCCATTCATTTTCCGTTAGATTTCGAGCACTTTCATTTTTGAGCTTTTACACTGAGCACATGGTCATTTAACATTGAATCTCTTTCTTTACACATCATTTCAGAACATGACGATCACTAATTGAACTACACCTAGTGGGTTCCTACTAAGGTGTTTTCAATGTTGTTCTTGGTTTCCATTTTTAGCATTCATTTGAAGCATCAATAATGTGGTTACACAAGATTTCATGTCACTTCACAACTTTATGTCTTGTCAGAACCTAATTACATATATTAATACACACACACACACACACATTGTGTGTGTATTCACTTTTAAGAGCGCCTTCCAATTTCATAATTTTATCTGTCAAAGTCAGTTTTCAAGAATAATAACAATTGTAGAAATATCATTACATATGAATTTAGGGTAAGACTATGGTGTAAACAAATTTGAACATAAAAGAAACTAACATATTATAATGAGATAGTCGATCTTAATTTAAAAAATCAAAAGATAGATATTTATTTTAGAATAATACCAACATAGATCCATCTTAGCCCCAAATCTAACATGAGCCAAGAGGGGATCAAATTCCTTCATGTGCAAACTTATTTTAGAGTGCAAAAAACAACATGTAATTTTTAGTTGTTTAAATTATATTTTTGAATGTTATATATATTATATAACCTATGCATTGAGCCATTTTATGAGCGCACATTAAGCTGGTTTTTTTTTTATTAATAAATTTTAAGTATATATCCATTAATTCATATTAAAAATATTTTATTCGTATCCCACATTGGATATTTTATTCTATACAACATTAAAATATTTTCTTTTAACAATTTTTTCTATATATGAAGTTGATATAGCATGTTAAAATATTTTTGAAAATATGAGTTTTAAACATATTACATCTTTTTTTTCTTATTACTTTACATGAAATTATATTTGCCTTTAAATATGCATTGACAATATTTTATTTTTATTTAGAATAAGCCTCTCCACTCAATAAAGAAAAAAAAATTAACATGACTAAAATAGAAACAAATTCTTATAAATTGAATATTAAAATAAACAATGAAATAATTCCTTAAATTTAGTTAATCAAGAAAATGTGTGTCTTTATAATAATAAGAAATGAGAAACATTTTCTTTTAAAATGACTTTGCCTATACCACTATTAAAATACAATTTCAAAAAAATTGTTATATATATATATATATATATATATATATATATATATAATTTATTATATTTTTATAAATTAAAATTTATTAATAAATGTTATTATAATTTATAATTTAAAACAAACCAAAAAATAATTTATTATCTTTTACTAATATTTTATACACTAAAATTGCTTAATAAATACTAATCACTATCCACTATAATTTATAATTTCACATGTAAAACCATTTTAACCCATTTCAAAAAATATTGGATAATTAGTTTAACACTACGAACTAAACACATAATTTATTTCTAATATATCATTCATTATAATTTATAAATTTTAACCCATTTCAAACCAGCATTGCATTGCATTAGTCTATCCCTTGTCTATACATTCAGCTTGTCAATAGCTACAAAAACATAACTGAACTGAGTTGAATTAACAGTTATATTGAAAAATCATATGCTCTTGGTTACAAATAAAACTGTCCTTCCTAAATTAAATATTAACTCCAGAGGGTAAGGATTATTTCAGACAAATGTAAAGCCAAAAACATTAAGATAGTATCATTATTCACTACAAGAAGCAAAAGTCAGTTACAACTAATACTTTAAGGAGTCACGTATATTTTCCAGTTAAATGTCGCTACTCTTGAGACCCTCATAGTCGCCATGGTATACTTCCAGGTGATCCGACAAAGAGGAGTTGTCTATGCTCTCGGGCTCGTAATATTGCACACAAAGAGGACAGAGGAATCTGTTCCTATCCGCTCAAGGTTGTATGGCTGTTCTTTGGTTTGGCTCTTATACAGAGATTCAAATCAAGAGCTTTAATTTGCGGAGAAATGAAATCCAATTTTCGAGCCTTTACCTTCGCTGGTGTCCAAGGAGGATCTCAGGCTGGGTAGTACCACACATCCACATTTGCTAGGCTGGTTTCGGTGCAGAAGATGGAAATGCAAGTTGATCAGTAGATGGTTCAAGTGGAAATACGGATAGCTAGGTGCAGACACAACCAATAGTAGTCAGCGCTAGAGAGGATATCGAATCCGCTGTTGAGAATGATGTGTCGCCCTCATCAATGAAGCCATTAAGTTTAGTGAAGTCGACTGCAACAATTTTGGGTCGAGGTGCTTTGATGATTCTTCAACTCTTTTTGGTCTTTTTTGCGTCTTCCTTCCTGCAACTATGTTGATGTGTTTATGAAGTTCTGTGTTGATCAAGTGCTACAAACTTAAATTTGTTGTTTTGTATTATTTTAGGTCTAGCTTTCAGCTGAGTAAGTGTCATGGCGTTTTGTAATAATTTTTTATGGCGCTAATATAATTGAGTGTCATTTAAAAAGAAACCGATTGGATCAAATGGTTTGGTATTTTGTATATTTTGATATTTTATACATCATCATCTTTATGTGGCCCACTTTTCAAAAGGAGCATTACATTCTTAGGCCAGATTAAAGTTGGCTTTAGTATTTTTAGGTTATTTAGCCATGTTCTAAAGTTGCCAAAATGCAATAATAAACGTGAGTGCAGTTGTCTCTACAGCAAAATTATTACTTATACTTTACAATTTTGGCCTTACCAAATTTGGGATTTATTGAATGTTTATGGACTTTATTAAACTATGCATTTTTTTTTTACGTGAGAGAGAAAAAGACTGGCCTATACATTAGAGTATATTATCTGTTACAAGTTAAACAGAATGGTAGTGCATTACAATGGTTATATTAATTTTTTATTCGATGATTTGTTTATATTTGAGTTATTTTTAAAATTGTAAAAATAAAATAAAATATAGTGAATAATATAAATTGATGAGAGATTATTAATAATATATTAATATAATTATATAAATTAAATGATTAGTAAATGTCTATAATTATTAAATATCAAGACACTTAGTGCATCATAAATTTCACATTATTGAAATTGAGAAAATGGTGTATATATATCTATATATCTATATATATATTTTGAGGCTTATTGTCACTTTATCATGAAAAATTTTAATTTTAAAAAAGTAAATTATAATTTTATTTTGTATCATGGCTTTGAATACCATATGCACAAAATATTATAGTTCATGTTCATATGGCTTCTTTTTTAATTAATCAATTTAGTTAAAAAGGAAAAAACAACATAAATACTTTTCACATAAATCTCAACATTTGATCTTTGAATCTTACTAAAGAATATTCTAGAATAGAGTAATATTATATAGAGGTTAAATTATTACCATCCACTTAGTAATTATTGAAAAATAAATTAAAATTATCCAAACCCTATTCCAAAATAGAGCTTTTAGCTTTTAGTGGTGCAAATAAGACATGTAATTATAAATTCTATACGTTAATGAAGATTGAATTTTATTTAACTAAGGAGAAGGAAAATGAGGTCAAGTGACATGCATAGCTTCACTTTTATAGGAGTTTTTTAGGTTTTGGGTTATCTTAAGAGGAATATTTCCAATACATCATGGGCAAGAAATGAGGTAAGATATCTTGGTGGTACTAGAAGAGTGGGTATGTTGGTAGTAGGCCATTGGAATCTCTCCCCTAAAGGAAAGAGTGGGGTTTCTATTACTAGGTCATCAACCTCCTTCTAACCGAAGGCAAGAGTGGGGTTTTTGGTACCATGCCATCTGTAGGTTTTAACCATGAACATAAATTATTTACACATGAATCTTATAACAGAAAATAAACAATAGCAAGAGCATAAAACATAAAATAGACAAACACAAAGATTTTCCCCTGGATCCCAAATCGGGACAACCAACTTGATATTTCATTATATTCCTTTTAGTGTTACAACACATATATATACATGCCGAAGCATACATAAACCGTAATCCATTAACCCTGGATTAGAACATAACCGTAGTTCCCTTGACCGGATCTACAAAAATACTAGGGGCCAAAAACCATCGTACCCCAAAACCATGTGAAAAACCATGCACAAAACCATGGGCGCGGACCACCCACCGGAAATTAAGGAGCAAAAAATTTTCGCCGGGGCACTACCTCGGACCCTGACAGGGGGGCTACTGCCCCCCCTGTGACCCCCCCTGTTGCGCCCAACGCAAAAGGGGGGTTATCGCCCCCCTTCTTACCCCCTGCGCATGATTAGTTGTGGAAAGAATATAACACATACCCAACATTCTCCCACTTGTTGTTTTATTTCCGCAAGGGGCCACAGGAGAGCTTAGTCATTGGCCCAATTCTTCAACACCCATTGTTTCTCTACACCAAGAGAACTTCTGAGTGCTTACAGACCTCGTCAATGCATCTGCAACATTCTTCAAAGTGTCCACCTTTACCAGCAACACCCTTTTAGCCTCAACCATATCTCTAACAAAGTGATATTGAACATCAATGTGCTTTGTCTTTGAATGATAAGCAGGGTTCTTAGCCAAGAAAATTGCACTTTGGCTATCACAGTCTATCCTTATAGCATGTTGTACCAACCCCATACTTGAACACAATCTCTGCAACCAAACTGCTTCCTTGCTTGCATGAGTGGCTGCTATGTATTCTGCCTCTGTAGTTGAAAGAGCCACTGCAGACTGTCTTTTACTCATCCAACTGACTGCGCCTCCAAATAGGCTAAACACATACCCACTTGTAGATCTTCTTTGGTCCAGATCTCCAGCCCAGTCTGCATCAACAAAACCACGAATGTCCAACATTCTTTCCAATCCTGGTCTTCCCTGGTAGCACAAGCCATAATCAGTAGTGCCACGTAAATATCTGAAAACCCGCTTCACTGCTGTCCAATGCTCCTTCCCTGGGTTTGACATAAACCTGCTCAATACTCCCACTGCATGTGCAATGTGTGGTCTAGTACAGACCATTGCATACATCAAGCTACCCACTGCACTTGCATATGGAACACGGGACATATCCTCCTCTTCTTCTTTTGTCTTGGGACACTATTCAGCAGACAAATTTACACCTACAGGAATAGGAACATTCACCGGTTTACTATCCTGCATATTAAACCTCTACAATATAGTCTCGGCATACTTCCTATGGTTTAACCAGAGCTTCCTCTTTGCCCGATCTCTCTTAATTTCCATGCCCAAAATATAGTTTGCAGCACCAAGATCCTTCATGTCGAATTTGGAGAACAGTTGGGTCTTCAAATCTTGGATAATTTTTTTGTCATTTCCAATCAACAACATATCATCCACATACAAGACCAAATAAATAACACGGCCACCAATTAATTTAAAATAAACACAGTGATCCTCCTTGCTTCTGGTGAAGCCAAGTCCCCGTATATAGGTATCAAATTTCTGATACCACATCCTTGGTGACTGTTTTAACCCATACAGAGACTTCTTCAACCCGCATACCAGTTCTTTCTTACCCTTCACCATAAAGCCTTCAGGTTGCTTCATGTAGATCTCCTCTTCTAGATCCCCGTGAAGAAATGTTGTCTTCACATCCATTTGTTCTATCTCAAAATCAAATGCAGCAGCAACAGATAGAAGTAATCTAATAGAAGTAACCTTGGCAACAGGAGAAAAAATATCACCAAAATCAATTCCCGGCACCTGGGAATAACCTTTTGCTACCAACCGAGCTTTGTATTTCTCCACCTTTCCTTCTACATTCATCTTCTTTTTAAACACCCATCTGCTCCCGATGGGCTTCCTTCCAGCCGGCAACTCCACCAGATCCCATGCCTCATTTTTGTGCAAGGATGCCATTTCATCAACCATGGCCTCCTTCCAGAGTTTTCCATCCTCTGAATCTACTGCCTCCCTGACAGTTCTGGGATCATCATCAGTTATAGTTAAGGAAAAACTTGAACAAAAAGCAGATGGACTATACCTTTCTGGTTGCCTTCTTTCCCGAACTGATCTTCTCAAAGCTGGAGTTTGTGGCTCTTCATCTTCTGAGTCTTCTTCTATTGTAGAGTCTGATTCATCCTCCTTTAGCTCAAACTCTATCTTCTCAGGTTCCTTTGGTATGACTTCATGTTTAACAACATATTTCACCTCTCTAAACACCACATCTCGGTTGTACACAACCTTCCTTGTTTCCGGGTTCCAAAGCTTGTAACCTTTTAAACCATCCTTATACCCAATAAAGATGCACCTTTCAGATTTATTATCCAACTTGGTCCTTTTCTACTTTGGAACATGTACATATGCATCACATCCAAATACCCTTAGATGTGAAAGAGAGGGTTTCTTACCAGTCCATACCTCATGTGGAGTCTTATCCTCCAACGCCGATGAAGGTGATCTGTTAACTAAGTAACATGCAGTCTCCACTGCCTCTGCCCAGAATTCTTGTCCTAACCCGATACCACTGAGCATGCTTCTTGCCTTTTCCATCAGTGTTCTATTCATTCTTTCTGCAACTCCATTTTGCTGAGGTGTGTATGGAGTAGTCTTCTGTCGTGTTATACCACACTTCTTACAGAACTCTTCAAATTCCTTCTTGCAGAACTCCCCACCATTATCTGTCCTCAACGCCTTTATCTTCTTCTCTGTCTGGTTTTCCACCAGAGCCTTAAATTCTTTAAATTTGTCAAAGACTTCAGATTTCTTCCCCAAGAAATATATCCATGTATTCCTTGAGAAGTCATCTATGAATGAAACATAGTACACAGACTTTCCCAGTGATGGAACTGACACAGGTCCAAACACATCACTGTGCACAGGTTCTAATATCTTGTTCGCCCTCTTAGCACCAAGAGGAAAACTCATCCGATTATGCTTCCCATATACACAATGTTCACAAAAATCGAAATCTAGAGAGAAATTAGACATACCTTCTACCATACAATTTCTATGCAGTATTCGAAGGCCCTTCTCTCCAATTTGTCCAAGCCTTTGATGCCATATCATGGTCTTTTCTCCAGAGACAGCTAGGATTTCCGCTCCACTTTCAGGAACCATATAACTGTTACACCCATCAATAATAGTGCTACCTTGTAGCTTGTACAAAGTTCTAGTCCGAACTCCCTGCATTAATACCAGTGCTCCCCTAACCATCTTGAAGGCATCTTTCTCGAACACTGTTTTTACACCTGCATCATCCTTCTTGCTTACAGAAATAAAATTTCTGGCCAATGCAGGAATATGCAGAACACTAGGAAGTGTTCTAATCCTTCCACCTTGTAGCTTTAGCTTGACCTTTCCATGTCCGACGATTCTGGCCTTCCTATCATCCCCTAGGAAGACATCACCACCATCATATTTCTCATACTCGCAGAACCACTCCCGATGGGGAGTGAAGTGAAAGGATTCACCCGAGTCAATCAACCATGACTCATGATCTACATGTGTATTTGAAGAAGAAGCCAAATACACATCCCCATCTTCATCCGAGGTGGTTTTTGCCTCTGCAAAAGGAGCATCATCAGATCCCTTTCCTTTCTTAGGAGCTTTAGATCTGCACTCCCTTTTGTAATGCCCTTCCTTTCCGCATTTCTAGCATACCTCGTACATATAAGGCATCTCCATTCTGGCCCTCTATATTTCTCCGTCTCATTTCCTCCAACAACAAGGCTGAGAAAATGTCATCAAAATTCAAGGTAGTTGTATTGCTACCTATTTCAATAACCAAACTGTCCCACGAGTCTGGTAGAGAACACAAAAAACTGATGCACTTATCTTCATCTGAGATTTTAATATCAATAGATGAAAGCTAACTTACCATAGTATTGAAGGCATTCAGATGCTCTATCGCTGAGTCTCCATCCTTCATCCTCAGGTTATACAGCTTTTTCCGCAGGAACAACTTATTCACCAGAGACTTAGATTGGTGCAAAGTCCCAAGTTTTTTCCCACAAATTCTTCGCCGTAGCTTCCCCATATACATTCAACAATACTAAATCTGAGACACACAATCATATTGTGCTCTTAGCCTTCCGATCCAGTTTCTTCTAGTCTTCATCTGACATTGCTATTGGTTTAGTACCTAGATGTACCGTGATCCACTGATCTTTATCCACCAGCAGATCCTCCATCTTGAGCTTCCACAACTCAAAACTTTGACCATTAAATTTCTCGATCTCTATCTTTCTGCCACTCGCCATCTTCTTTCACCGCAAGAATTGATCCCGCAGATCTCCCACTGAACAGGGTCTACCTCAGGCCTGAGCAAAAAACCCTCAGCAGCAAAGGCATCCCCTTGAAGCTGAAACAACTCCGATACAAAATGTAGGTTTTAACCCTGAACAGAAATGATCTACACACGAATCTTATAATAGAAAATAAACAATAGCAAGAGCATAAAACATAAAATAGATAAACACAAATATCTTCCCTTGGATCCCAAATCAGGACGACCATCTTGATATTTCATTATATTCCTTTTAGTGTTACAACACATATATATACATGCCGAAGCATACATAAACCCTAATCCATTAACCTTGGATTAGAACATAATCGTAGTTCCCTTAACCAGATCTACAAAAATAATAGGGGCCTAAAACCATCGTACCCCAAAACCATGTGCAAAACCATGCAAAAAACCATGGGCGCGGACCGCCCACCAGAAATTAAGGACCAAAAAATTTTCACTGAGGCGTTGCCTCAGACCCCAACAGGGGGGGCTACCGCCCCCCCTATGACCCCCCCGTTGCACCCAACGCAAAGGGGGGGCTATCGCGTGTGATTAGTCGTGGAAAGAATATAACACATACCCAACACCATCATCCTCCCTTGCAGCCTAGAGTGAGGTTGTTGGTACCAAGTGTTACACTGAAATTTGTCACCATGAAATTTTAGTACTCCATTAGAAGTCTACAACATCAAAGTTCCTAAAGTCAAGCCTTGAAATTAAGAGAAAATCTCATTAAATTCTTAAAAACACTTGTACCGCACTTTCTCTTAACATTGCTTGCGGTGCCGAACCTTTTTGCTCTAAATCATGCGGAGCTAAATGCAATTTTTATTCATTAAAGGTGCGGACCCCTGTAAAGGTAAAACAAAGGTGGAAAGTAACATTTAGAAGCCCATCAATCAAATCTCAAAGCTTCTAGAAGCAGTTATCCGGTCGAAGGTTCGCTCTATCATGTATGTTCATTCCTCCATTATGGGAGCCTACCTCTTGATTTATGGACCCCAATCCCTTCAAAAGAGCATTCTATCCCTTCTTAAGGGGAACCATAACCTCCTCTCTTTTCCTATAAATTGAAGTCATAGTGCAGCTTCAAAGGTTGGAGTTAGTGAGTTAGACTTGGAGAATTTTTGAGGAGAAATGCTGTAGAGACTCATACTCTCATAGCCAATCATTATATGGGAATGATTACACACCCATGTGATTTTAGCTGAGAGAGTGGAAGGCTTGTCAGAGTAAAGGAAATGCCTATTATGGACCCCAGGAAGGCCTTTATGACATCAAGGCGGACACGATTGTAAGGCTCTTCTTTATTTAAATTAATACAAATGAATATTGTTTTCTCAATGGGTTATTTAATTAATTATCTCATTTCTTGAATTCCTTGATCATCTTGATAGATGTTTGATTCATGAATTGATTTATTATACAGCTGCTTTTGATCTTTTCTTGTGTTTGTGATTGCAGATTCTTGACGACGACTTTCTTCAAGCCACTGGAAAGAAGATCAGTGCCAGACTACAAGTAGGTTTCTAAAACCCTATTGTAATTAGTTCCATGTCAAACAATATCGATAGAAAATAGTTTTTATTTTTCTGTTTGTTGCTAGATGTTCGTAGGACACTTGGGAGGTCTGTCTTGTCCGCAATAACGACTTATCCGTCCAACAAAATGGCGACTCCACTGGGGAGTATATCTTGAACTTTGTTTTCTTTTATTTTTGACTTGTGAATTTATTTTTTCTGATTTTGATTGATTTATACTAGCTTGGGTAGTTTATCCCTGTAGAATCCCTGAGAAATGATTTAGAGCTTTTATTTTTTCTTTAGTTTTCTTGTGTCTGCTCTTTTCTTTCATAGACAGTGCGGGCAGCTTCACACTTTTCTTGTACTCACAGTGCGGGACCGCACTAGTTTGCACTGAATCCTGTGGACCTTGTGAAAATTTTTAGAAAATATTAAAATCCTCTTTTCTGGATTAGTTTGTTAGTTTCTCAGTGAATACCCAGACTTGTATATTTTGTCAGGAAGCTTTGGTTAAAAGTTTATTTTAGCATTTTTAGTTTTGAATGATTTTCTAAAAGATCTGCATGTTATAATGGTTTTTGCTTTGTCTTTATCCCGCTCAAAGATTAGAAACCTTGGTATACCTTTAGATCACTGGTATTTCCTTGATTTCTTGCTGAGTCTGACATTATAGCAGAAATTGTTTTATGAGATTTAGATCCCATTTTTCTCATTTGCAAATCTTTAAAAAAACATTGTTGATAAGTTTGGAATTTCACTTAAAAAACCAAAATTGGATTTTTTTTGAGTTCTTGCTGATCCAAGCAAAGAATTTCTTAGTTACATTACAAGCTAAGCAAGACATCCTCAAAACATTTGAAGTTTTAATTCAGATTTAATATTTATAATTTTTAGATCTAAAAATTAGTGTTTTTAGCTTTGAGTGTTATTTCTAGAAATTGTAGTGTTCTTTTGAAGAAAAACTTGGTTTGTAGTTTGATATTGAATAAAAGGGATTTATTATTATGCAATAGATCATTTTGAGTTCTCATTGAAATCAGATTTCTTTTCATTTATTCTTGTTTGAAGGAAAGATTTGTTTTTAAAAGATTTCATTTCTCAACTCTTCCTTTAGATAGAATTCATTGAAAGAAAAAGAATTGTTTCTCATAATAGATGCATTTTTAGAGTGTTTTGAGTCGGGTCACTACATATCATCAGTTTCACTTTTGCACCTGTTGTCCTAAGAAACAACCCATTAAAAACAATGCTTGAATTAAAATCAATCTAGTAATTTTTATATTTCTAGGGCTCTTTTCACCAATATAGCTTAGGCTAGTGTCTTGGAGTAGGGAGTAATTAAGTCTCCAAGACAATTAAAACAAACAAGTAGTTGATCTTGCGGTAGGAAAAATCCAATAGTCACTTGTATGCTCTGGGAAGCTCCTCTTAAAGGAGTCAAGCACGAGGTCATATCTGAACCAGTGGGATAATCAATTCTATCTCATTGGGAATGATAGCAGATGTGCGCGTATTAACAATGGTAAACCTCGGATAGACCATTGTTGAGGAGCCTGGGGTAACTTGTTGGTATACCTTGGATTATGTCAAGGAGCATTCAAGGGGATTGAGCTTTGTTACTCTGCCCTTGCATGTATGTCGGATCGTAGACTGTTCCCCCAGGTATATTAGTTCCTGTTGGTAACCATAGTGACCATAATCTTTACGGTTTTTTCCTAAGGTGACGGTGGAGGAAAGATCCCATTGTACTGGAGCAGACGTCGACTAGACTCACTTGGACTCTACAAAGGGTTATCTTCACTTGAGATGGTTTAAGTGGAGAAACTTGCACCGGTCTGTTTCATTAAGCAGGTTGTCGGGGTAACTGTTCCAACTACCCTGTCTACATTAAAATATTACGATGTTGGATTTCATCACCAACTAGTGTTTTTAGTATGGACAGTTACTGTTTGTGTGTGGTTTGATCTCCTAGAGTTTTAGGCATGTGATTCATTTGTTTGTTTCCTTAGTGACTCTAGGAATTTTCATTGAAATTTTCATTGATTGCATGTGATTAATAATTTTTAATCGTGGTTGAATTACCAAGACAATTGCGTAGACTCCAGGGGAGGCCCCCTGAGTATACATCAAGCCAACTTGAAGGGCTGCAAGCTCTAGTATCGCCTAGTGACAGTAGAATTAGATCAACATAAATAGGAGAATAATCTATAGTTACTCATCCTGATTATCAATCACAAACAACAGAGCATATTGAAGAGCCAATTTCATTTTCCGAAGTTACTCGTAGTATTTCTCCTTCCAGTGAATTAGCTCAAGGACTTGAAATTTCTGAGCCTGACACTGAACCTGCTGTATTGGAACCATCTTCAGGATTTGTTACTCCAACTTCTAGTGATCCTGGTTCACCTAGGGTAAGACATCACATTACTGAAAATATTCCTTTCGACCTCATATCTATTGAAGAACTTGTTGGTCCAAACGAAGATGTAACTCTTCCTGAAACCCAAGAAACTTTGAATCTTAGGGAGCGTGAATCAATATTCTACAGTCCTTTTAGAACTGACGCTTGGTATTTATCATTGACATATTTTTTTAGAAAACCCAGGTCTTAGTTATTTACCACCCCAAATTCCTTTTCATCCTACACCAAGAGGTTATTATCCTTCATCAACTATGTCAGGTGAGTCATCTATGTTTTCCCAATCTCCGGAAACATTTTTATATGGTGGTCCTTCTATTCCTTCGGGGTACCAGTCACTCTCTGGTACTTTCTCAGGAGCAACTCCTCGACCAACTAAACAAGTTTTATCATCTGGTACAAATGGAGCTACAACTAAGACGTTGAACGCGAAGCAATTTTTTATGATGTCTGGTAATATTCCAAATCCTCAACCTCAAGGTAGTCAATTACTGCCTGGGGGGAAATCTCAAGGTAATCAATTACCGCCTGGGGGGCAACCTCAAGGTAGTCAGTTACCGCTTGGAGGGGAACCTCAAGGTAATTTTTTACCAGTAAAAACTGTAGGACAATATTATTTACCTGGATAACAACCTCAAGGATAGTACATACCTAAAGGTTATCAACCTCAAGGACAACACATACCCCAAGGTCAACCCCAGACTCAGTATTTTCTTCAGGTTCCTTATCAACCCCAGATTCAGTGCATGCCTCAAGGTTATCAACCTCAAGGTTAGTACCCAACTTAAAGTTTCCAACCTCCTTCCGGTCAATCATTATTACAAGGAGTTTGAAATTTACCAGTTAACTATCAACCCTACGTTTAACCAGGTTCTGGTCCTTCATATGCACAACCTTCTACGGGTCAATACCCTGGAATGAACATGGTGTGGTATCCATCTCAAATTCAATAGACTATGCAACCTAATGTGAAGTTACCTAATCAACCTGGATAGCCTATAGTTTCTGGTCCAACCCAGAAACATGTCCAGCCTACTGCTCAAGTCCCTGCACCTGGTTATTTTCAGTAGCCCGGGCCTAGTACACCTCAGACTCCGCCTCAGACTGCTACAACTACTGCAACTCCTGTTCAAACTACAACACCTGTTTCTGGAGTATCCGTAGCTCCAGTTTCTTCTATCCCTGCATCAGTGCAAATTCCTCAAGCCTCTGTGCCACAGTCAGGATCTACAATTCAGACTATGGTCCAGATGCCTACAAGACAAGCTGGTACTAGTACGATTGTCTCTAGTCAACCACAGTTTACTTATCAACCGTACTAAGGGCAGTATCAATTTGGACAGGCTACACAAAATCCGATATATTAGTATCAGCCGTACCCTGGGTATACTTATCAAGTACCTCAACAACCCCAGTATGGTCTAGTTAATCTTGGTTACCCAGGAGCTTTCACGATTCCAAATGCGCATCCAATTCTAGGGTATCTTGGATATCCTCCTCCTGGCATTGGTTTGATCACACAAGGTTATTAAGACCCTAGCCATCGGTTACCATTCATAGCAACTTTAGATTTACTGGATCTATCACGCCTTATGAACGATCCCATTTTTTATCTTCCATATTGGCCACCGATTCCTAACAAGTTGCCCAGTGATATTACGAAGTTTGAAGGTAAGTCAGGAGAGGACCCATCTAATCACGTTATGACTTATCACCTCTGGTGCGCATCCAATTCACTAATCGATGATTCGATTCGTTTGCGTCTTTTTCAGAGAACTCTCATTGGTCTAGTTGCCAAATGGTACATTGAGTTACCACGCATTTTTTTAATAATTTTAATGCACTAGCTACTGCTTTCTTAACCCATTTTTAGTTGCCTGCCAGATACGACAATGACACAGAGTTGCTGACTTCATTAAAATAGTCTACGTCTACGTACATATCTGATCACATTCATGAATGGAGACATAGAAGGCGTTTAGTGAAAGTCTTTATTCCGGATCAGATTTTGGCTGAATGGTTTATTAAATCGTTATTGCCCAAACTTATTGAAGATGTGGCCAAAGGAGGTGTTGTTACGGAAGAGCAATTCATTGCTAAGGCTCAGTACCTTGACCTTGTATATACTCAGTCAGGTACCCTGTATGATAAAATCCCCGATTTACCAAGACCTGGTCAATTAACTACAACTCCTTCTGGCTCTCATGCCGCTGATGGTGTAATTGGTTTTGTTAGCACTGGTAAAAGTAAGAAGAAGTCTTCCAAGACCACTTCTCCTATTATCACTTTACCCGATTCACCCAAAGGAGATTCTTCCCTAGAAACTTATGCTGATATTCATGTTGTAGAGTCATCTACAACCAAATCTAAAACTGGTGGTAGGAAGAAAGGTAAGAATAAAAAGAAAAAATATTCAAAAGCTAAAAACGATACAACTAAACCAACTGACGAAAAATGTAAACCTCGATATCCTTGTCTAATCTGTGATGAGGATCATTTTACAAAAGAGTGCCTGCATAGAGCCGAGGTATCAAAATTCGTTAAGGGTTTTCCTATACCTACTGTCGTGAAGGATCCCTTTCCTGCTCAAGATAGTAACATGGTTGGATCTTCCTCCAATACGCTTGATAATATCTTAATAGTTGCGACGCGATCGCAAGATTATGGTAGTAAAAATACTGATAAAGAAGAAAAAACATCCAATTCTACATCAACTACATCTCCCTCAGTTTCTGATCCATTATAGATCGAGAAAAAAAATCCTGACTTAGTAATCAAACCACCTGCAAAAGGTGTACTTCTTAAATCAACTTTCAATCCACATGCGAGAGCTGCTCAGAATTACAATATTGTTGAAGATTTGGCAATTTCTCTTTCAGCAATGTCGGCTTTGGAAGTATTGCAATCATGCCTAGCCTAAAGAAAATTACTTTTGTCAGCCTTAGGAGCCGTAGATCTCCAGGATTCGAACCTCATGATCTTCGATTTAGAGAATTTTACACCTCGCCTACTCCATCAAATGGCTTTTCAGATTCCGGTAATAGTTAAAAACAAATGTATCTTTCGTACAGTTGTTGATGAAGGGGCTTCTACGTGTATTATGTCGTTAAAATGTTGGAAATCACTTGGTTCTTCGACCATTAACCAATCACCAACTATTCTCAAAGCTTTTGACGGAAGAGGTTTTCAGCCGTATGGTATCTTACAAGATCTACCAATAGAGGTCAAAGGCAAAATGGTTAATCTAGATGTGGAAGTAGTTGATGCCCCTCTGGATTACAACCTTCTCCTCGGTCGCAGTTGCTCTTACGCCATGACTGCTGTTGTATCATCGATCTTTCGTCTCATCATGTTTCCTCATAAAGGAAAGATCGTTAAAATAGATCAGCTCTCATATTATTCATCCGACCCAACCTCTACTGATAGCATCCAACATATTGAAAAATCGACTATCCCTTATAAGGATGTCGGAGTAGGTTTGCTTAAAGATTCATCTTTACTGGGAACTTTTTCCCTGCCTGCTCCCAACGTACAACTTCCTATTGCTAATATCAATATGATTACATCAAGTACTATTTCCTTTGATGATCCTTGGATAGTACCTTCATAATCAAAATTGGATTCTTTCAATGGCCCAATGCCTTTGAGTCCTTTTGAGTTAGCATATCAAAATGTACAGTCCTTTTCTGATACTCCTTAAATTGAGCCTGATCTAATGAATGTGATCAATCAGGAGTCATTTTCAATATCGAGCTTAGCTTTGACACCAATTCCAGATCCTGCTCAACAAGTATTCAATACTGATGAACATACTTGTGAATTCTTGTCGGTAGATGAGTTACCATGGGAAGATCTTCATCATAGGTCTTCGTTTTTACCTGATCTCGATCATTTTGAGAATGATTTTTCCTCCATTTTTACCACTGATTATGTCAAAGACCCTCATAATCCTCTTTCACATTTCGATTCTGAATTGAATTTAGAAAATATTTCTACAACGGTTCCTCTTGACATTTCAGTAAAACCTGGAATTGTTGAAAACATTCATATAAGTGCTTCTTGTACGACTGATGAAATCCAAGTATATAAAGCCTTATTTCAGGAATTCCATGACATTTTAACTTGGTCATATGAATAAATTCTAGGAATCAATCCGTCGATTGTTGTTCATGAAATTAAGACATACCTGGATGCTAAACCCGTTAGACAGTGATTATGTCAGATACATCTGAGAAAAGCTACCGCTATTAAAGAAGAAGTTGAAAAATTACTTCGTGCAAGTTTTATTTATCCAATTCCACTCATGGACTGGGTATCTAATAATGTTCTGGTCAATAAAAAACAAGGAACAATATGAGTATGTATCGATTATAGGGATATAAATCGGGCTTGTCCAAAAGACAATTATCCAACCCCTTACATCGATCAAATTATTGACGATTGTGCTGGAAGTGAAATGTCCTCATTCATGGATGGATTTTCCAGCTACAATAAAATCAACATACTCCCTGGAGATCAACCTAAAACAACTTTCATTTGTCCATGGGGAACTTTTTCTTATCGCAAACTACCTTTTGGCCTTAAGAATGCTGGCGCCACTTTTCAAAAGGCCATGTATTATGCATTTCACGACATTAAGCACATTGTAAAACCCTACCTCGATGATTTTTCTACTCATTCTTCACGCAGAGCAGATCATATTACTCATTTACAAGCCATTTTTATATGATGTAGGCATTATAAGATTCGTCTGAATCCTCACAAATGTGTTTTCTACGTACAATCTAGATGATTATTGGGATTTATTGTCTCAAAGGCAGGCATTCGTGTTGATCCATCGAAGGTTGAGGCAATCATCAATTTACCTCCTCCTTCTACTCTTCTCCAACTCCAAAGTTTGCAAGGAAAAGAAAACTTTTTACGTCGATTCATTCCTAACTATGTTGAGTTAATGAAAGGTTTCACTAGGTTGTTGAAACAGAATATTCCTTTCTTTTGGGATGAGGTTGCCAATAGATCTTTTGATGCTCTGAAACACGCATTGACCCATGCACTATTACTGCATCCTCCCAACTACAACTAAGATTACTTTTTGTACCTCTCTGCTTCCGATTCCACGATAGGGATGGTTTTAGTTCAGGAAGATGAATTTCATGGTGAACATGTGATTTACTATCTTAGTTGAAATTTGCATCCGACTAAAATCAAATATTCACATGTGGAGAAATTGGCCTTGGCACCTGTTCAAGTTGTCCAACGTTTTCGTCATTACATACTATTATGCAAAATAATAGTGATATCTGATTGTAACCCTATGATGTATATCTTGACCAAACAATTGCTAGGGGGAAAATACTCCAAATGGATTGTTATCCTACAGGAGTTTGATTTGGAATTTGAAAAGTCAAAATCGAAGAAATCATTGATATTTGTTGAACTTATGTGTGATTTCCCATGTACTAATACAGAAACTGTGGCGGAACAACCAATCGTGGATGAATCCTTATTTCTTATTAGTACCATTGATCCTTGGTATGGAGATATTATTGTTTATCTTTAGACCCAATATTTTTGGCCTGAGATTTCACAGTCACAATGACAAAAAATACGTTTCTAGTCTCAACAATATCATATTGTTGGCGACACACTATACCGTCATGGTGCGGACTCAGTTTTTCGACATTGTCTAACCCACGAAGAAGCCGAAAAGGTTTTAAATGACTGTCACTCTGGAGCATGTGGCGGTTATATGTCTGGGTACACTACAGCCCAAAATATATGGTGTGTCGGTTATTTATGTTTTTCCTTATTTAAAGATTGTATTTACGCAGTCCGAAAATGTCGTAATTGTCAAATATTCGATTGAAAAATGCATGCACCACCTCCTCCTCTTCACCCTATAATTGTTGTCAGTCCTTTTGCAAAATGGGGCATTGAATTCATTACATGTAACCCTCACTTAGCCGAGGGGCATGGATATTATTATTCTAGCAGTAGATTATTTTACCAAATGGGCCGAGGCGATGCCTACATTTGAGGCAGATGGAAAAAATACAGCCACTTTCGTGTCCAATCATGTGATTTATTGTTTCGGTATACCCCAAGCGATAATTACTGATCACGGGAGCCATTTTCGAAATATCATGATGACCGAGCTAATAGACCAACTTGGCCTATACCATGACAGTTCTACACCATATTATCCGCAGGCTAATGGTTTCGTTGAAGCAATTAATAAATTCTTAGTCACCATGATTAAATGAATCATTAGAATTCATAAGTTGAATTAGCATACCATGCTCTTTTCAGCACTTTGGGCATATCGAACCTCAGCAAAAACATCGACAGGCTTTACCCATTTTCAACTAGTTTATGGTTTAGAAGTGGTATTACCCATTGAATGCGAGATACCGTCATCCAACTAGCCATAGAGTTACTACCAACCACTTTTGAAGAGAAGAAACGTTTTTTTATACTTGGCTGAATTAGATGAGAATCGACGCACTGCTGCATTAGCTACCGAGACTCATGCGAAAAGAATGAAAGCTCAGTATGATAATAGTGTTACCCCTCGTAATTTTTCAGAAGGAGACCTAGTTTTGATTTATGATCAAGCCAATGATAAACTAGGGGCTGGGAAATTTGAACCCATGTGGCATGGTCCTTATATTGTCAAGCGACAGTTTGCAAAAGGGGCCTATGAATTGATTGATTTTGACGGGGTATCTTTAGGTAAACCCAGAAATGAACTTTATTTGAAGAGATATTACGCTTGATTTTTGTGTGGAGATCTTCTCTCTATATTAGTTACTTTCTAGCTGGTGTGCTATAGATTAGAAACATGTGCCTAGCTTAAGTGTGGTTTTACTACTATTCCTGATTATCTGGATTACTCTTGATATCACAGATGTCGATGTCTTTTCAAAAAAATATTGGTTTTGCTGATGGCACTTATCCTAGTACACAGAACATATCTTCCACAGCTTGGATTATTTATTCACCCACTGACGAGTTAGTATCTATGCATGGGTTAAGCCTTGGTCAAACAACGAACAATATTGTTGAATATAGTGCAGTTATTGAATTATTGTCAGAATCCATTTCATTTGGAATTCAGAGTTTCATCGTTAGGTTAGATTCTGAACTCATTGTATTACAGTTAAACCAAGTATATGCCATTAGAAACCCAATATTATTAAGATTATTTTTAAGGGTTTGTCTCTTGGAACGAGAGTTTGATTATATTGAGTATCAACACATTCCAAGAAATTTAAACACATTAGCATATGCAATAGCTTCTAGTGTTATAAACATACATTTGCAATAATAAAGTAATAAATCAACATTCGATAACATGATTGAACAGGTAACTGGAAATAATAGTATATCATAGTATAGATGTAGTGTTCAAAAAATAGTACATCGTCTTCGATCATAGGTTCAAAACGCCTTATGATCGGGAAAAAGTGATACAAAAAAATGAGTCTATACATTCAATCATCCACTATCCATGGTAATGATCATGATAATACACTACTGCTTGTGCCACTCCACTCAAAAATCTTCTGAATGGTCCAGGAACACCAATAACATATCTGAATTTGAAATTTTTGTTATCAGTTTTGGACGATTTAAAAACAAAATAAAAATTAGAAATTAGAACATGTTAAAGAGATTTTTTACCTAACTCATCCCACTGAGCTACTGGAGGAAGTGGCATATCTCGGTCCCCGCGGAAATCTATGCCCGCATAAGGAAAATCCTCTATCACAAAAAGTTGGCGTTCTAACCAAAGAAAATAAGTCGAGGGAAATCGAACAATATCCCCACCCTCATTGTGACGGGCCATCAAAGAAACCCATTGAACCATCCGAGGCTCTTGAGGTCTACCAAAATCAATAGGAATATGTTGCGGGGCTAATAGAGGAATCCTCTTTAAAGCAAAGGTAACCAAGATAGATCCATATCCGAAGTTGTTTAAATTCCCGTTTTTTTCTCTAGTTAGTTGGCCTTTGACATTAGCCGACACTGCCTCGTACCAGTTGAATATAGTGCCTCGGAAACAATATACTGCAATCCGCATCTGAGATCCAGTAGCTACATGCAATTCTGCACTTCCGCACAACTTGGTAACAGTAAATGCAATCACTTTTAACTCGGGACGGATGATAGTTTTAATATCAATCTGTTTGTCTCTAGGATTGGCTTCATCATTACAAAACTCTAATTGTAGGCTAGCAACAGACTGGCTACCTGGCCTAGCCCCAAATAGAGAAAGTGGTTCGCCTCTCTTAGACAAACCAGTCAAAAAATATATGTCCTCCAGCTCAATTTCGAGCTCGTGGCCTCCAATAACGAAACACTGGTCCTGAACGTCTTACTTGTTTACTAACCGAGTGAGAATATCTACTTGAGCTCTCATGCCACTGATAGCCCAGAATTTGAATAGCCCGCATGCTCTTAAAACTTGCAATGTAGGTTGATGAATCATTGCTGCTTCATCTACCTCCTCATGTTCTCGTTCTCGCAAAATGAGCATTGTAAATATCCTACAATGAGTAAAATGAAGGATTAGAATCATTTTAAAACAAAAAATTTTGGTAATTTGGGAGGAAATTGTGTTTTTAAATTCGTTACGGTACCCCCGCACTTTACGCTCAGACATAGTGCGTAGCTCCACACGAGCTCTGTGTTAAAAGTGCGGGGCCTCGACATTTTCCTTTGTGAGAAAATGTCGGGGTCTACACGTACCTAGTGTCCTACATGTGAACCCCCGAGAGCGGATTTTTGAACCAATTTTCTTCCCAAAAATGAAATTTAGACCCTAATTTAAGAAAATGAACGAATGAAAAGAAAGGAAAAGAGGATGTGGATTACCTAGAGCAGATGGTTTTCGATTTCAACAGTTGGTTCGTTCAGAATCTTCTCCGACACGTTTTTTGCCAAAAGCTCTAAAATTTTCACTCCAAACTCAAACGGTAAAAATGAACTTGAAAAACTCCTTTTTATAAGTTTTTTTTGAATAAATAGAATTTAAATTTGTTCATTTTTCACTTTAAAAAGATGTTTTTTCAAAATATTTTTATTATTGAAACATATATGTTTAATTTTTTGAGTTTTTGTGCAAAATACCGGATTTTTCAAGAAAAATGATCATTTTTTACGAAGAGCATACTTTTATCAAATTTTCAGGCTTTTTAAAATTTACGAAAAAGCGAAACCATGGAATCCTCTTTTAAGCCCTTTTCAGACTCTCTAAAAATGAAAAGATTGCCGAGTACTTGACTATTCGAACTCGTTAAAGGAAATGAACGGTCGTCCCTTCAATATAAGTTTACCCCTTTTCTGGACTGAAATGGACTATTTATGAAAAAGGTATACGTTGACTAATCATGGTCAATAGAGTTCTCTCTTGCATTATTTTATCCTTTTTCGGGCCTAAGAGACTAAAATTACGAAAAGGTACACCCATGGAGTTTTCTTAAGTTTTTTCTTCTGACTCCCTAAAAATGAAAAACACTGAGTTTCTCCTATACTAGACTCGTTAAAATTTAACAATAAAGGACCTATCGATTACAAACAGGAACGAACCACTCCTTCTTCGGGTTTGATTTTAAACTAAGTTGGACTCATCTAAAGGATGAGCTTATAAACAAGCAAATTTTATCCTCCTCAAGCTTGTCAAAAAATAAAGAGGTACTTGCCCGAAATGGTGGGGAAAAGAGAGAAAACAGATTCATTTGTTACACTTTGATTTGTAAAAGCATTACACCACTCTTGAACATGACACTTTTGTCACACTTCTACCTGGGTTGGGAAATCCTTTACCTATCAGTTAATCAAACCATATTGAAGGTCTTTAGCCAATTTTTGGGTATTAGCTTAGGGAAACTGTCACCAAAACATCTGCAGTGTCGTTATGTGTTCAAGAGGACAGTCAACAAACCATTCATCTGCAAACATTTTTCTCCATTCGCATTGACCATCCCTGAGTCAGTCCTTGCAAAAAATTTCTTCAAAACTTGATCTATGGTTTCGTGTTGTGAGCTTGCTTAAGACAAATCACTTTCTATCGATGAAAACTCATCATCTAGGAAGTTGATCTAGAATCTGTCAGTACCTTGGAATCTGCATGCCTTAATGGCAGGTTTCTCATCTTCGACGACAAGTTGCATCATTGATCTTCGATCGAACGATTCCGTGAAATGTTCGACTTCAGATCACTTATTCACATTTCATGGATTGTACTGAGTAATTTGAGATCCATTGTCATTATTGGTGGTTTCTCTCACACTTGTTAATAGTTCACATCATTGACTGGTAATCAAGTAGTTTCTACCATGTTCGACTTCAACACATTTAATCGCATGGATAGAATCGTACTAGTTCGGGAAGCAGAAATCAAAACCCTGGATCTAGTTTCCACCATCCAGGTTGCGAGGATTTTTATTATTCATTATGTAGTAGACTATTCATTACAGATGGTTGCGTCGATCCTGTGTCTACACTATTGATGTAATATTAAAATAATTTCTGTATCAGAACAAGTTTAATTAGTTTTGATCTAAGTATGGGAATGCCTACCTCAATGATGATATATATATATATATATATATATATATATATGTTTTGCATTGAATGTTTTTACAGGGTTCCAATTAGGGTGTCCACAGGCTAATCCTTGAAATGAAAAAGCACATCACTCCTCGAATGCTCTTAGACTTCACACTTTAGGGGGAAATTTGTTACACTGAAATTTGTCACCATGAAATTTTAGTACTCCCTTAGAAGTCTATAACATCAAAGTTCCTAAAGTAAAGCATTGAAATTAAGAGAAAATCTCATAAAAGTCTTAAAAACACTTGTACCTCACTTTCTCTTAACATTGCCTGCGGTGCCGCACTTTTTTGCTCTAAATCATGCGGAGCTAAACGCACTTTTTATTCATTAAAGGTGAAGACCCCTGTAAAAGGTAAAGCAAAGGCAGAAAGTAACATTTAGAAGCCCAACAGTCAAATCTGGAAGCTTCTAGAAGTAGTTATCTGGTCGAAGGTTCACTCTATCATGTATGTTCATTCCTCCATTATGGGAGCCTACCTCTTGATTTATGGAGCCCAATCCCTTCAAAAGAGAATTATATCCCTTCTTAAGGGGAACCATAACCTCCTCTCTTTTCCTATAAATTGAAGCCATAGTGTAGCTTCAAAGGTTGGAGTTAGTGAGTTAGACTTGGAGGATTTTTGAGGAGAAATGTTGTAGAGACTCATAATCTCATAGCCAATCATTATATGGGAATGATTACACACCCATGTGCTTTTAGCTGAGAGAGTACAAGGCTTGTCAGAGTAAAGGAAACGTCTGTTCCGGACCCCAGGAAGGCCTGTATGACATCAAGGCGGACACGATTGTAAGGCTCTTCTTTATTTAAGTTAATACGAATGAATATTGTTTTCTCAATGAGTTATTTAATTAATTATCTCATTACTTGAATTCCTTGATCATATTGATAGATGTTTGATTCATGAATTGATTTATTATACAGGTGCTTTTGATATTTTCTTGTGTTCGTGATTGCAGATTCTTGACGACGACTTTCTTCAAGCTACTGGAAAGAAGATCAACGCTGGACTACAAGTAGGTTTCTAAAACCCTGTTATAATTAATTCCATGTCAAAAAATATCTAGAGAATATAGTTTTTATTTGTCTGTTTGTTGCTAGCTGTCCGTAGGATACTTGGGAGGTTTGTCTTGTTCGCAAGAATGAATTATCTGTCCAACACCAAGTCATCAACATCTTAGACCAAAGGGGGGAGTGAGGTTGTTAGTGCAAGTTCATCATTCTCCCTCTTAGCTTCCTAGAATGTGATTGCAAGTACGAGGCCATCATCCTAACATGTTTATATGTTGTTACCCTACTTGAGAGCATAAACATTTCCACCTAAAAAAATTGAACTTGAACGAGTGTGAGAGGTCCATCAAACTATATTAATTTACTACTTAAATAATATTTAAAAAAAATCATCAAACCAATACAACACTAGTTTAGTTTCTAACATCTCAAGTGGAAAAGCTTTCCTCCACTCTTAGGAAACTCAATACCATTATTAACCTAATTACCCTTTCCCCATTTACTGTTTTCTCCACCTTGGAGGATTATCCTCTTTCACATCTTTGCTTAATTCTAAATATACACAACCAAGTACAACCTTAAACATTTTCCCTTCCATCCTTGATATTATGTTAACACTATTTATGGAGCATTCCTCTCCGTCATTCTTGTTTTGTAGATAGACAAGGAAGTGCAACTACATATTGTTTTGGTGATGACGACCTAGTGCTATCAAGTAAGGGGTAGAATAGATACACATAAGAGCTATCAAGTCCGCAGTGTACAACTAATATTGTTGAAAGAATGTTTCTAGTGTATTATATTTTAAGGGTAAATCCTATGAAAGGAATAACATATTGTAATTAATGCCTTTAAACTATCTTAAAGTAGGACATTTATATGTCCTATACTTAAATATTTCAAGATGCACCTAAGGCATTCTTCCCTTACAAATATGTTTTGGTGTTAGAATCTTTATAATTATGGTTAAATTAAATTTGGAATTATGTTTAATGGTTTAATCCTTTGAGGAAAATGTCTTATTATTTTTCTCTATAGGAACTAAATTTTGTGGAGAATAGGTAGCATCAATTAGATATGTTTTTATTACACGTTATACAACTATTTCATCAATTCTATATACTAGATACAACTACTCCATAAATTCACAAACATGTCAGTTACATATCCGTTGATAGTTTAACGAATGCAACTTGGGAAACAAATGTTTAATTAAGCCACTTGAGCTAAGATCATTTCAAGCTTTCATCCTCTCTCTGGGTGTAAACACAAGTTCAACCAATCAATGTGTCCCATGGGTCTATGGAAGCCTCATTTGAATTGAACCTTGCCTACTTGTGAAACACTCCTATCTTTCCACCATTAGATCCAACTGATTTGGAAATTTTGAAAAGGAGGATATGGGGGTGGGATATGATCTACTTATGTGTGCCCTATCCATGAAACCATTTAACATGGTCTCTTTGGGGTCCACCATAAGTTAGAACAAGGTGTCCCCTATGGCTCCATGAATCCCTCATGGGAATTGAATTTTTCTCGTTGGTGAAAGAATAGTTTGATGGCATGAACCATGAGAAAAGAACTCAACCTTCTCATAGTTGATTTTGTGTTATTTTACGATTTTTTATTATTATTATTTTCTTAAGTAATTCTAAATTCACAAGAAATTTGTTCTAACTATGTGGGATGATTATGCACTGGCCACCTAAAGCCATAATTAAATCATGTAACTACTCCAAATATAAATCATCCATAACACAAAGAATCCTAAATTCATAAAGGATTTTTCAAATTTTTATAGTATCAACAATTAAATCATTCTTCCAAAACATTAATTCTAATCCCCTTTCCCAAGTTATATTTTTAATACTTCATTCCATATTATAGTAGAAGAAAATAATGCGATACAAATATTATTGACAAATCCTTCAGTACATTTTCATAAGATGCGTTTTTCTTACCCATGCCAACCTCCCTTTTTTTCGTTGTTCCATATTACAAAAAAAAATGAAAGAAAACATTTCCATTTTACAAGAGATTTCTACTTTCCACCATTATACCATTATACCTCGCAAGCTAATCCATGTAGCTGGGACGTGTCTACATGTTATCATGAACTTATTAATATAAATTATGCAATCTAATATGAACTAAAATTTTTAATATAAATAATTACACCGTAAGGCATTCCTTTTTGAAAAAAACTCCCCTACATGTTATCATGAACTTATTAATATAAATTATGCAAGCTAATATTTATTAGAAATGTTAATATAAATAGTTACGCTGTAAGATGTTCCTCTTTGAAAACAACTCCCCGAGCTGCCACTTTGTACCAGTTTGCACCATTGGATGGAATGTTAGACAATTGAAGATTTTTAGGCCCTAGGTTTAATAGTTAATAATTAAGAGAAAAATAATAGTTAAGGAAACTAATAAGGAGGTTCAAACACTAATCAAACAATTGTTTATTGGTTAACCTTTTCTGGATGAATAAACCCAGAGTCTTATTCCCTTCTAGGTTTTTTATGTGAATGTGTGCACAAACCTCTTTTATGGAAACTATAAGCTATGCTCCTGCCTATTTGAGATGGCATAAAATTATGCGTAACCTCTTTCGTGGAAACAAGTCGTGCTACTTCCTGTTTGAGATGGCATAAAATAATCCTACTGCTAAGTAGGGCTTTACCATCATCCTGTTGCCCATGTATCGTATGCCACCAACAATCAAAATAGAGAATTTCTTGTCTCCTAATGTCATGAGATTGAGGTTATTATTTCATTTCCAAACTTCAAATTAATAAAGCAAAAAAGTATGAGAAATCCATCATGAGATTGAGGCTATTATTTCATTTCCAAACTTCAGATTAACAAAGCAACAAAGTATGAGAAACCCAATAGATAAGTGAAAGTAAAAATCTCTTGCATTTCCCCTTGAGTTCTACTTTCTTTCTTTTTCATTTCTTTTTTTTTGGAAAACTCAAAGCAAAAATATATTGTATTTCCCCTTGAGTTCTACTATTTTTTTCATAAAAATCAAATCCAACATGGATTCATGCTTTGTTATAGCTTGGTAATATTAAACAACAATAGACACAACACTGTGAGTCCAATCTCTTCTTATTACGTACTACATTTATATTTTATTTCAATATCCAACAAAAGGTACTCTTTCATTTTCGAACTTATTATAACAGGTTTAGATGTTTCTTTTTCCAAATTTTAGTTTCATTCCACCTCGAATCGGTACTCAGATTTCCTAAATGAGAGACAACCTAAGCTCTAAACAGGAAATAACTACTGGATTAACTTGGGAAAAGCTATCCAGTAATTTCTAGCTTTTGGAATAAGGTGGAATTAAATATTTATAGTCATGGGACATCCGTATGAATTTTATGCAAATCCTGAAGCAGGTTTCAAGGATTCATGGACATTTCTTTTGAGTGCATTTGATGTCCATCAAATGTTTCATTCGAGGAAGGAACCGTAATTTCAATCAAATACTCAATACCATACGAAGGTAAAGGTACTTATCCTAGAATCTCATTGTCATATTAAATGCATAAAATTATCCATTGCATCCCTTTTCTTCTTTTACATTTTGTTAGCATGTCCTTGCTATCTAAACTAAGTAGTCTCATTACACCTATCAATATCTTTTACCATATGGAAATTGTAAGGAAAACCACTAAAGGAAAATAATTAGTTAAGGAAAAAGATTACCTAAAGAGTAAATTTCATTGTAAAGGATGGATAACACTCTTACAAGCAAAATCAATAATTTAGTTAATTAGTTAATGTACTATTAATAACAAGGGGAGATGGATGCAGGAATTGCTTTTATTTTTGTGTGACTGATATTTTAAATTATATGTCATAGAAAATTAAGCTATTTTTCTTTCATTAATTAGTATGAGTAAGTAATATTTTATCACATGGGAACTAGAAGTGATTTTTTATATAACATTTTATAGACAGAGTTATCTTTAGTGCGAATTTTTGAAGTTTTTTTCGGTGGATTTTTCTGGTCTAATTTCTTTAAAATCCAACAAGAATTTATTGAAAAAAAAAAATTGATGGGTAAATTGCACAATCGAAGTGTCCTAGGGGTTTTTTAGGTGCTGAATCTATATATACAGTAAAAAAACTAGTTTAAATAACAGAAATCAAGATTTTACCTCAATTTGTCTCAGCGGATTCCGGCACTGGAAACTCCAAAAAGTCACACTAAAGACTACTCCATTAAGAATCCACTGATTTCATGTGGTCGACCTTCACTTCGGCTTCATCGAAGAATTCCAAACCTTTATTTGGACATCCATTTCAAGATAGATGATTCTTTACTTAAAAATTCACCTTGCATCTCATCATCTATCTCTTGCAAATTGTTAAAGAATCTTAAAATGCCAAACAAAGACAGGGTCCTAACGTTTGTGCTTTAATTAATTGTCTTCATTTTAAGAGTCTTTCTGCCTCTGCATATTGAGGAAAATGGGATTGTAATGAGTGGTAACAAGGCTATGGGCCCTAATGATATTTTATCTCAATATAGGAAGAGAAAAGTAAAGGGATTAATATGTTATCAAATAGAACAAACATATATATAAAAGTTTCAGAAAATAAATTAGGGACAGTTGTTATGGTGTATTTGGTTCACGGATGTATGAAATCGCACTAGTTTAAGGGGTGTGGTTCATCCCTTTAAACTATAGGTAAAAGGCAGAAAGTGGTGGAGTTCAAAAGCATACAATCTAGAGGAAAAAACATGCAAATGTATACTCAAATTAAACTAAAACTAAAACACAAATATACAAAAGCCATTGAAGAGAGTCAAATGATAATAATTCAAACGGTGGCTCTAGGCCCCTTCTTATTAAGCGTTTGATATGAAGAAGAATTTTTACCCACTTGCCAAAGGGCCCCTAGACAATGGTTCTAGGTCTCGATGCAAGGATGTTGTTTTCCAAGCTCGCCTCGGTGCAAGCTCCCTCTCTCTCTGCTGTGATGGATTAAGATTGTTGGATGGCCAACAATGTGTCCCCTCTATTTCCAGCTTTGGGTCACACACTGCTGGTATTTCTTGGGAAATTATGGCCAGCATAACAATGTGATCACCCATTCTTCATCTCATGGTGGCTTTATATAGGGGATTTAAAATCCTCCTTCCCTCCCTTGGTACATGGTGGATGGTGACCCAAGGGAGGGGTATGATTCCATTATGTGCTCCAAATATTACATTGTGTGTTGACATAGTGTCTAAGGAGGCAGTGGTGGCTTTCCTTAGGCGGCTTCATGTAAGGAGTAACTTGTCCTTTTCTTTGTGTGGTCTCGGATAGCGACATTTTGCCACTTTTAGGAATGTGCACTTATCGGGAAAAAACTCACGCAGAAGGCGCTCTTCTCGAAGGATAATGCACACACATAACATTTTATGACTAATTCAAATTTGATTTCCTTTAAACCTTTGAGATTTTAAATACTTTCTAGATTCCATAATGTCTTCCTGCCCTGTAAATCCTTTGGCTTGACATTAATTAATGTCATCTTTTGACGTACGATTTTCCAGTGTTAATAGTTGCCCCCTAATGTGTGAGGTCTAGGAAGGATTGTATAGCCAAAATACATTATAGTTTATTTTCTGTATCGTGCGCAGAGAGAGAGGGAGACCTGTGTGAAGCTTTGGAGTTGAAAACACCCTGCACCGGTTCCAAGAATGACCACATCTAAGGTATCCCTGCAAGAAAATACAATTTACAATATATATACATAATTTCAACAAGGCGGGCATGTCCCATGCTCGTGATGTTATGGCTAGTTAAACAAAGTTGATAGATACATGTTCAGTCTGTGTCACTACTATGGTAGTGATGCTGGCGGTTGTTGACGACGACTTCTGATGCCCTCAGAGGAATTTTTTCTTTGAGGACAGGTGGAATGTGATACCCATATGCGTAAACTTGGTATGGCATATAGTTTTACAATGTATGCATAGGTGTTGGTTGGGACCTTCCTGTGTATGCATTGTTGACAGAGACGCTTATGGAGGCACGGGTCTTCGACGGATTTGATCAAAGTGAAATGGTGTTAAGGTACGATACCATATTGACATGAAAGCTTTTTTCGTAGTCTAATTTTAGGAGGATCGATGACATCTGTGGACAATGATGTCTCCCACAGTGCCACCCAAGGATGACCCTTTGTATGGAGAGGGGTGATCCAAGGTATCGCTTCCCTTTTGGAATGTGGGTGTTGAAGTCGACAAAAAGGAAGCCTCAACTGAATGAGGGGTCGCCGATACGAGGGATTGGGGACCTAGATGTGGTGGGTTTAACATAGGAATGTTGGTGAGAGGTGACTGAAAACTGATGATGGGGATTCAGTGGCCCAAGGTCGGAGCATACTTAAGAAAATTGGTGGCAGTCATAATTATTTCTGAAGGGAAAATCCCTGGGGTCAGTAGGACTTCCAGGGCGGGTGTAAACCGGCTATGAATGTCATGATGGTGCATGCATGGGGGTGAAATACTCCGATCAAGGAAGATCAGGGACTGTTGCCATGGGAGAAAAAATGAAATACGAGGGTGGTGGGGCGAAGTGCATCGTTTGGGGTCTTTGTACAATTACCAAAAGAATAAAAATAATGGGGTTTGGTTTGTACAAAACACAGAGACGGGTACCCCAAAACATGAAAATGTTCACTCACTAATGTTGTGAGGAAGGTATTTTGTTGAGGGTGGGGGTCCCATTGGTTGGTCTCATGTGCAGGTTTGATGAAGCAGATGAAAAAGTGTCATAGATGGGATTATGCTAGTGGAGGTATGGTGGGCCAAATGTAATGCGCGGTGGTGCGGGTTTTATCTGCTTGTACAACCTGGTCGTCTGGGAAGGGGGTTTCAGTTTGCATGGTAAACTTGACCTTATGCATGATGAATGGATGGGCACGAGGTGCTTCCCAGACTGAAGTGGTATGGCCATGGTATCACTGTTGTTGTGATATATGGTCTACTTTGGGTGACAAGCGCCATGGAGGGGAGGCTCTACCGACCAACGCGGATGTTTACCATGTGCAGGGTGAGGTGATGATAAACATGGTCAGGTATGAGGACCCTATGGTTTATTTTTTATGGAGAAATGATGTCAGGATATGCAAAGTTTTCTGGGACTCTATCATGCTAAGGGTAGAATGATACCTGCTCTCGAATTTTTAGTAGATGGTGCTGTGAATGGTTTGTGGGTTTTTCCTAGAAAAACAACTACCTCAAGTGAAAGAATCTTCTTTTCATAAAATATTCTTGAAAGGCATGAGATTTAAAAAGGAAGATGAGAGAGGGCATACCTACCGGTGATGAAAAATTATTTTTTTCTAGAAAGCGAATGTGTGGCATCGCTTCCATTAATCATGGAGTACTGATGATGGTGCAACTTACGGTTCGCAGAATGGACCTTCCGATTTCCTGTTATGGCCCTCCGAAGTTTTTGAAAAGGACGATAAATAGATGAATATGGCCCTAGTTAAATTCATTTATACTTGTTGAGGTTTGAGAGGTCAGAGGTGTTTGCGTAGCATTCCTTGCCATTGTGGTTAGCCTGTGTACCAAGGACTATCGATACTATGCCGAGGTAACTTCCATGACATCCTGCATTTTATTTTTTACAGTTTGATGGTGCCAGGGTCTGTAAAAATTGGGTTTCTATGGACTATAGGTGAATTTTTCCCTAGATTGTGTGGGCGATCTGGGTAAAAGTGCACCTTCCTTGCGTGAAATTTTGAGGGATAGGCATGCGAGGGCGCTCTATTCCCAAATTTTAGTGTGCCTTAGACGCGCCTGTGAAAAATATAGGTGCGTGCTAAGTGCGCCTGTCTGAGGGATAGGCGCACAAAGGTCGAGGTGACAAAAATTTTGGTTTTTTGTCTATTTTTTGGGTTTGTTTTCTCTTTACTGATGGGTACCTGTGTTTATGATAGGTTATTGTGGAGGGAGCGGGACTGGCCCAAGATCCGAACCACTCTAGCTGCTGATGCTGGGGCGCGACATCAGTTTGCCGCATGGGGCCTTCTAAAGTTTGTTGAAAATGAGTTTCTTTAGTCGCAGGACCAATTACTGCGCTACATTATACAACACTGGCATAGGAGGTGCAACATGTTCATGTTGCGGGGGA
This sequence comes from Pinus albicaulis, assembly GCA_034641835.2. NCBI lineage: Eukaryota > Viridiplantae > Streptophyta > Pinopsida > Pinales > Pinaceae > Pinus > Pinus albicaulis. The sequence goes on along the minus strand of JAXQQM020062031.1, from coordinate 288,599 downwards.
TGAACTTGGTGATCCAGCTCGAGACATATATCTACTTTGTGACCGGGTTACTGCCTTAGGGTGAGGCACTGAGGTACCCACTCCCCTATGGCAGAGTGAACCTGGATAGATTCCGGAGGCGTCATTGCCGGGGGGGGTGGGGGGGGTGCTCCTCTTACCGAGGGATGCATCAACATTGCATCAGTTACAGATGTGGTAGAGAAGTGTGATCTAGCAGTGATTGTACGATTGGCGGGGTTGGTGGCTCCGCATCGGGCAGTTAGCCCGCAGGTTGGAGTTTTGCATCGGTTGAGGTCCCAACATTTTTTCAACTTCACACGCTTTTGTTTTGATGGTATAGTGTCACAATTGAACAAGGTCCAACGTGGATCTAATTCATTTGCGCACGCCAGCATCCTATGCAACATCATGTATGAGAGGGTGGTGGTGCTGCCTATTGGGGGGCCATGGGAGCCATGTATGAGGAGGTGGGATCCGGTGATGCTGCGGGGTGGTGGTGGCATGGTGGGGCGTTATTGGAATGCCACGACATAGGCCTGGTTCGAGGCCAACCCACAGATTTTCTTTCCATACATGTATGCGGGAATGGACTTCCAGGGTGATCCAGACATGGGTCTCCCTTTTGGTTATGTTTGGGGACCTGCAGGTACGTGTTATATATTTTGTCTTCATTTGTTTGGGTATGTATGTACTTACGTGTTTTTCTAGTGACACTGACCTTGTTTTGGTTACTCGTGCAGATGTTGGTGAGGTGGGTCGCCCTGTGGCCCAATTGGTGGGCCATGATCCTCTGCGACGACCTCGGGGCGGCCAGGGAGGAGGTGATGCAGGTGGACTAGGTGGTGGACCTGGTGGAGATGGTGTTGGCCCCTTAGGTGAGGGTAGCAGCGCGGCTGTTGCAGAGGTTATGACCGAGCGAGCTCGTGTTGATGCGGTAGAGGTGTGCATTGTAGAACTAACAGCTTAGGTGACTGCTCTTGAGGAATTCTGGGGTCGAGTGGACCGTTTGACCCACGATATGCCTACTTGAGGTTTCATGGATGACTTCAAGGAGGTTTCGTTAGAGATAGTGATGGCCTTCGAGAGGAATTATCGGCCTACTCTACATCAGGCTGCGATCGCAGTTGTGATAGCAGCTCCAGTGGTGGTACCGAGAGAAGTGGTGGGTCCAGGTGCCCCCGTTAAGGGGGCACCCCCAAGGTATTTTTGTACACAGGGAAATCACTCGCTATGAGGATGCTTCCCTTATTTTGACAACTTTTGTATCTTTGGGCTGGCGATTGGGCCAACGACACTATTTTTTGTACTCGAGTATACATATTTTGATATATATATATATATATATATGAGAGATATTCTTTGCGGATCTACATGATGTATCACTTGTTTCTGTTTATGTATTTTTCTATGCTGATGGATATCTATATTTTTGGTTTTATGTGTGATGGTGTATTCGAGATGCATTCCAGTTTAGGATATTGTTAGCTATGCGATCAATTGTTTGGTTTTGACTCCTTGGTACATGTGAAAATGTGATATAGTCAAATTGTCTGCTTAATCTTTTGGCACACAAATATTTTCTAAACAGATGTGTATCTCTTGTCTCAAAATTTTGGTTTAATACTACTAACTGGGAGTCAAGGTAGATATGCATATGGCTAATTCCCTGATGGAGGGCATCGCACATAAGTCCGATGACGGCGTTATATTCTGCATGATTGTTTGTTGATGAACCGATACACACATCATTTGAACATAGAGGTGTTCGGTCAAGGTAGTAAATGACCCAGGCATCTGTGGCTAAATTTTGAGACCATCTTGATGATCCATCAGCAAATCCAAAATAGGGTTTGTTCTGGTGATCCATGGTGATACTTCAAGAACTTTTTAAATAAGTCTTTGGGTCAAAAATCTTGAGTGGTTGGGTTTTTGTGTACTCTCACTCTAGGGGAAGGGTTGTCGGGGCCCTTATGGGTAGAATTTCTTGAGGTAAAGGCTGTTGACGGGGTTAGTGAGGCAAGTCTCATCCGGTTCCGTCAATATGTATGCCCCGTATCAGAGGCAGTGTTTAATGATGTAAGGTCCTTTCCACAAGGCTTCTAACTTTCCTGGCCCTAAGGCCTCTTTTTCGACATCATAACAGAGGAGTAATTCTCCCTCGGTGAATGATCGAGGGGTGATGTGGCGGTCGAATGATGATTTTACCCTTTTCTCTTGGGCCTCATTGTGTTGCAGTGATTGTCATCGATTTTCGTCGAAAAGCTCTAGTTGTGCTAGGTGCTACTCTAGAGGTTGGGTGTCATTGAGGAGTTCGATGGTGGCACGTGGGATCTTGCAGAAATCTATGCAAAAGTGCAAGGTACCTTGATCTTTTGCAGCAGGAGTTAGATGGAAATCCTGGGACGAGGGGACGGCAGTAATCCTATTGCCAATATGATCTGACACAAATCGTATATGGTGGATTGTGTCATCAGCATTTGGCGGGGGGAGAATCTTTGTAATGGAGTTATGTATGAGCACAAGGTTTGGTTCCGCGCTAGGATGGTCGATTTCTGGTAGGTGGAAATTATGCCTGTCATAGAGGTGCCTAAATATTTCCATTAGCAGGAATGACTGTCATGTGTGATTGTGGCCGGTGTAGATGGTGCACGGTATCACTGAGCCAACAGAGTAGATAGTGTGGGATTCTACGCTACTCGTTGTTCCTGATGTGGATGCTTGGAAAGGGTCAGTTTTAGAAGAGGTTGCAGCCCCTCACCAATGTCCTTTTTTCTTGTAGTGTTGCCTTCTATTTCCATTTCTGTATTGTTGGCGTAGGTGCATCTACCTCTTTCATGGAGTGTAGAATAAATGCAGCTCGTGTCACTCTCATCTTGGGGATATGTACACACTTAAATGTATGATGAAAGTGCGAACATATCCAGAAATAAGTGTGTGTGATCTTCTATTGGTTTGAGAGAAGTTTATGAGGGAGAGAAGAGACTATTTGGAGGCTGTTTACAAGTGGCTTGAGTTCTCTGCATTGGTTGACTTAGTGATATTTCAGATCACATAGGCTGCATGTTATCCTAGGCTTGGCCAAGGTTATGATTTTTTGGTGCGTTGTCTTATCTTGCTTGATACATCATTCTAGGGGTGGGGACATTGACCCGACGATGTACTTTTTATGCCATTCTCGGAGTGGGACTAATTTGCGAGGCATAAGTAAAATTTCGCTCATAATGATTACCATGATATATCAGGAAAAATATCCTTGACAGGAAGGTTTCGTCGAGTTCAGTTTGGGGTTTGAAGGGTAACCAATACCGGAAGGCAGCTAAATTAGGGAAATGGACGACTGCATGGTCTATCTTTTTTCATAACGTACATGTTGGTTGTCCTTTTGAAGAGCGGTTTGGGGTAACTGGCGGTTCGCTGGTAGGCTGTTCTCTAGCTGTCAAGAACATGATGGATACGCTTATCTCATCCACTTGGGTCATGGAGCTACCTGTGGACTTGGAATCCATGTCGTCTTCTTGGGAAAGGTAGACTATGGCTAAGAGAGGGCTAGAAAGGGCTAGCCGGAATCGAGGTATGTAGTGAAAATCTTCCAAAAGGTGATTGTCTGCACATAATGGACGTGTGCAGACAATCAATTGGATACCATCTGTGGATGAGCTCCAGGGCTACGCACTCTTCGAGGAAGTGACCCTGTTCACCGCATAGTGTACAACATATAATGGGAATAACTAGGGCTCTTTCTACAACCCTACATTCCTCTTGTAGGTATAGGATGGTGCGAGGCTCATCGCCGACAAATTGGGTGGAGGGATCCTCCTGATAATATCACTCGATCGCATATAAGGCGTCCCTATATTGTGGTATCTCTAGAAAATGGTGGGTATAGTGCCCATAGTTGCTATAGAGAGTGCATACGTGATTTTTATGCAGTTCTTTGCCTTTACCTTTGGTGGAAGGTTCCTTTTTATGGGAACACAACGTCGAGATGTTTGTTTCAGAGCCAAGGAGTGGTTTTAATTCATCAAGCTTCGGACATATATGGATAGGATGACCTATTACGTCACATATGGCATAGACTGGTGATTCCTGTTGAATGGTGGGGTTCACCATCTTCTTTCCTCTCTTCTTGGTTTTCTTTTCCGTGATCACCGGATTCGCAATGGGAGCTTCCTTCGTGGGGGTGGTCTTGACCATTTCTTGGATGGGAGGGGGCTCCTCAGGACTGAGGGGCTTCAACCCTGTGTAAGTAACATGGGTGGATCCTATTCCTGAAGTAGGAACAAGGTACCAAACTGGGAATGCCAACGATATGTTGGGTAATACCAATGTTTCCAAAACTTGCTGGGAAACGAAGCCAGCTGGGGGGTAGAGGAAAGGGGTTTGGGAGGCGGCGCAGGCTAGAGAGGCTGCCTTGGCTAATGCCTCGGTGTCGTTACTGCTTGATTCCGTGTCCTAACTAGCCTTGGTGCTTGATGTGGACATCATGCACACTGGAGCCCCTGTGACATTGGGCGATGCCTTAGGGATAATGGTATGATCTCCTAGAAATGACCATAGAACAGACGACTGTTTGAATTGCCCATGGAAATATTCTTAGTACCGTGAAAGACCATCCAAGGTTGTATCTACATAGGGTAGAATTACTTCTATGTTGGTTAGGGAAGCTTCTCGTTGTACGTCAGTTGGTCTATAGTAATGATGCGATCCTTGTGGGGGAACATCATAATGCGGAAGACAGAGGAGGCTATGGAAGATATGGCATGCATATAACTACACCCAAGGAGTATATTGTAATCCAGGTGAGTGTCCAAGACTTGAAGGTCTATGTGGACTATCTTTCTGGCTAAACAGACCGAGACATTTTGGTAGAGGCTGATGGGGGTCAAGGGACGACCGTCGTACGCTCGAAGCGTTTTGACTGTGGGTTTTAGTATGGGAGAACCTAACTTCTGCCAAAATTGTTTTGACATGATGCATGTCGATGCACCCTTGTCTATGACACATTAGTGAATAATGATATTCTAGACCAAAACTGGTATCTCGAAGGCGACCATGGAAGGAAGTCAAGCGGTGGCTTTGTCTAAGTCAAAAGCCATCAGGCACGTATCGATAGAGTCGATGGTGCCTAACGCAGAAAGTAGGGCTTTTTGTTGTTTCGGGCATGACTGCAGTACCTCCAGAGCTGACATAGTAGTGTGAGATTGAGCTAAATGATCCACGATGCTATAATTATGGGCCGCTTTGGAGTAGTTTCTTGCTCACCTATTTGGTCCCTTTACCATCTTTGGCAATGGTTCTATAGGCATCTTTGAAATGGTCAAAGGTGTATTCGGTGCTCTAGTACTAGCCCCTGACGTAGTGGTGTCTAGTGGGGTGTCGTAGTTGCAATTCCGTGTTTGGAAAAACATCTCTTCTCTAATCATGTAGATTTCATGGCTTCTTTTCCCAGAATCGTCTGGGTTTTGCTGCTGAGTGCTAACCATCCCTTGGTGGAGGAAAGGTTCATGCATCATGGCGGGTTGTTGGGAAGATCCTCCTTGTCCTCGGTTACTCTATAGCTTTTTTAGCTTAGGGAGATCGGGACAATGGTGAGTATAGTGCTCATACTCTCCACATATTGAACAGGAATGGTTTGTTAAAAGAGGTGGCCTTTTGCTCTGCCCTTGGGCATTACTTTGCTCCTGGTTCTGATTCCGAGCCTAGGATCATGGTGGGCATTGTTGGTTGCTGCCCCCCTATCCAGGGTTCCCTTTTGGCTTGTTTTTGGATTTTTTCTTTACCACGTTAGGAGGGTAGTTCTCCTAGTTATACTGGTGTGGTTGGTTTTGGGACAGCTGCACAAAGTTCACTTATACATTGGTTTGTGTAGGTGGGTCGTGTGCTGGGGACTGAGCATAATGTTGTCTCGGGTTTGCACTTGGATGTTGGAGGGGAGCTCTTTCGTCAATGTTTCTTTCTGCATACTAGGTTCCCTCAGCCAGATGATAAGGTCATCCCTGGTGATATGCTTACACCCTATTAGTCAAATTTTGCTGAGGCATATGATGACGTTGAAAACTAGGTTGAGACATGTTCTGGGTAGAACTATATGTGTAACCGGGGTTTTGACTGTTGCTGCCTAGGTAACCTTGGGTCATTGACCCAATTATCCCGTCTGCAAAGTTCAACGTGCCTGGAAATTCTTGATAAGTTTACAGGTGTGGGGTGTTAGGAAGGATGTTGTAAATGTATCCTAACTACGTATAAATCAGGTCAAGCTTTTGGGCTTTATTGATTGCATCCTCTTCGGATGTGGGGTTTTGCTGTGCCACATCCTTTGAAATCTCTGCCGTCAGAGTTTTCAAGAATAAATCTAAGAGGAACCGATCGTCGAGTTTAGCTTTACATAAAGTGCGACGCCGCCTCCATTCATGAATATGGTCCGAGATATGGACGACGAGGGTTTGTTTAAAATGAGTCAGTAATTCCATTCCCGAATCATGGTGAATGGGTAATTGAAAATATGTTAGGAATGCACTGGGAAGGGCACAAAAGGTTCCATGTGAAGCAGGAGGTTGCTCCACGTACCACTTCATGGCTACTCCTGTAAGAGTTCATTGAAATAGCCTCAATTGAATAGTGTCGTCGATGATATTGTTTGATGAGCACCATAGGTGAAAGGTAATTACATGATTACCTAGGTCTTCCGCTTGCTTGCCTTCGAATTTTGGTATATCCGAAGGGAGCTTCATGGGCATGGGAGGCCATGTAGGATCATGTGTGATGGGGTCATTTGTAAGCTCAGTTAAATCGGTAGATTCAACGAAGCTAAGAAAGGTGACTTGGAGGTTGACACCATTAAAATGTTTGAAGAGACAAAGTTCTGGTCAGAATGAGGGTTAATTTGTGGTGTACCTTGTTGTGTATTCAGCTGGCTTCCTGAATGGGATGCACTCCTCTACCCCCTAGGGGTTGAGGGGGGAGTGGTGTGTGGTGTGGTGTTGGGAGACCGATTAGGGTTCCCAACTATGGCTACTCCAATGAAGGATGAACCAATGACGGTGGTAGTGTTCCGTCTTTGATGCCTAAATGGTGAAAGACCTGGAACCCCTACCGATAATGGGGGGAGGTCCAAAAGACGCCTGGATCGACGAGGTTCTGTTGGGACCATTCGGGTTTCGACCAGGTTAGGTTTTGGAAAAATTTGAGAGGATAGAGTCTATGATCGAAGAAAAATTATGGCCACATACATAAAAAAAAGAAAAAAGAAAATAAATTTTCCCTTTAAATTAATCTATGTGAACAATAAAAAAAAAAGTGTTTTTTTTTGTTTGCGTATGATACTCAAAATCATAGAAGACCGATTGCGTCCACACACACTCAAAAGTAACTGGGCCTTGAGAATATTTCCTGCGAGTGCTGGCACAACTTCCCGTAAGAGCTAGCGACGCCCCTAGTCAGCCAAAGAGAATCCACCAAGGTAAGGGTAGAGGGTCTGGCGCTCGCCTGTACCGTCACCTATAGTGTAAAGGATGCCCTAGTTTTTGGCCACTAAGAACCACCATCACACGTGATTGTTCGAGTCTTGGGCTTCTTGGTAGTTAGATAACAGTACCGAGTATCAGCCGGGTCAAGTAGCCCCAACTGATACCGCACGCACTGCGCCTAAGCCTAACACCCTCTGAATCGGGTCTCTGTCACGCTCGGGTTTTCTTTGCTGTGGGCTGATAGGTGGATTTGAAGCTCCCTAAATACACAAATTTTATGTTTCCATATGAACTATGATCAAGGCGGCTTATTGGATGCCTACCCCCTTGACCCTAACTTAAACTATAAATTCTTCTGTGGCCCTTGTGGGGAGAATTTAGTGAGATTGGTTAAGTTAGTTTTAGGTGTCTTTCTTTGCTTAGTGGGTGAGTGTGTGTGAGCATAAGGTGAATGAGCACATATTTTCAACGTGTGGATATCGTTGATCCTTTACAAAATCCCTTATTTAAACTATGTTATATTGTTCCTAGCTCAAATGGAAAACATGTGCGGATAATGGGCCGCCAAAGTTTCCTAGTTAATCTATGTGACTAACTATAGGGAGATGTGAATTGTGAATATGGAGTGTTCATATGCTTACCTAGGATCACTGGAGGGTGAAAAGGTAGTAGAGATTACTTGCTCTTCTATAGACAATTCGATCTCGGTCCCACAATTCCTAATGCAAAAATTGAACTAAACTAAACAATTTCTACACTAGAAAAAAAGAAAACTAGCTATGCATGCGTGGTCTTGGGCCACTTTCTTGGACTAGTTATCTAGGTGTGAATACCAAAATTTCCAAAACATAAATTGTTCAGAACGCAAGTTAATTTCCCCCCTACTTCAACTATGTGAAGATTTTGCAAAAAACAACTTGAATAAAAAACTGACTCTAAGCCTACAGAAAGCAGCTAAAAGTGAGTTCTAAAAGCTGTGGGGTATTACAACAAGTGCTGACAGATACATTAGGGGCTTCCAAGCACCTTACAAGTAGAAAAAGACAGAACCTTGGGAGAAATTTCTCATTCTGTGAATTGTGCACAAAAGGCCGTGACAGGTGCGCTTTCCTGTGCACAGGTCAACACTGAACGCGTGCCCTATGGGTCTCTGAGGAAAAAACGCGTGCAAATCCTGCAAGTAAAAAAAATTAGGAGCTTCTTTTCTTCAATCTGTCACTCAAAGTGAATCTAGGGACTGCAAGGCAGATTAGAGGACTATCAGCTCCACTCTCCAACATAGACAAAAGGTCTCCTGCGAAAGAAGGCACAACCACATAAACTTGGTAAAACGTTAGTGGAGGCGCCAATCCTGTTGTGGTGGATTTGGTGCACAGATGTATGAAATCACACCAGTTTAAGGGGTGTTGTTCATCCCTTTAAACTATAGGTAACAGGCAGAAAGTGGTGGAGTTCGAAATCATACACTTTAGAGGAAAAAGCATGCAAATGTATACTCAAATTAAACTAAAACTAAAACACAAATATACATAAGCTATTGAAGAGAGTCAAACAATAATAATGCAAACGGTGGCTCTAGGCCCCTTCTTATTAAGCATTTGATACAAAGAATAAATTTTACCCACTTGCCAAAGGGCCCTTAGACAATGGTTCTAGGTCCCGATGCAAGGATGTTGTTTTCCAAGCTCGCCTCGGTGCAAGCTCCCTCTCTCTTTTCTGTGATGGACTAAGATTGTTGGATGGACAATAATCAAGTCCTCTCTATCTCCAGCTCTCAGTCACACATTGCTGGTATTGCTTGGGCAATTCTGGCCAGCATAACAATGTGATCACCCATTCTTCATCTCATGGTGGCTTTATATAGGGGATTTCAAATCTTCCTTCCCTCCCTTGGTACATGGTGGATGGTGACCTAAGGGAGAGGTATGATTCCATTTTGTGCTCCAAATATTCCATTGTGTGCTCACATAGTGTCTAAGGAGGTGCTGGTTGATGTCCTTAGGTGGCTTCATGTAAGGAGTAACTTGTCCTTTTCTTTGTGTCGTCCACGATAGCGACATTTTTCCACTTTCAGGAATACGTGCTTATCGGGAAAAAAAGCACGCAGAACACGCTCTTCTCGAAGGATAATGCTCACAAATAACATTTTATGACTAGTTCAAATTTGATTTCCTTTAAACCTTTGAGATTTTAAATAATTTTTAGATTCCATAATGTCATCCTGCCCTATAAATCCTTTGGCTTAAGATTAATTAATGTCATCTCCTGTTGTACGATTTTCCAGTGTTAACAACAGTTTCGGAGATTATCAATTTTTTTGCAAATGTTAATATATGTTAGAAAAGTCATATGTTAGTAAACTTGAATTAGATTAGCTATATTACTAACATATTTTGAATTAAGTGAATATTAATATGGAAATAATGTATAGATGTGGTTGGATTGGGATTCAACTTTCTCTAATTAATAAATTCAAATTAGTTTCAATATATATTAATAACATATTCTTATTTAAATGAATATTATTTTGAAAATTGTACTTAAAATTTTAAATAAGTTTTAAATTTAAAAAATGAGATTTGTTTAATATTAAATTTGTGATAATTAGTAAATACTGATAATATTCTATTAAGTTATAAATAGGATTTGTTATAATATTATGGCTTATCAATACTATATGTTCAAAAAATTATGTCACTTCAAATAACATTTGTTCATATAACTTTAATTAATTAATTTCATTAAAAAAATGTAACCACTGTCTTAGCTGCTGACAAATGGTTAAGTTATTATTTAATTACAGATTAATTATGACTGCTGTTTATTTTAATTGGAATATTTGAACAAAAATCAAATTTTGATATTGGATAAAAGATTTTTTGGTGAAATTAATTTCATGAGTAAAAGTTGATGGTAAAAGTAAATCAAGATCTGGAGTTAGTTGAACAGAAAAACAGTTCCACAGTTACCCAGAAAGAAACTCTGGAATAAATAAGGAATTCCAAGGAGAGTTGGGGGTTCGGTGAGAAAGGAAGGGAACTCTGTTATTCTGGAAAAGATTTTTCAGAATAGACTGTACTCTGGGTTGGAGAATTGGACCGGACTGTCCTGAGTTCTCCCCAGAAATTCTGTTTTTCACTGGAGTTGGAGAGTTGGACCAGATTGTCCCGAAATTTCTCCTCCAGAATTTTGTGTTCAACCAGACCCAGGCTGGAAGCTCGGGGGAGAGCTGCGGGACGTAAATGCCCCAGCTCGTGGAAGGGAGGCAACGAGTACCATCAGTTAGATTTGGACTCAGATGAGTAAATGCAGTTAGATTTCTTTTTTTAAAAGAGAATGATTATACCTGTTGCAGTTAAGGTTGCCTGTATTAAGTAGATTATTTTTTGTGTAGTAATTATTGTTTCTTTCTTCTCTTTAATTAGATATTCTGGTGACTTACAACAGATGCAACCTAGGAAATCCTGTTCTGTGGAAATTAGTTAAAAAAAATAATGAAGATTTAGACTCTTTTATCAGAAATGGGTAGATGGTAGTATGAGGTAAAGATTGTTAAGTATCGACCTGACAGGTGAACAACTATGCCATAGTATTTCTTCTCCCTGAGATAATTCTGTGGGAATTAACAATTAAAAAAAAAAAAAAAACAGGAACATCGTTTAACTCATGTTTTCACAGAAAAATGAGATGAGAACATCTGAGGGAATTCTACAGCAACTAAGAAGGATTTACTAGCCTGAAATTTGAGAGACCCTCGTAAGACTAGTAGCATATAAAACCATACTTAAACATTACAGAAAGCATAATATATAAGACCCTGGGAGGGTCGTCATCTAATGGAAAAGATGAGAAAATACCCACAAAAATCTCATAGCACAGTGCACATATCCATAAAATCTATTGCGACGGAGAATCTACATTACGAAACTCAGCATGCTGTTCATGAGTGCCGGAAATAGGAAACAAGAAAGTAAAGATAGACATAGTTTAGCACAGAAATACATGTCTCACAAGATTTCAGTTAAGATTCATCTATATAACGAAAGGTAAATAGAGGAACAGTTGAAACCCCAAGCTGTCTAGAGAAAATTACTTGGCCCATATAACCAGAGAAGGGCACGGAGGATAATAACCTCGGCCAGTTTATAACAGTGAAATATACATATTAAATTGAGATGGAAACCCTTTAAAACAAAGAAAACTCTCTCTCGAAGAATGACTAGTACGAGGTGGACCATCCGGCAGGTTGCCGTAAACCCTGGTTACACTCTCAACATACCGAACAATTAAACAGTTTGAGACTGCGTAACAAGGCTACAGGTTTTTAAACCTTAGCCATCCCAACAACTACTACAATTAACAAATGTTCCAGCCGGGCAAAGATCTATGGAATCTAAATCCGTCAACGACAGGGTACCTGTATGTAGAAGCGAGGGTTAGACCTTCTTCGCAACCGGAATCCATGGGTTAGCCAAGAAACCCTGACGAGTAGGAGGAAGTAGGTAATACCTGTGACAGGACAGAAGATTTTCGTTAAAAAAGAACGAAGAACAGGGAGTTTTAACCCGCCTCCATAGCTATAAATAAAATCAAGGAAAACGAGAGGGCAATACCTGTAGTTCTCAGGACGGGGTAAAAACCCAGGAGCACCAGCCGCTTTTGACAGCAATTTCAACAAAGTTTACAACGTAAGTAAGAAAACCCCGAAATTGTTCTCCAACTCCTCACTTTCTGCGAATTAAAACAAGGGTAAACATCTGTGTATATCTGCAAGGGAGCTTGAGAGGAAAGCCGAATACCTGTCATTGTGGGAGGCCCATTTGGTAGTCACCATTCCACCGCCGACTGCCAGAGTTCTGTTGAGTCGGTTCCAAACCCTAGCAGAGACGTTCCAGAGCCATCGGTCGAGTGCAACAATGAATGGGGAATTCAGTTATTGCCTAAGGTCATTAGCGATCCCTAGGACTTAACCTTCGTAGGATTAATTTCAGATCAACGGTGTATAGGATGTGCAAGACAATGGGATCGAGATGATGTGCCGAAGAGTCAGACCCACACCAAAATCATAGGTGCAATGAAGAATTTGTTAAATCCAAAATGATATGTACGCAAAGTCCATAAGGATTTTCATTTACAAATGATGCTAAGACCGAAATAATAATTTGTTGGGTACACATTATTAAAAGCATTGTAAATGATTTGTGACATCACGAAGGCCCGAGACATAGATTCAGTCATGTAAACTTTATCCTCATAGTACAAGTATGTAATATTGCGAAGTAAAGAGGAACGAGATTGAAGTGTTAGTTTCCAGCTGTAAGAATTGATAAAAACCCGTAACATATGGTAATAATGACATAGTCCAAGGGTGTAAATATCTCTGCTAAATATATTTTTTTTTATAGTGGGTAAATTTGTAGTTAATTGATTGTTACAAAAAAAACAAGTATTTTGAAAATATAATTTAACGAATATATTCTTAATAATTAAATTACAATTTTGAAAACTTATTCCAAAATAAAACACTCTAAAATATTTCAAAACTATTTAATCACTCTAAACATTAATAAATTTTAAATCCCAACTTTATAATCGTCATTATTTATATTAAAATCCCAATTTTAGAATCCTCATTATTTATATTTTATGATTAAGGTGATCATCATACTATAACTTAAGATATTGTTTTAAAATACCTAGAAAGGTATTAAACCGACTTTCTACTGTAACAAAATAAGTCTTTATAATAGGTCGAATGAACTTTTATATATTTAATAATATGTGGAATAATATATTTGTTTGAGATTTTTTAATAAACATATCGATAAATAAAGTGTGCAAAGAGTTGAATTTTATTACCATAATGAAAAAATTAATATTAAAAAATAATTTATACATAAAAAAATATTAATCAAATATTTTAATTTAAATTAAGGTTTTTTGTGATAAAGAAATTAAAACTTGGAATTAATAATATTGGATAAAAAAAATTGGAAAAAGTATTAGATAAAAGAAATTGGAAAGAAATTAAATAATGGCTGAGTAAAATATTAATCAATAAAATTCCAATTTAATTTATTATTTTAAAAATTTTATAGTTTAAAAAATTAAATTAAACTATGAAAAATCCAAGTGCTCACTAAAAATTTCAAGATATTGATTCCGATTATACATTTTCTAATTTAATTAAAAAAAAATTCTAATGTGACTTTTTGAATTTCTAACCTACATAAATAGAGTTGTAAAATGTTTACACCCATCACATTTATTAGCATTGAGGTATGGTTCATTACATTCACACAATAAGTTATTGGCATTGGATTATGGATGATTAAATCCACTATCTAAGGTTTTAATAATAATGCACATTTTAGTCACGTGACTCTAGTCTCTTCGGGGAAAGTTCTCGAAGGCGTATGAAAGATGCTGGTCACATTGGACTGACAGGTGGTTCTTTACTTGTTGGATGCAGCTGGGGTGAAGATAAGGGCAGAACAAAAAGATCGGAATATATTAGGTGTTTATTACCGACAATCAGTTTAATTTTAATTTATTTCTTTATCTAATATTTATGTTTCATATAAAATTTGTATTTGTATGTGATGAGAAGAATTAATATTAATTAAGTGTAAAACATGTATATATATATAGGTTTTGAGAAATAACATGTATTTATTTTTATTGGTTTTATGAAATGATACATAAATAAAATTTGGAAATAAATTTTTTAAAATATTTTAATAAACATATAATATTAAACTGTGTGTTTTTAAATGATTTTCCTTTAATCTATAAAACTTTTGCTGGTTTTGAGAAATAACATATATTTATTTTTATTGGTTTTAAGAAATGATATATATAAATAGAATTTGGAAATTAAATTTTAAAAATATTTTAATAAATATATAAATTTTTTGCTTAAAAAATTTAAATAAAAAAATCTAAACTATCAAAGTTAAATTGCATCAAATTTATTAGATTTTTAATGGACTAACTTCATATAAAAAAAAATGTAAAATACAAATATTTAAATTATATGTAAATTAAATAAAATATAAACATTCAAATTATACAATTAATGACTATAAATTTATAAATTATTTTAATAAATTGTTTTTCAAACAATGTTATATTATAGGCTATTTGAGTTAATTTAAAACAATAAATAAAAATATGTGTGGGATCTTGGTTCTAGAGAGGAGATTTTTATCTATGGGTTCAATAGTGTCTACTTCCATGTGACATATTTTGGATTGAAATGATTTAATTAATTGGAATTTGATTTTCTCTTATCTTTTTACTATGGCTAATTTAACAATAGTTAATAATATTAAGTTTTATGATATTCAACACAAAAGTGTAACCCAGCTTCACGTTTCCGCCCTATGGCTAATTTAACATAAGTTAATAATATTAAGTTTTCTGATATTCAACATAAAATATTACCCAAAATATCACCCAAAATATCGAAATTTGATGGCCATGAAGCACTCATCACATGTTCAATTCCCTTCCCCAATCAAGATGATGTATGTCGACATGTTGATGAAGATGGAGTAAAAAAAAAAAGAGGAAAAAAGAGAAAATGAAAGGTAAAATACACACACACACATATATAGTTGCATTTTTATTTTAAATATGAGACGTTGTTGAGAGGTTCCCATGTTATATGTTAATTTTAGAAATATTAATTAATTTAAAAAAAATTAATATTGTGTGGTCTTCTAATGTTAATATTGAGTGTGTTTCTTTCCATCAAACCTTAGAGAGAGATAACCCCCTTTTTATAAAGTGAACTACACAAACATATTGTACTCCAATCCCCGAGCCCTAGTGTTGATTAATAAAAATTATGTCAGTGTACTAAAGGCTCACAAGGGCAATGAAGTGAAGAGATCGAAATGTGTCAGTGCTCATCACTGTTGTAATTTGTTTATTACATTGAAATTTAAGACATACTTCAGTTGTTATATAAATAGCCATATTGGGTGGATGTGTTTTTTTATACAAGTTGATATATAAGTTGTTTCTTCAATTGAAATTTTTGTGATAATTCTAATAAAATTTTAAAATTTCATCAATGAAATGTGAAGGATGAGGTAAAAGGTTTGGTGTCATTCACATTTTATTGTTCAAATCTCTTATCTATATCTCTTTGGGTGTGATCCTATATATATGTAAATTTGATCATGTTTCATATAACATAAACCACAAGCCTCTATGTGGACACTTTATTTCAAACCAAGACCCTCAAAATTTTGGAGATATGATACACATTTATTAGCATATTAGCTTCAATGTTCACAGTTCATTTCTCCATGGATTACTGTTCTAGGTTAATATAGGGCACTTGTTACTATTCCAAGGCAAGATGGGCACTTATGTAGGAAATATGGTGAAAGATAGGCACGTCTGTAAAAGTCTTGAATTGTTTAATGGAAATTATAAAAGTTTGAACCATTGCATAATAATGCCATTCAGTAACCCTATTTAAACAAAAAATCTATAAATTTTATTTATAGAAAAGATAACAAATGTACAAGATGGATTTACACAAGTAACTAAGCTATGTACTGTCTTGCTAGGGAGTTGCAGTAATTTTCTATATTAGGATTGACTTTCTAACTTGAATTTGTGCTTGGAACATGATTACAATTTGAGGCACCATATTATCAAAAAGGGGATAGAAACCATTGTTATAACAATACCATTGAGTAACATAATTAAAAAAAAAAAACTAGTAATTTTTATTTATATAAAAAGTCAAATGCACAAGACATAAGTATACAATAAAACAAATAAACAAGATGAGTTCGTAACTAGGTAATCTCTATGTGCCTTTCCAGAGAAAATGAGTTCCCTAAAACAAAAACAAAAAAACTTCAACTTGTACAAGGTAGGATAATTCCATACAAAAAAAATATATTGCGTCATTTTTTTGTTTGCATCCAAGTTTGTGATACTGAGCTACTTTGACTTTATTATTAGACAATTCTCCTTAATTATTTATTTATATTTGCAAATGTGATAAGTGACTAGGATGTTTTTCCCCACCCTACATTTGTCAATGTTATATTATAAAATCAACTCTCTCATATGCCAAAACAATAATCAATATTTCACATGAATGAATAAAACACAGAAATCAACAAAAAAAAATGATCACATTAGTTATGTTTTCGTGTAGTTGGATAAAAAATCATGTTTGAATCGAAGGGTTGTGAACGTTACATAGATGACAATATTCCTCGTGAGAATAAAAAAATTTACAAAAATTTCAGGAAAGGAGAACTATTTGTCACAAAGAAACAAATTTGTCGTAAAAAATGGCAGTGTTGTCATAAATTCAAAATCAATGAAAGGTGATCACTGAATCATATGTTATCCAACAATAAAATAAGATAAATAAAACTAACTCTATGTCAAAATAAAAATTTTACGTTATTTTGCAATTCAAAATGTTTCTTTACAATTTCAGAGATGATGTTCTTAGAGGAAACATTGGAGATATTGAACATCGTGAACTACATTTCACTAGAGTTTCCCATGAAAGTTGCATATTTTACACCAAAATTTATGAATAATTTGGAGATGATGTCTCGTTCATTTTTGTCCAATATGTGATGTCTGAAATTTATGAGGTCGTGATGCAAATTTAGATTTGGAAAGATAACCATCATATTGTTCATGAATTAATATTATTTTATTTATATTATCTAATGTCATCTACTACATTTATTTTTTCAAAATATATCAAATATTTTCTATTGGAACTTCAAAGACCATATTTTAAGATTAAGAGGCAATCTTTGTTGGAAAGTTTTTTCTAAATTTCTCAATCTCTCTTACTTACTCTAAATACCTAGGGATGTTAACTACACATTCATGCCTACATGGTTCTCTCTTTCTTTTTCCTTCCTATCTTTTCATTTTAAACACCGAACAATAGAGATACACCCCTTCTTTCAAATAATTACCCAAATGAGATGGATCCTATAGGGTCGTATGTACGAAACCATAGTTACACAACACTTACCCCGATGGAACCACAGTTCATACAATTCTTACACAAAAAAAACACATAGAAGACTCACAGAATAAGGAGAACTAGTCAAAGCGGATTGCCTATCATTCACAGATAATCTTGATTTCCAATCATTGTTGAAAGTAGATATAAAATCATTTCCATACACATTAGAGTACTTCCAGGTTTTTTAACGTTTTCCATAAAGGTCATATTTGACATCATTATTGATAGTTTAGGTTCTTACAGACATTCCTGGGCATCATATTTTTGTTTGCATCCAAGATTGTGATACTGAGTTGCTTTGAGTTTACATTTTCTTAGACAACTTTCCTTATATATATATATATATATACATACAAAGGTGATAAGTGACAAGGTTGTTCTGCCATACCCTATGTTTGTGGAAATTCAAAATGTTTCCTTATAATTTCAAAGATGATGTGCTCAGAGGAAACATTGGAGATATTGAACATTAAGGATTTCATTGCATTAGAGTTTCCTATCAACGTTGCAGGTTTTACACCAAAAGTTATGAATAATTGGGATTTTATGTCTTGCTCATTTTCGTCTAATACATGATGATGTTTGAAATTTGGGAGGTTGTGATGCAAATTTAGATTTGGAAAGCTAGCCATCATATTTTTCATGAATTAACATTATTTTATTTATCTTATCTGATGTCATCGACTACCTATAAAATACATTTCTATTGGAACTTGAAAGCCATATTTGAAGATTAAGAGGCAATCTATTGTGTGAAGGTTTTTCTAAATTTCTCAATCTCTCTCTCTTACTTACTCTAAATACCTAGGGATGTGAACTACACATTCATGCCTACTTGATTCTCTCTTGATTTTGTCTTACTAGCTTTTCATTTTAAACATTGGACAATAGAGATGGACCCTGGTTTCAAATACCCAAAT
Organism: Pinus albicaulis; assembly: GCA_034641835.2. NCBI lineage: Eukaryota > Viridiplantae > Streptophyta > Pinopsida > Pinales > Pinaceae > Pinus > Pinus albicaulis. The sequence continues at coordinate 270,183 of JAXQQM020062031.1, read as the reverse complement.
AACATGAACCCTATAGGGTTGTACATACGGAACCATAGTTACAAAACACTAACCCCATGGAACCACATTTCATACAACACCTCACGTAAAGAACCATACATAGCAGACTCACACAATAAGAAGAACTAGCTAGAGTCGATTGTCAATCATTGAGAGACAGTCATGATTTCCAATCATTACTGAAAGTCGATATACAATCATTTTCATACTCGTTAGACTACTTCCATGTATTTTTTATTAGTCATCTTTTTTTTCTCTTCTACTTTTTCCACAAAGGTCACCTTTGACATCATTTTTTAGAGTTCAAGTTCCTCCAAACATTCCTAAACATCATTTATTTGTTTGCATCTAGGCTTGTGATATTGAGTTTCTTTGACTTTAATTTTTATTAGACAACTTTCCTTAATCATCTATATAGATCTACAAATATGGTAAGTGACAAGGTTTTTTTTCCCCACCCTATGTTTGGCAGCGTTATCTTATAAAATCAATTCTCTTATATGCCAAAAGAATGATCAATATTGCACAGGAATAAAAAAAACACATAAATCAACAAAAACATAGAAGTTGATCACATTAGTAATGATTTGATGCAATTGGATCAAAATCATGTCTAAAATCGAAGGGTTGCAAATTCTACATTGATGACAGTACTCCCCGCTAGCATAAAAGAATGAGAATTATTTCTCTGGAATAATTTTTTTTTTTTGTAAACAATGGAAGTGTTGTCATAAATTTAAAATCAATGAGATGTGATCAATAAAAAAAATAAATAAAGCCCTAAATTAAAATATAAATTCTATGTTATTTTTCAATTCAAAATGTTTCTTTACAATTTCAGGGATGATGTTCTCAGAGGAAAATTGGAGATATTGAACATCATCAACTAAATTACACTAGAGTTTCCCATCATAGCTTTATGAGGTTGTGATGCAAATTTAGATTTCGAAAGATAGCCATCACATTGTTCATGAATTAATATTATTTTATTTATCTTATTAGATGTCATCTACTACTTGTATTTTTTCAAAATCTATCAAATATTTTCTATTGGAACTTGAAATACTATCTTTGAAGATTAAGAGGCAATATATGTTGGAAAGGTTATAAAGTCTATCAATTTGGCATAATTTAAGTGATTTCTCTTTATCTTCTAGCTTTGAATGGAATTTTGTTTATTAATTTTTACCTTCAATGAATTTTTATATGCCACGATTCGTCTTGAGTTTATGACTTACGAAATTTCCTTTGCAAAATTTGGTGCAATTGCTAGCTATGCATAATTTGACAATAAGAGTCAAAATTTTCGTGTATATATATATATATATATGTACCTAGTTTGTGTCACATAGACCATGCACCCTCCAAGTCTCACGAATTGGATCACGATACATACATGTATGTGTCAAAAGATTATGAAAGGGTAAACTCACGAGAAATGCATCATCATATAATGGCACTGGTGGGTCATAAGGCAGTGGTGGTGGTCTCCTAATCTCACCATGAAATGAAACAAGTACAGTAGCCAATGATGCACGTAGGTTGTCTGGAATATTCTCTTGCATCTCACCACTAAGATGAGCCAACTCGTCTAGCTCTCCAGGTAATATGAAGATTCGAAAAGGTAGTGGCAATAATCTCGGAGGTGGTGGTACATGCCAAGTGTCCCTACAAACCTCGTCACACTCATAGGTACGTCCCATGCTAGTAACATAAAAATGAGATCCGGTATTAGTGTAATCTAGCCTCATATGTAACACTAACTCTGCATATAAATGTTTAGAAAAATAAATGACAACTTGGTCATGGTTGGGTGATCCAGTGGATTAAGAAAGTGCTCAAAATTCAAAGTGTGCGGATTGGCTTGAAACTAAAACCAAAGTGTATATCTCATTTCCCTCAATCCAATGCTACTTGTTTCACTTAAATATGACGTCAGATACTCCCAATACCACATTATGTTCCAATTGAAAAACAACTAAAAATTTGAGATTAAGTTTGCAAGGATGCCCAATCAGTAGTCCGTATGCTGACTGGGCCATGACTAGGTAGGTTGACTGGGTCCTCCATTGGCGAATGGGTCATCGACACTTGGAATCATTTGAATAGTTCGAATTTCATGGTTTTCTATTAGTTCAATCGATGGTGTGATGGCCCAATGAGGGAGAGCCACTTGGGCTAGTTACTGGCTACCACATGGCCTCCTCTCGGCCATGTAAAATTTTGTAAGGAGGCAAAACAACCCCCACAGGAATCGAACACTAGACCCCATACAAGCCAAAAAAGACCTCCACCAACTCCGCTACTTTTTTTCTTATACTATATAGTATGGTGGTTCTATTTAAAGTTTAGGACCATAAGTTTGGAGGTTGTGACAGGAAATAACCCCCAACCCCGGTCCACCAACCAGGGTCAGGGGTTAACCCCAGCCCCAAAACTTTATAATATGCATTATTCTAAATTCCAAGACACATATAAATTATGAGCGGGAAACGTGTTAAACCCAACACAAACCTTATAATAAAATAATATCCAAAGTTCGAGAGCGCCAAAATTTATGGTTAGCACCGATGGTTAAGTCATGTGAGCCATGACATGTAATGGTTTGTTTCCATAGTTAAACCAATGGGTGGGGAGCGGAACCTATCTTAGGTAGTATTCTCGCTAACCCCAACCCACAATCAACTCAACGCGCTCAACCCATGGTTCAACCTGGAGTCGGCACCACCAGTAGGAAAATGTTAACCGCGTCTGAAATCAACAGGGGAGATAGGGCCACTTGGTGCAATTTTAGACGGATAAAGGCCAACCGAGTACAATTAATGGTTTGAAAAAATTCACCCGGTGCGACAGGAATCTCACCGACGCGGGGAAAATTTGTAGCTCCACGTGGGCACAAAAGGCATAAATTGTAGAACATATTAGAGGGAAGTATGAATTGTAGGACAGTTAGCCGAAAAATTCATTAGAGAATAACTGAATCATTTTTTGACCTTTGTGAGTGCAAAAAGATCCCAACTAGGGGTTTTTGAGTGTTATGGAGCCATTGGAGACATTGTTTTAGTATTATGAGCACTATAATTTGATGTAAACAGACATTTTGATCAGAAATGAAGAGGCCCAATATTGGAAGCTAGACTGAGAGATGTAGCATAGTAGGGGTGAACTCCTTCATCATTTTTTGTCTTGTGCATACTGTTATGGTACTGATGTATTCTTTATTTTCTACAACACTCGGTTTTCAAGCATGTTATTGTGTTAATTAATTTGACATAAATTTTTAAAAACCCTAATAATTTCACTTGCAAATTTCACCATAAACTATCAAGCTTTCAAATACAAATCAATTTTGGTATCATAGGTTTGGTTCTTTGTTTCTTTGAGGGTTTAATTGTGTTGCAAGTTTTTATGATGCTTACAAGGTTGAAGCTTAAAAGAGGATAATGAAATCTTGTGGTTGTAAGTCCTCAAGTTAGGTTATGGACAAGGAGAACACACTTTCCGTAATATCCACCACAAATTTCACCTCAAGTTGCACCTGAAGTTTCAACAGCCATGGTACATGAAGGAGAGATTGAAAACATGTCAGAGGATGAAAAGGATTTTAGAAAATAATTATTTAACATTATCCAAATGGTGAAAGTTCTCTATGAAGAGATAAACACAAGATTTCAAGGTGAGAACTCCAATCCTGCAAAGGGAGATAAGCCTTCAAGAGGAGATGCAGGAGATGGGGAAAATACTCCAAAAGAGAATGGAGGAAATGGTGACAAACCAACTTTGAGTCCATCATTCACTTCACCTACATCCTCACCACCATATTCACCATCATCATCTTCTACATCAACCCCTTCAAAAACACCTTTACATTCTCCAAAGGGACATGGTAAAACTCCACTGTTAAAACTTAACATAATATTTGAATTTCCTATGTATAATGGAGAGGTAAATGCGAGAGATTAGATAATTGGGTTTGTTAGCTTGAATTGTATTGCAGGATAAAAAGGATCAAGGATGATGAGACCTTGATTCAGCTTGCTTCATTAAGGTTGGAAATTGAAACACTTATTTGGTGGGAAGCCAAAACTCAAGAGGACATGAAGAAACATGGTAAGGTTTTATCTTCTTGGAATGATTTTATTTTGGCATTGGGAAGACAATCTTATCCATAAGGATACATGCAAAAATATATCATGGATTGGAACAAATTTATGCAATTAAAGGGTCAAAGTGTGTAAAGTTATACCCAAGAGTTTAGAAGAAGAGCATTGATATTGGGTGTAGATTTTTCATCTCAAGATACTTTGCTGAAATACATTGGAGGTATTGCATAACTATTTGAGACATACAATTATCATGTTTAACCATACAATTTTAGATGAGGTTTTCGTACAGGAAACACATCTAGAAGCAAGAGGGAATAATGTTCCACAAGAGGGAGAAAAAAAAGACATTTGAAAGTGGACACAAAGGAAAGGATAAGTTCAAGCAAAAGGGAAGAATAATTCTTCCGTCAAGAAAGAGGGAGAAAAATTAACATGCAAGCATTGTTCAAAGGATGGTCATGATGAAGATCATTGTTGGAAACTTCATCGTGAGATGAGACCCAAAGATCTTAACAAAAAAGTAAAGTAAAAGACAGTTGCAATTACACAACATGATTTAGGATCCAATTAGGGAGATGAAGCAAAGGTCACAACTATGGGATTGAAAGGTAAGGAATCCATTGCTAACACTAGTTCTTCAAATAGTCACAATGTGAAAAATAAAGAATAGGGATTTTCCATATTAGATTCATCTCAAAACATAACACAATTGACACTCTATTTGATAGTGGCTCACAATCAAATCTCATTTATGAAAACATTGTCAAAAAGTTCAATTTGGAAACCATTCCACATCTTAAACCATATCCTTTAGGTTGTGTGTGTGACAATGAAAATTTGCAAGTAACTAGAAAATGAAAACTGAAATTCGGCATTACTGCAAACTTCATTGATGAGGTAGAGCTTGATGTAGTGACATTAGACATATGTGGTATTGTTTTGGGAATCCCATACCTTCATGACAAGAGAGCTATCTTTCATCGCCATGAAAACAAATATCACTTGTTCAAAGATGGTATTGAGTACATTATTATAGCACATCTTAAGAAACTAAACCTTTCACTTGTGAATGCAAGAAAAATGAAGAGACTTGTTAACTCTAGCAAGAATTTTGTACTTCTAATGATCAAAACCAAGAATGATGTTGATAATGAATCTTTTCAAGGTTGTGATTCAATGTTGAAATCTGATTTGGTTGAGGTTGTTAACTAGTATGATGAGATGTTTCAGAAGCCTAAGTGATTGCCTCCCAAAAGAAGAATCACACATCCAATTATAACAAGATTTTACTCTCCTAACATTGGAATGTACAGGATGTCAGTGATGGAAAATGCAGAAATAAATAAATAAATAAATAAATAATCAAGATTTGCTTGATAAGGGGATCATCTCGCCATGTAATTCCCCATGTGTTTCACCTATTGTTTTAGTGCCAAATAAATATGGAACATGGCGCATGTGTGTGGAATTTTGTGCATTGAAAAAGATTACGGTAAAGAATTGTTACCCTCTTCCTAGAATTTATGATTTACATGATCAATTGAAAGATGTTCTGTATTTCACTAAGTTGGAATTGAGGAGTGGATATCGTCAAATTAGAGTCACTAAAGGAGACATATGGAAGACAATATTAAAAATAAATCAAGGTTTGTTTGAATGGGTGGTTATTCCATTTGGGATTTGTAATGATCCTGCTACTTTCATGCGTGTGATGAATGATTTATTGAGGTGTTCTCTAGATGAAGTTTTTAATCTACTTATATGACATATTAATTTTCAGCAAGTCTTGTAAAGAACATGTCATGCATGTGAAGCAAGTATTAGACGTCTTGAAGAAGGAATAGAAGTTTATAAATATATCGAAATTTGAATTTGGAAAAACGTATTAAGTCTACTTGGGTCATATTTTTGGGGGAGTTGAGTTGAAAATAGATCCCTCCAAGGTTGATGTCATTTTGAATTAGCGAGGTCCCGAAATAGTGACATGGGTTAGAATTTTTTTGGGAGCAACCCAATAATGGAGAAATTTTATTGCTAAATTGTCTTCTATCGTAGCTTCATTGCATGCTTTAACAAGTGTTAAACATGTCTTTCAGTGGGGAGGAAAAGAACAAAAATAATTTGATGCATTCAAGGAAAAGATCAGTTTAGCTCCTGTACTTTCACTTCCTGACTTGAGACAATCATTTTAGATATAGACTGATGCAAGCAACTATGCCATGGGCATAATCCTAATGCATCATGGTAAGTCCATATGTTTTCATTCAAAAACTTTTAATGGTGCAGTGATTAATTATCTTACATATGACAAGGAATTGTATGCATTGGTGCAAAGTTTGAAAAGTGGAAACACTACTTGATGGGTAAGGAAACAATCATTCACATGGATCATCATCCATTTTAATACTTGAAGTCAATAAAAAAGCTGCAACAAGCGAGGAAATTTCGATGGATGGGATTTCTTCAACAATTCCACTTAGTGATAAGGTATAATAAAGGTATCTATAACAAGGTTGTTGATATTATTTCTAAACCAAATTTTAGTGCATCCATTATTATTTTGAAATTTTTTGTCATGCATGAGAGCTATATTGATAAATATACTTTATATAATGTTTTCAAAGATGTATATGTGACTTTGTGTCAAGGTAACCAAGTAGAGAAATTGGATTATCATGTGAATGATAACTTGTTGTAACATCTTGGAAAGCTTTGTATTCCACACAGATAGAAAGTCAATATCATAAGGGAAGCACACACTTCTTTTATTTTTGGTCATTTCAATGTAGGTAAGGGAGTGGCACAATTATAGAGGTATTTATGCTTGCCTCGTATGCTTGAAAGTTTGTCACGATTTATAAGAGGATGTTCATTATGTGCTATCAGTAAGGATAGCAATAGAAATTTAGGATTGTATACACCACTTATAGTACCTTCTCGTTCATGGGAGATTGTTTCTATGGATTTTTTTGGAGGTATACCTATGTCTAGGAGAGGTCATGATCATCTTTATGTAGTTTTGGATAGGTTTAGCAAAATGTGTATTTTTATGCCTTGTAAAATGCAATTGATAGCTGAAAAAACTTCTCAGTTATTCTTTTAGAATTTAAGGGTACATTTTGTGTTTCCTATAACCATTGTTAGTAATCAAGATTCTCGCTTTATCGGGAAATTTTGGTCAAGCTTGTGGGGACTCATGGACACCAAATTGAAAAAGAGTACAACATTCCATCCACAAACATATGGTCAAACAGAGGTGGTGAATAGAAAGGTGATAAATCTTCTTCGTGGGTATTGCAGCAAGCATCCTAAGTTGTGGGATGAACATTTACACTATATTTAACATGCTTACAACTGGGCCAAGCATTCATTGACTCAAAAATCGCCATTTAAGGCATGCTTGGGATAGTTTCCCAAATATCCGTTAGATTTTATCTTTGGGAATGATGTTGCTATTGATGGTCATAGTGACATAGACAAAGCCAAAATATTCATTTAAAAAGTTCAATTGGTACATCAAAGAGTTCAATAACAGTTGGAAAAGAGTCAGGTCAATTACAAGAAATGACATGATAAGCATTGTGTGGATGAAGGTTTCCAAGTGGGTCATGAATTTTGGCTTCACATTAGCAAAGAGGGACTCTAAGGAGAAGGTAAAAATTTGAAACCAATTCGATATGGTCCAATAAGAATTTTGGAAAACATTGGTAATAATGCCTTTGTGTTTGATTTTCCTTCATATATGCAAATTTATGCAGCTGTTAATGTTGAGAATTTAGGATTATATGAACCTCCTTTGATTGAAGATCAAGGAGATAATGTTCAGATTCCTTCAATTGGATATTTCTCTCCTAAATATCTTGAAGAATTGTAGCAAGACACCATCCTTGACATAAAAACAAGGAATTCAAAATGAGGGAACGTGGAGTACCTTCATGTGGGGCTCAAGGGAACAAATCCAAGAAAATCCAAATGGATTGAGATTGGAACTGTAACCTCATTTTTTTTTAACTGAAAGTGATGTTTTGTGGTCCAAAACCTCAGTGGGGAGGAATGATCTAGTGGATCAAGAATGTGCTTAAAATTCATTGTGCTCAGATTAGATCAAAACCAACACCAAAGCATATATCTCGTTGCCCTGAATCCAATGCAACTCATTTCACTCAAATCCGACATCAGATTCCCTCGATATCGCGTTTTCTTGGAAATGGGAAACAACTAAAAATTTGAAATTGAGTTTGCAGGGATGCCAATTAAGCAGTGCATATGCTGACTGGGACATGAATGGGAAGGTTGACTGGGTCCTCCATTGGCCAATGGGTGGTCGACACTTGGTATCATTTAAATGGTTCAAATTTCATGGCTTTCTATTGGTTGAATGGTTGGTGTGGTGGCCCAAGGAAGGAGAGCCATGTGGGGTAATCAATGGCTGCTACATGCCCTCTTCTCGACCATATAAAATTTTGTGTGGAGGCCAAACATCCCTCATAGGAATCGAACACTAGACCTCATACAAGACAAACAAGATCTCCACCAACTTCACTACTTTGTTGCTTATACTATATAGTATGGAGGTCATATTTAAAATTTTGAGACTGAACGTTTGGAGGTAGGGACTAGCATTAACCCCCGACCCCGACCCACCAAGCAGGGTTAGGAGTTAACCACGACCTCGAAAAATTATAATATGCATTATTGTGAACTACAAGTCACATATAAATTAGCGGTGGGCATTGTATTGAACCCAATTCAAACCTTAAAATAAAACAATATCCAAAGTTCGAGAGAACCAACAATTATGGTTAACACCGACGGTTAAGTAATGTGAGCCATGACATGTAACGGTTTGTTTCCATAGATAAACCAACGAGCGGGGAGTAAAAACTTTCTTGGGAAGGGTTACCGCTAACCCCAGCTCATAGTCAACTCAATGCGTTCAACCCGGAGTCAGCACCACTAGCGGGAAAATGTTGACCGCGTTCGAAATCAATGGTGAAAATATGGCCATTTGGTGCAATTTTAGATGGATAAAGGACAAACAAACACAATTAATGGTTCGACATGTGTGCAGTAGGAATCTCGTGAGCGTAAGCAAATTTGTCGCTCCACGTGGCCGCAAGAGGCAGAAATTGTAGAACAAAATGCAGGGAAGTGCGAATTGTAGGACAATTAGAAGAAATCTTCATTGGACAAAAAATCAGTTAGTTTTTGAGCTTTTTTACTACATAAAGAGGCTAGCTAGTAGTTTTTTATTGTTATGGAGCTGCTGGAGATATTGTATTAACATTCTGAGCTCTGTAACTTCATTTAAACACACATTTTTTTAGCATAATGGAAGAGGCCTAGCCTTGGAGGTTGGACGAGGAGATGTAGCCCACGAGGGGTGAACTCCTTCATCATTTTATGTCTTGTGTATATTGTTATGGTACTGATGTCTTCTTTATTTTTTGCAAAACTGAGCTTTAAAGCATGTTAATGTGTTAATTAATTTGACATAATTGTTTAAAAACCCTAATCATTTGACTTGCAAATTTCACCATAAACTCTCAAGCTTTCAAATACATATCATTGGGGAACTTTCCCCAAGCTCCAATGTATCTATCATACATGAAAGGGGTTGCATGAACATTACTAAAAGATTTCAGTGGGATTAGACCATTATGTTGAGCAAGGAGATTCAAAGGGATGTCAAGAACCTCCCCATGAAAATTAATTTCCTTGATGGCCTCTTTCAACACCTCTGAAGAATCTGGGCTTCTAAGCTCATGCCTCCACACCCTATGTATAAATTGTAATATGTGGCTATTTGGGCCGACCTCTAGTACGTCTCAATCAACCTAGTCATGCTATCTAACATCAAAGAGAATGCACAATGATTCAATGAATTTTTGGGGATATTATTTATCTCTGATTTGATCCATGTATGACGGGTCGTAACATTGTGTAATGTGATCTGAGTTGTTTCATAATCCCACAAAGGGATCGATGATTCACTTTGACCCTAATCTTCATCCTACTGAGGACCTGTAAATGATAAACATAACTTACCATATACATAATTAACAAACTAGAAGCATAATAACATATACATTAAATTCAAAGACATCAGTTGAAGACAATTTAAAAATGAAAGACAATTCAAGACATAAAAACATAAAGTTTAAGGAGGATTTAAAAATGCAAGAGGTGTACCTGAAATGGGAAAAGAAGGCCCACTAGATGTAGCATGGTCATCAGTAGAGACATAAACACTGTTTCTGACACTTTGACTGGTGTTAGAGGCAAGCTCTACGATGGGAACATGAACTCTCGGTGGACTACGAACCCGACCACATATAACAAAAGCTCTCACACTACGATGGCCTGCACTTGGGGCACATATATGGGATGCCTCAACATATTGCGTATAATACATATAATACATATAAACTAATGCAAGAAAAAAATGTTGACAAGAAAACCATTTCTCAAATCAAGCATAATAATCTAACATAAAGTCCTAAACTTTGGAGTCTAGTTTTTGATAATTTATCAACCAAAGTACATTGAGTTCCGTGTAAGCACAATCGAAAGAAGTGATCAAATCTACCGTCAATTTTTTTTTCATTTTTAAATAATGTAAATTATTCATAGTGCATACATATGTAAATATATATATGTAAAAAATTGGAATAAATCTATTTACAAAACTAATAAAATTTCATGCCAACCACATACTACAATATACTTTACATTCTTAATGTTTGACTTTGACACGTGACATGTACTAGATACAAGAACATGAAAATAATGTTACAACACACTACGTAATAAAACTATATGGTACAAATTAGAAACTTAAGTCTAAATTCTTTTATTTACTAAGACCAAATGCAATTTTTATGATGTTTTTAATTTGGAGAAAAACAAGCCAATTCCCTATGGCCAACTCTGACAATAAGTAATTGGTAAGCACGGTGTCAAAAGAGTTGGTCCAAAGATGGTAGATGGATACCTGAGTAGCGTGACACAAGAAGTATTCGTTCAGCCAGGTTTGCAGGGCAGAAGCAATGCGGTGATGGCAAAATTATCATAGAGATGAAAACTCGGATATATGTCGTTGTTAATCCAAAAATCCATCACTTCTCCTCTAACTCATTTTCGAATCACATTGGAAGCTAGACAAAAGGAGGTGTCGACGAAATGCCAACTCGGTTTATCCATAAGGGAAATCATTGTTTCTTTAGGGAAGTATGTTTTCCAGGCCGACCAAACAATATCCACGACCTATGCAAACAACTTTCATGCGTTAAAACCACCGTTGATGTTAAAAATACTAAGTTTGGGAAACCCGAGTTGAGAAGCCGAATCGAAAATGCCACAAGCAGTCGTGACAACATCGGGGCTAGACGTCAGACTGCGAGACACCATTAATGTCGAATCTCAGCTACACCCTGGTCAAACTTTCTCCTTCAAATTTTTAATAAAACAAAAATAAAATATGGCAGGGCAGGTTCAAAATTTTAAATTCTAGTTTGAATGCATCGTATGGAATCCTTCGCACCATTATAAAATTCAAAATTTGAAAGCAAATAATATTAATGTGCACAATATAATTATGTGGTGACTTGAAAATGCTGTTGTAGCCAAATTGTCACATACATAACCGATTAAACAAAACACCATAAAAAAAAAATTTAACTTATTATTACCCAAGTAACTCTTGCAAGTGAAATATATGCTCTCGGCAGTGCTTTCGTCATCTCACAGTTAATTCACAAGTTAAGTACGGGAATGGAATTTTAATATTCGTACTGGAAATCCAATAAAATTTATTGTTTTGAGGATCTGATAATAAGGCTCTAAGTTTAATTCAATAGTTTTTGTGATTTCCGAATGATCGTATTTAATACCCTTGATATGGGTTGATCTATCTATCTTCGTATTGAGACATCTGTCAAAGTCCCTGCAAAGAGAATACTTTGCCAGCTTGTTAGATATGGTGATATTGCGTTTAACTTGTTTTGAGGAAAAAGCGCCAAGTTCAAAGCTATGGCAGGGTCGACACTTGGGCTTACCTCTGCCCTTCCCGTAACTTCATTCTTAATGTAATTTATTGCCCCATGGTACCGCCAGCCTTACTGGGCACAACTGTCATGCTTATCTCGATTTTCCCATAGCTCATTCCGTGGAGATCTAACACTCCAGCTCTTTTGCCACGAAGGTAGCGAGATATCGGGGCAGATACTCTGCGTGCATCCAAAGAGTCGAAGTGAATGGCGATCCACTGAACTCATCGACGGCCATGGCGCACTTGAGGTTGCCTGTTTGTAATCTCCGTCCAATTTTCTTTTAAACTCAGGTCGAGACTGCCCTCCGTAGCATTTCGGGATTATGGTAACAGTCTCTTACAAATATTTCTCTTCGCTGGTTTGCTAATAGTTATATTGTGGTTTTTTTTCTGATTAAAAAGATGGGTAGTTTCATTGTTTCTGGCGTGCAATGTCAGGGTTCAGGAGGCTGGAATCTTACTTAAGTTCCGGAGGTGAAGCTCCGCAGAAGGGATTCATCCCTATTCTAAATGGCGCTGGTAACTCTCCATATGCTTCGTTCTACCCTTTCTATCTACCAGTTTGTAATGATAATCACGTATAGTGTTAATTCCTTACCTACTGCCTTGGAAATAATTTCGTTACCATTCCTGTGTGTTCTGACAGGAAAAACCTGGGTTCGGGGTTTATTACTCACAGGTAAACAAATCTTGCAAGAACCCTTTAACCCTCGTCTTCTCGTTTTTCTTTGCTTTGGTATTGAAACGAATTACTCTTGGGTTTTGCAGGTACGAACAATTCAATCATCTGAACGCACCAGATAAGTTACAGGCTACTAGACCCCGGCTAATATCCGTTTCATTTTTCCATGTACTCGTTATTAGTTGGCAAGAGGTTAAAACCCTCTTCAGAATCCTTGTCCTGGCCATGGGCCTTTGACAGACTTTTTGTTAGAGTGCTTAGTTGTGATTTACATTTGCATGCAGAGAGTAGCACTCAGCTCGATATCCTTGGGGTTGTTTACTTACAGTTTTGCAGTATTTTCTTGTTTGATTAAACAACGTTTCCAATGAGCGAGGGCTAGCAAAACCCTTGGACATGTATATTGATATACTCATATACTTCTGTTATGACTAAATGTTGCCCGTATTTTAGTTCTGAGTGATTTGGTTAGTTTTCCGGAATACATTTCTATGTTGTTCAGGGTTTGATGGCTATAAGTGGCTGTGCATACTGTTTGATCCAGTGTTTCTAGTTTTTCTCTGAATATACGCACAGATACTATTAATCTTTCACTGAGCCATTATTCTTTGTTTGGCCCGAAACTTCTATGTTAGTTCCACAGTTTTTATGTGAAAAGATAATCTATACAATCTTTTGTCTGTGTCCGAATGCAAATCTCTGAAGCAACATACATATATTATTTTCTTTATATACAACATCAGTCTTTTCTTTGTTTTTACTTTTCGATGACCTGCTAACAGGTTCCTCCTACTGAGGTATCTATTTCTCCTAATATTACACATACCGAAAGAAAAGGAACTCTGTTATAAATTGTAACATAACTTCTTTATGTTCCATACCTGCTCAAACAAATCTAATACAAGATAGTAGAAAGAGATGGATACATACACCTGTCCTATGTTTAAATTAAATGCTTTCTTTCAGAAACCTCCACACAGTTTTTAAAGTTGTTAGGGCACCCTAGCCGGGTTTCATTCTATATTAAACAATGCATTTCAAATTCATAGAGTATGTTCAAAGGGGACTAAGTTAATCATAATCTCTGTAATTCAAAACTCTTTTCTTTTCTATCGTAGCACTAAGCAGAGCTATTTACTGTTCTTTCAACATAAATATTATAGAAGAAATACAGTAGCACGTGTCTGTAGTTTTTTTGTTAATGATATTGAACTCCAGAAAGATAAACACTTTAGTACTTATCTGCAATGGTAGAAATTCCTAGGCCGTTGTCCTCCCAACCTTCAAGGGAGGCTATTACGTCCTCACCTTGCCCCCTAGCCCCAGAAACCGAATGGTGCCACGGGTTTAACAGTGGAACGATCTGCTGTGACCTCTGGACATCCGATTCCAGTCACCAACAGTCAATCTGGCTCACGTAAGGGTTTCCAAAGTTATTTTCAACTGGTCTCCACACCAGCTCTAGAAAATGCTTCTCCTTCTTTTTGCCAATTTTTCCAGAACCCCCCCTCCTCCTCTGGATTCTCACTTTATCCACTGAGGAGAGGGTAATTGTTTTCGAACTGTTCCCCAACCACCATGTATTCTGAGAAATTAACACCAACAACTTAGGAGATTATCTATCCATTCATTGGTTTCTCTTAATAATTCAAAAAAAATAAAATAAAATAGTAATTTTTGTCTCAACACATAACCATCAAGTCTTTCTTTAAAATAAACAAATTGTTTAAACTAGTTAATGCTAGTTAATCTTTAAATGAGGCTGTCACATCTCCCCCCCCTGGGAGTAACACCGTCCTCGGTGTTTTTCAGTCCATCTTTGCAAAGAGTTCTGGGTAAGCTTCCTGTATAAACTTTTCATCCTCCCAAGTAGCTTCGTCCAGTCCAAAGTGCTTCCACTGCACTTTTAACTGGGAAACTACTCTTTTACGGAGTTCAATTTCCCTACGATCCAGTACGCGTAGCGGCTCTACCAGGAATTCTCCGTCCGGTTCTACCTTCCAATTCAATCATTGTGGGTTGAAAATCAGCCTGTCGATTCTCCAAGGTTGCGTTTATACGTGGTATGTTTCGTGCCACGTCCCCCACTGTTGATGCTTCCTGCAAATTTTCCACAGATTCACTCTTATTCCGTTGCGGACAGTTCTTATAGTAGTGTGCTTCCCCACAACCCCAAAACTGTAGGGGAGGTCTAGAATTATGCCCCTGCTCTGGTTTACTCGATGCTTCTGTGGGTTTTTCTTCAGCTGGCCATTTGATCCTTTGATGGTTCTTATTAAACTGCTTGCTTCCAGCGTTCCGTCCTGCCCCTTTAAAGTGGCTGCTTTTACTGCTTCTGAAAGTAGATGAATTTTTCTGATTTTTCTTGGGCTGCCAACTTTTCCCACTCTCCCCCTTGGCCTTATACTGCTGGTAACACATGCATGCTTTCCGGACAGCTTCATCCATAGTTTGGGGGTTAACAAACTCTATTCTTTCCCTCATGGGAGCAGGCAGACTGCTCAACCGCTGTACCTTGGCTTTCTCCTCTCTGAGGTAAGGTACATAACGTAACAGGGAGGTAAATTTCGTGACATACTCATCCATGGTCATCTGGCCCAGTCGGAGATCATGGAATTCCTTCGCCTTATCATCATAAAATCTCTCTGTTAAATACTTATCCTTGAAGTATTTCTGAAACTGTTCCCAGGTGACATCACGCTCATCTAGGCTGCGTACATTCTTCACCTCCTCCCACCACAGAGTGGCTTTCTCTCACATCTGGTATATAGCCAATCTGGCTTTTAGATTGCTGCTATACTCATATACCTGAAAATATTTATTAATATTAATTAGCCATGCTTCAGCTGCCTCTTCCACCTCGCCATCAAACATTGGTGGCTTAATCTTACGAAACTCCCCCTGTAGTTCTACTTTCTGCTTCTTGAAATCTTGTTGGTCTGATAAATTGCCCGACTCTGCCTCATTATAGTTCTTATTTTTGCTCCTTTGTGAGGGGCTCCTCTCAATTTTACTAGTAGTATCGTTCCTGGTTTGTTGCTCATCATGTCCTGTTGATTCATCTTTTTCAGCACTGGGGTGCTCCAACTCTTGATTTTGTTTATCAGATAAACTTTTCAGTATTCTTTCTTGGTCGTGGAGCAACCTCTCATTGTCCCTTCGGACCCTCATCATTTCTTCTTGTAGTTTCTGTACTGTATTTAGTAAAAATGCAGTCTGATGCTGTTGTTCTTCCAGCATTCGGCTTGTCTTTTGATGTTGTTCTATAGTCAATTGAACCCACATTTCTGGATTCATAACAGTTTGGCCCTGAGTCTCCTCCGGCGGAGTTTGAGATGTCGTACCTTCTCTCATGTCCCTTGTTCCTCTCAGTGCACTAAACACACACAGCTTCACTGTTAGTAGACCCCTAGGATCCCAGTGTAGCAATCTAGCTCTGATACCAATTGTCACATACACAACCGATTAAACAAAACACCATAAAAAAAAAATTTAACTTATTATTACCCAAGTAACTCTTGCAAGTGAAATATATGCTCTCGGCAGTGCTTTCGTCATCTCACAGTTAATTCACAAGTTAAGTACGGGAATGGAATTTTAATATTCATACTCGCAATCCAATAAAATTTATTGTTCTGAGGATCTCATAATAAGGCTCTAAGTTTAATTCAATAGTTTTCGTGATTTCCGAATGATCATATTTAATACCCTTGATATGGGTTGATCTATCTATCTTCGTATTGAGACATCTGTCAAAGTCCCTGCAAAGAGAATACTCTGCCAGCTTGTTTGATATGGTGATATTGCGTTTAACTTGTTTTGAGTAAAAAGCGCCAAGTTCAAAGCTATGGCAGGGTCGACACTTGGGCTTACCTCTGCCCTTCCCGTAACTTCATTCTTAATGTAATTTATTGCCCCATGGTACCGCCAGCCTTACTGGGCACAGCTGTCATGCTTATATCGGTTTTCCCATAGCTCATTACGTGGAGATATAACACTCCAGCTCTTTTGTCGGGAAGGTAGCGAGATATCGGGGCAGATACTCTGCCTGCATCCAAAGAGTCAAAGTGAATGGCGATCCACTGAACTCATCGGCAGCCATGGCGCACTTGAGGTTGCCTGTTTGTAATCTCCATCCAATTTTATTTTAAACTCAGGTTGAGATTGCCCTCTGTAGCATTTCGAGATTATGGTAACAGTCTCTTACAAATCTTTCTCTTCGCTGGTTTGCTAATAGTTATATTGTGGTTTGTTTTCTGATTAAAAAGATGGGTAGTTTCATTGTTTCTGGCGTGCAATGTCAGGGTTCAGGAGGCTGGAATCTTACTTAAGTTCTGGAGGCGAAGCTCTGCAGAAGGGATTCATCCCTATTCTAAATGGCGTTGGTAACTCTCCATATGCTTCATTCTACCCTTTCTATCTACCAGTTTGTAATGATAATCACGTATAGTGTTAATTCCTTACCTACTGCCTTGGAAATAATTTCGTTACCACTCCTGTGTGTTCTGACAGGAAAAACCTGGGTCCGGGGTTTATTACTCACAGGTAAACAAATCTTGCAAGAACCCTTTAACCCTCGTCTTCTCGTTTTTCTTTGCTTTGGTATTGAAATGAACTACTCTTGGGTTTTGCAGGTACGAACAATTCAATCATATGAACGCACCGGATAAGTTACAGGCTACTAGACCCCGGCTAATATCCGTTTCATTTTTCCAGGTACTCGTTATTAGTTGGCAAGAGGTTAAAACCCTCTTCAGAATCCTTGTCCTGGCCACGGGCCTTCGACATAATTTTTGTTAGAGTGCTTAGTTGTGATTTACATTTGCATGCAGAGAGTAGCTCTCAGCTCGATATCCTTGGGGTTGTTTACTTACAGTTTCGCAGTATTTTCTTGTTTGATTAAACAGCGTTTCCAATGAGCGAGGGCTAGCAAAACCCTTGGACATGTATATTGATATACTCATATACTTCTGTTATGACTAAATGTTGCCCGTATTTTAGTTCTGAGTGATTTTGTTAGTTTTCCGGAATACATTTCTATGTTGTTCAGGGTTTGATGGCTATACGTGGCTGTGCATACTGTTTGATCCAGTGTTTCTAGTTTTTCTCTGAATATACGCACAGATACTATTAATCTTTCACTGAGCCATTATTCTTTGTTTGGCCCGAAACTTCTATGTTAGTTCCACAGTTTTTATGTGAAAAGCTAATCTATACAATCTTTTGTCTGTGTCCGAATGCAAATCTCTGAAGCAGCATACATATATTATTTTCTTTATATACAACATCAGTCTTTTCTTTGTTTTTACTTTTCGATGACCTGCTAACAGGTTCCTCCTACTGAGGTATCGATTTCTCCTAATATTACACATACAGAAAGAAAAGGAACTCTGTTATAAATTGTAACATAACTTCTTTATGTTCCATACCTGCTCAAAGAAATCTAATACAAGATAGTAGAAAGAGATGGATACATACACATGTCCTATGTTTAAATTAAATGCTTTCTTTCAGAAACCTCCACACAGTTTTTAAAGTTGTTAGGGCACCCTAGCCGGGTTTCATTCTATATTAAACAATGCATTTCAAATTCATAGAGTATGTTCAAAGGGGACTAAGTTAATCATAATCTCTGTAATTCAAAACTCTTTTCTTTTCTACCGTAGCACTAAGCAGAGCTATTTACTGTTCTTTCAACATAAATATTATAGAAGAAATACAGTAGCACGTATCTGTAGTTTTTTTGTTAATGATATTGAACTCCAGAAAGATAAACACTTTAGTACTTATCTGCAATGGTAGAAATTCCCAGGCCGTTGTCCTCCCAACCTTCAAGGGAGGCTATTACGTCCTCACCTTGCCCCCTAGCCCCAGAAACCGAATGGTGCCACGGGTTTAACAGTGGAACGATCTGCTGTGACCTCTGGACATCTGATTCTAGTCACCAACAGTCAATCTGGCTCAGGTAAGGGTTTCCAAAGTTATTTTCAACTGGTCTCCACACCAGCTCTAGAAAATATTTCCCCTTCTTTTTGCCAATTTTTCCAGAACCCCCCCTCCTCCTTTGGATTCTCACTTTATCCACTGAGGAGAGGGTAACAGTTTTCAAAATGTTCCCCAACCACCATCTATTCTGAGAAATTAACACCAACAGCTTAGGAGATTATCTATCCATTCATTGGTTTCTCTTAATAATTCAAAAAAAAAAGAAAAAGAAGTAATTTTTGTCTCAACACATAACCATCAAGTCTTTCTTTAAAATAAACAAATTGTTTAAACTAGTTAATGCTAGTTAATCTTTAAATGAGGCTGTCACACAAATCCGCAACGAAATCCACCCTGCCACCCGAAGAATTAAATTGTTGCCGCCTTCCAGGTTTTGACAGTGTGGTCATGCAGTGATCCCATGCACTCGGCGAAGTGAAAAGGATGTTGAAATTATTCGTTGGGTAGATTAGGTTTTCCGATGAACATCTTTTCCAAGCCAAATCGTGGCATTCCTATTCTACTCCTTTTTGTTGCTGATCATATGAAAAAACCGTGGTGGCCAGATGCTCCATGTATTGATGTCATCTAGTCTGCAAAGCCTTAATGAGTCTACAACGTGGTGGATAGTGTTCACCGTAATTACCAGCATTTAAAATGACATCATTTCACCCATTTCGAAAATCGAAAATCAAATCTTGCTCACGAAAGAAATTACAAATGGCATTGGTGAATCTAGAATACAGTCAAATCTAAATCTTTATCGCACACTCTTCCAAAAAGTGACTTTTCTACTTCTGGGATAAAGGGAAAATCGCAAATCAATGTGGTGGTATTTCTGCATTTTCAAGTGTTTTCGTAGTGTTATAATCAGTAACATTTTGGCTCTTTTTGGGTAGGTTTTCTTAAAAAATGAAATTTTAAATGATTAAATAATTATAATTAACTTTTTTAAGAAATTATAATTTTAAATTTATTTTTATATTTCAAAATACAGTTTTTTTTTTTTTAAGCCTAGTATTATCTTTATTTTCATTATTTTTTATCAGCAAAGTACAACTAGATAAATATTATTAGATGATCTTAACTTTCTTTGAATGGGAAACCAAGTCTATTGGCCACCTAATGGCTTGATATGCCATCCAAAAACAATACTTTATAAGACTATCAAACCAAGCTAACAACTACTGGATGTTCATACATATACTGTCTTTTACTTGCCTATTGGCATGACTAGTTATACATAACAAACTAAATGCTACCCACACAGAAACAATAGATACAAAAAACTATTAGCAGTAAACAACATAAAACTACTCTGCTTCCTTAGCTGAGGCAGATTCTACAGTCATCAGGTCCTGCACAGAATTTCCCTGGAGTTCAATCGGTTTGAGGATGCATGGGAGGTGTTATTCGATGCGCCTGAGGCGCCCATCTTATTTCTGGAGCTAGAACTTGAGCTTGTCAAATTCACTTCTGTAATCTGGAAAGTCCTCGACAATTGTAGCCACACTCATTGAAATTTGTCTTTGGGCTTTGCCCATAATACTTTTCATGGACCAGTATAAAAACAAGTTTTCCCCGAGTTCTCCCAGGATTGATCACGAGGCCCATCCATTCTTCATATTCCATTTCCATCAAGCCCGCCTTAGAGTTTAAGTCGATTCCCACTTCTCGATCAGCTTTTGAATTTATTTGGCAGTGTTATCATGGTATGCCTTCGCGGCATCTTGAATGATACTAACCGTGGGCCTCTTGCCTTGCAACTTGTCGGAGGATGAGCTGGGTTGACCCTTAGCTTATTTTCCTTTATTTTCTCTACCTCGACCTCTCGTAGCTAGGCTCTTGGATCGAGCCATAATTGCTTGCTTCTCGGATGGTGCGTTATATATTACCTAGGTGTGTGCCTGAGGGTGAGATCGCTGACAGTCTCTGGATCCTAGATGCTTACCTGTCCAATTATCAACATAGGGGTGTAATTCCTGAAAATAAGCTGAGCTTCCTTTCCTTTCATCGTAATACCATATAATATTGTTCCATGAGATATACAGTGGGACATTCTCCCGAACCCCGATTCCATGCATGACATGCAGGCTGAACAACCTTCCCATACAGAGCTGCCCAACGCTTTGAATGGGGCCTATGGTGCCCTGACCTAACTTCACCCAAAAGACCAGAGTAGGGCCTGAGACCATATTCACATAATCATTCCTGGTGCAAACAACTAGAGCCCCCGACCCAGACAGAGGTTCAACCCACCCAACATCACTAATACCCTTCCCACAATCACAAATTACCTGCCTTCCATCAGCCCAATCTCAGGGAGGACTCCACAATTTCAACACCCTCCTCGCAGAGGCAGGTTCTTTCATGATGAGAACACTAGGTCTGTTACATGCACAATTTTAAGGCATACGAACCAGTGTAACTCTAGAAATAGGTCTATCTTCCTAGCCTGACTCAACCAACACTAGCGTGGGGATGCCAAACCCTCCTGAAGTATTCCCCTGACTGCACTAGCTATCGCACAAGTGCATGCATGCAACATAACCACCAAGGATAAGAGATCATAGGAAAATCCCAACAAGACCCGAATTGTAATGCCTATTTACACAAGAACCTCTACTATGTGACGACTTCATGTTCAGGGTTGACCACACACCCACATAACCCCTCAACATCCAAACAAATGCCCACAATTGCCCTGACCCGAGACTATCATGGCAGGAAAGGTGGAAATGAGGGAGGGACCATTAACATACCAGGGAGTCATTGTGTCTGAACGTTGAGGGGAAGCTGGAGCCACCCTTCCGCCTTCTCTGTGATCACACCTGCTCGATATTTCACCCCCGTAACATAAAAACCACCCCTTTAACTAAGACAACCTTGAATGTCTTTGGTTACCTTCAGCCTTACACATATACAATTTAAATAAATAAAAAAACTAAATAATTAAATTTTGCATATGAGGTAAAGTAGAAAAATAAAAGTCATCTAAGTACATAAGTAAAAATTAGTTTTTATTTTCTATAAATTATTTTTAGAGTTGTCTATGGTTAGATGAGAGTTTTTTGCCAGAACCCGGTAAAAAAAATTCAAAAAATAAGGTAGTTAGAGTGTTTGGATTGCATTTTTTAATGGTGGAAATGGATTCAGAACCATCGAAAACCTTTAGGGCACCCAAAATATTGAAGTTTAACTACTATAACCCAGATTTTCAAAAATCTTTGCCGAATTTTTTCATAATCTTACGGGAATTTCTGGTCATTATGTGAGTTTTTTACACTGCGACATTATTTTTGAAGTAAATATCAACTTTATATTAATGATTATTACTAAAAATACTCTATGAATATTACCTACAAAGATTAAATCTTTCTATTTTTCTATTAATTATTAATAATTAAAATTATTATTATTAAACATCTTTTAAAATATTTAATTAGTTAATTATCTTTATGGGATACATTAGTCTTTTTTTTAAATGGAAACCTTTAATTTATGATCAATAATCTTTCTTTTAATTCAAATTTTTAATTTATGATTATAAATGAAAGATGTTCACTTATTTTTGTAGTTTTCTTTTTTTTTTATAGAATTTTAGATATTAAATAGTTTATATGGTTTAATATATGTTTTTTTTTACATTTACCTAATATAATTACCAAATTACCATCTAAATTATTAAACAATAAATTAGATCATACAATATATCTTCAATTTTTCGTATTTACTTACTATAATTGTTAAATTACGATAAAATTGATCAAATAATTACTTTTCACCATTTTTTAATAAAATTGTGAAATTATTATATAAATAATAACGCTAAAATATAACTATTAATCTAATAAAATAATAAATAATAAAATTAATAATTATAGTATAACTATTAATCTTAAAAAGGAAAAAAAATTATAATATGAACTATAATATGGTTGTGTTGCTTATAATCGTCCTATAATTTTCTGTACCACATTATGCCTCTGGAAATACCACATTGTGCCTCTGGCCTCTGGAAAGCATGTCTGATTAAGTGAATATGAGGCCCCTTATCCACATGGTAATTGAAAAATCTTATATGTTCGAGGTAGGAGGGGATTTTGTGGATATTTTCTTTCTCGCATTTCCCTCTAGGTGTGCATTAAAATTACAGAGCGTTAAAATATATATTTTATTTATTTTATTTTATTTTTGTTAAGATTGGTCAAGGTATAAGGTGTTATTAAGTATAACGTAATTATAAATTTTAAAATATATTAAAAACCAAATATGAATGTTTGGTCTAACTACTCAGTGTGCATTAAAATTACATTAAGTATGGAGAGAGTATATATATATATATTATAATGTAATTTAGATAAGTATTTTTCGAATTAATCACATTATTAGAATTAGGTGGACGTTTCGAACCATCTAATATGGTTCATCCTAAGGACAAGGTGAAAAAAGAAACAAATCACATTGAATAAATAGTAGGGATGAGATGTTAAACTAGCCGATATTTTTTAGGATAAAATATTAATAGTTTTTAAGATTTTAAGGAACGTTAACCCATAATAATTTAGAATTTAATAATTTAATAAAATGATTAAATTCTAGTTATTATAATAAGCGAAGAAGGATATGGTAAATCTTAAAATTTTAGGATTTTAATTTCAAGAATTTAAGAGATAATATTGCAAGTCAATAAATAATAATATAAAATGAATAATAAAGTAAAAAGATTTTTAAATTAAATAAATTAAAATATTAAGCCTAGCTAGTCATTAGAAAGTTAGTTGAGAATTAAAATTTTAAGTATAAATCAATTAAAATAAGTTTATTATAAATTAAATAAAATACAAAATAGGGAGGGGAGATTTATTTATTTATTTAATTTTTTTGAATGAATACATCAAATAAATAAATGAATAAATGAATAAATAAAATTAATGAATTAATTAAGTAAAAATATATAATAATGAATTAATTAGGTATATATATATATATATATATTATTAAAAAAAAAACTACCTAGAGAGAGTCGGGGTCCAACTCTTACTTAATTTCCAACCATCATCACGGTTGAGATTCTTAGCATGCCGCTCAATTTCAATCGCCTCCCTTAATTTACTATGGTGGAAGTGATCTACTTTGGCAACGACTTTGGAATCCTCAATACAAATATGGTGACAGGATTTTTCCACATGCTCAGCAAGAGCTGAGGTACGAGACTGATTGTGTTTAATATCCGTAGCATGTTCCTGGATTCTCTGCCTAATGGATCGACCTGTTTCACCAATAGAGGGAGTACCACATGAACAAGGAATTATGTAAACCCCTTTCATGTCCTTAGGGTCGATAGGGTCCTTAACAGACCCAAGAGAATTTCTAATAGTGCAGAGAGGTTTGAAAGAAGCAGAGATATTATATCTTCTAAGGACATGGGCAATCTTGTCCGTTGTCCCCTGGATAAATGGAAGATGGAATTTGGAAATATGATCCACTCGATTAGACTTTCCATTGAAACACTCATATGCATTTCGAAAAGCCTTGAGACCCTGAGATCTACTGTAACCATTATTTTCAAAAACTTCAAGAAGATGGGACTTCTTCGATTTCAAGGAGCTGTCGTCAGAGATTCTAAAAGCACGAGTCGCAAGGGTACACAAGACACCAAATTTACGAGCAGGAAAATGATGGGATCCAACATGAAGGTATTGTTCTGTGTGAGTCTTCTTGCAAAAAACTCGGTGAGAAATGGAACCATCCTCGTTCCTAGAGAGAAGGATATTAAGGAAAGGAAGGCAACCATCAACCTCCACTTCCATCGTGAACTTGATGGAATCAGAAAGCGAGTTTAGGTGCCCAAGGAATAGATCTAATTTCTCCCGACCATGGGGCCAGATGACACAAGTATCATCCATGAACCTATTCCACTTCCTAGGGTGGAATTTAGCTGAGGCCAAGGCCTTGGATTCAAAATCCTCCATAAATAAGTTAGCGACTATGAGGGAAAGAGGGGAGCCCATCGCAACACCACAGGTTTGCTCATAAAACTCACCTTGAAAACTGAAGAAAGTCGAGGTGAGGCAGAGGCTAACCAATTTAAAGGTGTCCTCATCAGAGATCCGTTTAATGACATCAACAACTTCCTGGATGGGGATTTTGGTGAATAAGGACACAACATCAAAGCTAACTAGAAGCTCACTAGGTTGGAGCTTGATGTTCTTCCACTCCTTGATAAAGGAAGTCGAGTTCTTCACAAAGGAATCAGTTTGACCTACAAAGGGTTTAAGCTTTTGGGCCAAGAATTTGGCCAGATGATAAGAGGGACCACCTATTGTGTTAACAGTAGGTCTTAAAGGGGCACTCGACTTATGAATCTTGTGGAGACCATAGATCCGGGGGTAAGGGGATTTCTCTCAATAAGCCTCCTAGAGAGAGGATTAAAAGAAGAATCTGACTTGATGGCAAGGGAAACATCCTTACAAACCGATTTAAGGGGTATCTTCTTAAGCTTAACATAAATACCACTATTGGACAGATGGTCAACCATCTTGCTGACATATTTGGATTTATCCAAAATGACTATGGCCCCACCCTTGTCTGCCTTAAGGATGACAATGTTAGGGTTGTCCCTTAGGGTTTTGAGGGTGAGAAACTCAGGCTTACTCAAGTTTCTTTTGGGAGGCTTAGCCTTCCTAAGAATAATAGAGCAATCATGTATAATGGTCTCCTTAACATTATCAGGGAGATTTTTGATTCCATAATCGATGTTACAAATAATATCATCCGCGAGGATCTTCTTCGAGACAAGGGAAAAATTAAGCCCTCTATTAAAAAAGACTAAAAACAGAAGAATCAAAAGAAAAACTAGAAAAGTTAATTACATTTTTATTATAGCTATTAAAATTAGAATTATTAATAATGACATTATTATTAATGCTACCATGATTATCATTAGTATGATTATTATTGTTAGAAATATTATTGTTATATTCCACAAGGGGAATGCTATTACTATGGTTTAATATTAAACTATTGTTAGAATCTTTATTGTTACTAATCTTATTACTATTATTTTCCATTAAATTATTATCATTATGAATTGAGGTGAGATTATTGTAATCATTAATACAGTTAATCATATTACGATTTTTATTGGAGAAACTACCTGCCGCACACTCCATACAATTGGTAATGGAGCCAACTCCATCAACCTGCTTATCAATACCGAAATCTTCAACAACGCTGAGAACGTTGTGACCCTCGTCATTGAAAGCGATGGTTTTTTAAATTTTATTTTTATTTTTAATTATATATATATATATATATATATATATATATATATATATATATATATATATATATATATATATATATATATATTACCTAATTAATTTATTATTATATATTTTTATCTAATTAATTTTTTAATTTTATTTATTCATTTATTTATTTGATGTATTCATTCAAAAAAGTAAATAATTAAATAAATCTCCCCTCCCTATTTTGTATTTTATTTAATTTATAATAAACTTATTTTAATTGATTTATTCTTAAAAATTTTAATTCTCAACTAACTAACTTTCTAATGACTAGCTTGGCTTAATATTTTAATTTATTTATTCATTTTTATTTTATTTAAAAATATTTTTACCTTATCATTCATTTTATATTATTATTTATTGACTTGCAATATTATCTCCTAATTTCTTGAAATTAAAATCCTAAAATTTTAAGATTTATCTTACCCTTCTTTGCTTATTATAATAACTAGAATTTAATCATTTTATTAAATTATTAAATTCTAAATTATTATGGGTTAATGTTCCTTAAAATCTTAAAAACTATTAATATTTTATCCTATTAACGAACTAGTCAAATATCGACAACTAGTTTCAACAGCTTTTTTCTGTGCATTCACGCATCCCTACTATTTATTCAATGTGATCTGTTTCTTTCTTCACCTTGTTCTGAGGATGAACCACATTAGATAGTTTGAAACATCCACCCAATCTTAATAATGTGATTAATCCAAAATATATTTATCTACATTATGGATCACAAAAGTCTTAGATCTAGTATAATGTAATTATAAATTTTAAAATATATTAAAAACCAAATATATGTGTTTGGTCCAACCACTAAGTGTGGGGTTAATTTCCCACAAGTCTTAAATCTGTCAAATCTAATCTTCTATGTCTATGCTCCTCGTTGTTGTTTGTCTGGTGGTCACTAACATTCCTTATCGGAGTAAGCTAATGGGTCAACAAAACACCCTTTCGGTTTTGTGCCCCCTCGCTGCTAGCGAGGCCCTTCCAACGATCAGGTCCCCTCCCTCCCCAACTTTAGCATTAACAACTTTTTCCCCAACATTGATGTTAACATCTCCATCCCCAACATCTGTTTCCTCACTTTCCATCCGGAAACTTCGTTGGTGGACTCCCATTTGCAGTCCAACTCACAAGTTACGCCCCAACGACTCACCTAACTCATGCAGCCACACACCCTGAAACACATTAATGGTGGGACTCCCTTTCCCACCTTCCTTATTCTGAATTCCATTTGATTTGGGATCATTTTTAAGCCCCTGCACCCTCAGATGGAGAAAAGTGAAACCACGTGCAAATAGCGTTCCAGTGTTCAATGTGAATTAAGCTTTAATTCTGCAAATAACATGAAAAAATCGCACTAAGGATGTGAGCAACAAAGTTCAAAATAGGAAATGTCAAAACCTACGCAGATTACAGGTCTGGTTGATAAGAATGCACCCTTAGATGGAGAAAATTTAAAAAACCTATGTTGATTAGATTGGAAATATCGGTCCAATGTTCAACGCGAATGGAGCTTAAATTATGTAAAAGCATGTAAAAATCGTGACTGGCGTTTATAATTGGGATGTGAGAAATGAAGTTTGACGTCACTCATATTGTAAGTTGAGAAGAGGAAATGTCAAAACCTTTGTAGATTCCAGGTCTGGTTAATAAGCATAATGTTCGTTTTTATGTTATTTTTTATGGTGCTGGTCAAAACACAATTTTTAAAACCCTTCATCCTCCACATTACTAAAACCCAATTTGTAAAACCTTGAATGATCCACATTACTAAAAACAAATTTATTTAGACTATTAGAGAAAGGAAATGTTCTTTTGGGTTGCATACAACTCGTTGTTGCTTGTCAAGGTTAAGAGAGCACCAAAATTGATTGCAAAAAAAACCATAGGTTAGCCGTTGTGGGAACTCATTGGTCAACCATTATCGAAACTTACTTCTTAACCCTTGTTAAATATTGCAAAAAATTGTTGGTTAACGGTTACGGTAACTCACTATTTTACCATTGCAGAAACTCATTGGTTGACTATAGAGGCAGATCATTGGTTTACCATCGTGGAAACCCATTTTTTTACAATTGGGAGTCCTTACAGTTGTGGCAACTCACTGGGTCACCATCATGGAAACTCTGAGTCCCTTTGTTGTAGTATTTTGGTTTCCATTGCAACTAATTGGGTGAAAATGTTAAAGCAAGTCAAATGAGAAAGCAAATCATTCCCATACATTAGGCCTAAAGAAAAAATCATCTTTTATAGAATGGATTTAGATTGGCTAGGGTACGCAGAAAAACTTTATGGAGATTAAGTCTGATTGCAAAAATCCATCAACTACAGTTGGAGAATTATTAGAGGAGAGGAAATGAATCCAAATGCTCCATGTTCTTTCACCCGGCTATAAAATAAATTCCTAGGTTCAAGGCCTACTGCTTCCTTGCTATATGAAGTGTAACTTTTTTAGAGATGCATTGTTTAGATGTTGGTATTAATAGTGCTCCATCATTTCTCATGGATTCATATGTATTGTCTTTCCAAACTTTTTTATTCAGTTATGCTTGTTCATATGGCCCTAAAGATAGAATAGGACAAGATTAAATGAGGTGAAGACACTCATTTGTGAAAAACAGGGGATTCCAATGCCATTTCATTGTAAAAATTATGGTTCAAATCCCTGAGATAGCGATAATAACATATAACATGTGCGAGCATGTAGATAACCAAGGATGGGCTTGTCATGGCCAACAAGACCCTTCAGGTCATGCTAGGGTGATGGATCAACCAAATTTATCAAGGGACATCATTTCCTATGTATATAGTTGTTTCTTCTTGGAACTTCCAATTGACTCGGTTTGCAACACGCATGTTAAAAAATATTTGACATGGATGATGCAACTCGAGATAGGGATTTCTTTTTGTGTAGGAAATATGTTATTAACATATATAATCGTCTAATGAAAGGAAAGTATCAGTTGCATAAGAAGGACGAAATGAGTGTGAACCTTTGGTATAGGAAACACCTAGATGATTTGTTTTTTAATCAAAAACCCAATGGTGGAGAGATCCCTTTTCTAGTTGGAATACAAATGAAGTGGACATTGGAGACCATGGTGAATCTATTGAATAATAGCCTAATAGCCATGGATTCAACATTTATCACGAATAAGTATGGGGTGAGTGTATTAATAATGATTGATCTAGTACAATAATTTGATTAATAATGATTCATAATGATTGATGAGTTGAAGTTAACTTCATATGTTTTTTGAATGTGATAGTATCAGTTGTACACACTCGTGGTGATGAGAAACAAAGTGGGGTGCCAATTTCATGGGTGGTGACATCACGTAATACATCACAGGACATTTCACTATGGTTGGAGCACCTCATGCATAGGTGTCACCAAGTTGATCATAGTTGGAAAATTAATGCTTTCATGGTTGATGATGCATTGGTTGAAATCGGTGCTTTAAGGTAACTTAAATCTTCTTATTTTATAATCTGGCTGATTTTATTAAAAAATAACATATTTGGGATGGTGATGTGGTAGGAGAGCCTGAGGTGTGATGTTATCTTGTTTGTTTTGGCACGTACATCGAGCACGAGTAAAAAAGTGAATCGTTGGCCATTGATTCGAAATAGATGAATATATATCTTTAGTGATTTTTGTTTAATTATGAATTATTGTTGTAGTGTTGAAGTGAGCAACGTAATTAGTGCTTTCTTCAATAAATTTATTAATGACGAGAAGTTCCTAGACTATTTCCACAAGAATTGGGTTGTTGTTGACAAGATTTGTGAGTTGACGAACTCTTTCTTACATTTCTATTTTTGGTTTTCATACAAATAAATATCTTCATTAACCCAACTGGTATGCAATTAGGGATGTGGTTAAAAGGTTGTCATGATTTTCACCATGCAAATTAGGAGACAAACAATGTTGTGTAGTCATTTCACTGTTACCTAAAGACAAACTTTGTATATGATAGAAGAACTAAATATTCTCATAGGATGTATTGGTTGATATATGTTCTTTTGAAAAGGGAAGTATTTTTGAATAATTACAGGAAAGAGAAACAATTTGAATCATTAATGGAAAAAGAAGAAGGAATCTCAGATAGTGATTGAAACCCTCATGAGAAAATGTCTCATGCTTTTTGGGTGAGGAGTCAATCTAAAACTAATAAGCAATATATTTTCACTTATCATCGCACAAATATTTTAATTTGTGATTTCCCATGGTATATTTGTGGCAACATTTTCAAATATGCCATAAAGGTGGGTTGGTTTTCTTCCCATTCAATGGCTTCAAACCAATTAATAAATCATCAAAGCACAACTGATTCATACAATGACCCTCCTAAGATAAATATAGAGGAAATATCGGATGTTAGGGAAGATGAAAACACATTTTCCATGGATATTCACAATGTTGATGTAAATGTTGAAGGACTTGAGTTGGACAAAGAGGAATTATTTGGCTACATAGACCTTGTTCAAAAATTTCATCCTGATACTTTGACAAAGACTGAATAGTTTATTGCTTTGGTTAAAAAAATGTTGAATGATGCAAACATCTTCATATTATGGATTATGAATTCACGTGTGGGTTGTGTGATTTTTAGTCATCTTTGAAGAGGAAGAAGAGTTTCCTGAGCCCCAAAAAGAGAAGAAAAACAAGAAAACAAAATACATGATTGGAATTTGGCTTGAATATCGCTGCAGATGCAGATGAACCATTTGAGTTTGAAAAAATCAACATGCAAGGTTGACCTCACTCCAACAATGCATGTTTTTCCATCATTGTTGTGATTTATTTGTTTTCAATTTGATTTTAATATTTATTAGTGTATTACACGTATTTTATGTATTATTATTTTGTTTAATATGTTCATGCATGTTTGGTAGGTGGTGAGGATATGTTTGTTGATTTGTCTAATTTGTCTGAATTGTCATTTAAGGTCAATAAATAACTTCATGCATTTACACTCAATCTTTCAATACATCGATTATTTTGTATGTTATGGAAGATATATTTCATGAGGTTTTCCATGCTTGCATACATTGGTGTCGAAACATGAACCTGATATATAAATTGGAATAAAAAAAATGGAAATGTAACAAAATTTCTAGAGGAAATGCAACAAAATTGTAACTAAACATGTAAAACACAATTTTACCAGTTTTATTATATTTTCTCAATGCTAATGGAGATATATTATTGGATAATAATATATATTACAACACCAAAGATTATGCGTTTTCTGACCATGAGTTGTCACACCAGTGGCAATGAGTGTCAACAATGGTGAGTCAGTGTGTCAGGAACGGTGATCCAGTGTGTCAGCAACGATGAGTCAGTGTGTCAAAAATGGTGAGCTAGTGTGTCATCAACGGTGAGCCAGTGTGTCAGCAATGATGAGCCAGTGTGTCAGCAATGTTGAGGGAGTGAATATCAGCAAGAACACGGGGGTCAATTTGAATCTGAGAGTGAAGGGGAGTTTTCATGAATATTGTTGATACAATGATCTGTGTGTCCTGCTTCACTAGGAAGAATATACCCTCTTGTTTCCATAACTTCATTCCAGCATTCAAAATCTCTTTTTTTCAGGGTATAGGACTTTTTATATATCCTTATTGGCAGCCAGATCATTGGATAGTGAAATCTAAGGTTGATCCAGTTATTCCCACACTATTCCATGGAAATAATATACTGAGCAACCCTTGTTAAGGATATCTTTAAGTTTAGGTAGTTAAATGGATCTTTATTTCAGGTTTGTTTTCCCGAGGCATCCGACCTTCCTTTACATACTTCTTATGTGGCAGTCTCCAATATTTGAATCTGGGTTGCGCAATAGGCAATGGATTGTTGCCACTTTCTGGTGATATACTCAGCTACCTCTTAAAAACTGGCCAACTATTGTTTTTCTTGTATCACCTGGAGAGGTATTTCATATTATCCTCTAACCCACATAATGCTCTCGAAATTAAGTTTAAAATTTTAAGAGCTTCCACCCATATGGCCTGATTTATCAAATACGATACAAAGGCTCTCAATTGTACATCCCCTACCTCATGGTTGGGAGTCCTTATTTTGTCAATAGATAGCAGAAAATTATGTTGGTACAGTTCATAGAGCAAGTCTTTTTCTAGATTCATGCAGGCCCTATATGCTTCTTTGAAACCATGTTTTTTTCAACTTGGAAAGGCTTATTGTTGATGATAGCATTCTTCTTAAACAACAAAAATATTTTTGTCAAGTACACGTTGTAATTTGTTGAAGGAGCCTTGCAACTAATCACTTCATCCATTATTTGTCTGAGTTGTCTCTTATCATTCTCCATCTTGGTCACCTTCCTTTGCATCTCAGCCACTGTGTTTTTATGTTCTCCTTCAACTTTGTTTATATATTATTCCCATGCATTGCAAAGTTTATAAATTAAGTTTTAGTGTAAATGGAAAGGTATTAGTTTTCCCTTATAAGAGGGTATACACATGACTAATTTATCCTTTGGTTCCTCATCCCATGTTTTCACAACAGTGTCTTATGTCAGTTTGATATTTGGTTCCTGATCCTATGTTAGTTTCATCTTTGGTTCATGTTCCTCTATTTTCACAACAATGTCTTTGGTTAGTTTGATCTCTTGTTCCTCATCCGCTTTTAGCTTCATCTTTGGTTCTTGTTCCTCTGTTAGTTTCATCTATGATTCCTCTATTTTCACAAAATGTAATCATGAGCTTTATATTTTCTTGGACCCCTAGAGAAGGTATATCTATGACACCAATGGGTAGGGACTCTGAAACTTGGGCCAAGCAATTTAATATATCAAAAGTTTCTTTTTGTCTGAGCTCATATGTTAGAGTTTTAACTTTGATTTGTAGTTCTTTGTTTTTAATTTGGAGAATCCTATTCTTACTTAACAATGAAATATATTGAGTAATATTTGAAGGGGGTACTTACTGTTTCAACGTGCTTCTTTATCAATTCTGGTGGTGCAGTTGGTTGGCCCTCCTCATCATCCCCATACAATTCTGGTGGTGTTGTTGGTTGGTCCTCCTCATTTTCCACATACATTTATGGTGGTACGGTTGGTAAGTCCTCCTCATCATCCCCATATAAAATTGCAATTGAGGCAAGGCCATTTGTTTCGTACCATTCAGCTACTCCTCATATGTACACATAGCCAGAATCAAGAGAGGGAACCTTATCAACTTGTTCTTCTATGTCAGAAAGGTGGCCTATTTCATGTTCCATGAATCATTGTTGCATGCATCCTTGCTCCATGACTCCTTCTTCCAATAATACATCTTGTGGATATTTTTTCTCTTGCTCTTACTCTTCTGCAATTTCTTCTGTAACAATGTGGAGGGTATCTTCTGATGCTTCTATTCCTTGAATTTTTGCACTATTGTCGATATTTTCCTGTATCCTCTCAATCTTATGGTGGTAGGTTTACTCCTCAATATTTCTTCTTATTCATAAGCATCTTGTTTGTATCCCTTCTGTGGGTATTTAGAAGTAGGATCCTTAGACTCCCCTCATAGTTTGACCATTAGGAAACCCAGTTTGCATATGTAAAGGCTTTGTGGGAATTTCTAAAACTGGGAGGTCATGGGGCAGAGTTGCAGCTTCCAGGGAATCCTATGGCGACATAGAATGTTCAGCATGCAATGGCCCTCCAACTAGTTCATCCCAATTTCTCCCTTCCCTTTTGAAGCACAACATCCACCAAAAGTTTAATGAGGAAATGGCATGATAAGATTTCGATAGGCCAATTTGATTTATGCACAGATTGGGCCATATTCTCTAAGGGATTTTCAAGAAATAAAGGCACGTTAACCAACCTGCCATGACACAATTTTTCTAACAACCAGAGGTGCTAGTAATAAATAACATCATACCTTCCTTTTCACGTCAAACAATTCTGGACAAGGAATGCAACATCTTTCCAGGGTTTTGGTAATTTACTCTTGTCAAATCTTGTGCTTATCTTCTGCAGCTATTCACCTACCTCAAGGAATTTATGCACGACATCGGGTTGGTGTTTTCAGGGCACAAACCACTGTTCTCCAATTGGGGGTAACCTTGTTGCTTCCACAATTACTTCTTCTGTCGCATGCACCACTTTCCATGCTACCTCCTATGTACCGTCCCTGTAGTACATGGAAAATTCTAGAGCTATTCCATCGCCAAACCCCTGAAACTTGTGAATATACTCTAGCCAACCGTCGTGTTCAAAGAATGGTTTAACATGTGAGAATTTTTATATCAATTCTTCACTACCTTCTTTGCGAACTCTTGGGCCTCCCATATTTAGTCAAATTTCAGAGTGGCTATGGATGTGTTTGTTCACATCAACAATTTGAATGTGGGTGAACAACACAATGGAAGAGTTGAGGTAAAGAGTATAGTAATAAAACGTGGCTCCATATATTGCAGCGAAAATATGCATTCAAGTGTTGCCGCAATAGTTATCACCCATTTGGAACTGACTGTTCATTTATATCATGGTCAAGGGAGATTTTCATTTCTGTTGTACGCAATCAGGTGTTTCCACAACAGTTTCCACTCGTATGGCATCGAATGTTCATTTCTATCATGGTCATGGGAGATTTCTGTTTTCGTTGTATGTAGTCAGGTGTGGCTGCAATGGTTTCCCGCCATTTGGCACCAACCATTCATTGCTTTCATTGTCAGGGGATATTTCCATTTCAGTTGTACATATTCAAGTGTTTTTTTTTTCTAAATAAGACTAATTCTATTAAGAAAAAACCCATATAGTAAAATCTGAGCTTGCAAAAAGCAAAGAAGAGAAGCAAGGGGCTGACAATGAAGCACTATCAACCTCGGACCCCAAAAGCAACCATGGAATGAGCAAAAGAGAACAAGTATAACATAAAATGGAGAGCGAAACAAAGGAAGCTACCCAGAGTGGGTAGAGACTTCTAGACGGCATTTTTTCCCTTTCTTCTTACCGACTTTGACCCAACCATTGTGACTTGGCTAGGCAAGAACTAGTTGTAGATTATTTTGCATTGAAGAATGAGTCTCCTTGTCTGAATCGGAGGAAGAAGACTCATGCAAACGTTTCTGTGGGATCGGAGGGGCAGACAGATCCTCAGGGTTGGCCGAGGGCGTGACCTTCAGGTGCACATATTTCTCTCCTTCCTCTTCCATTTCCTCCTCATCCGAGCTGGAGGACTCTAGATCATCCATGGGGGGTGGATCGCATGGTTTCCAGCTCTTGGACTTTGGTTTGCTATTGGTTTTATTTTTTTTGCCGGGGAAGCTGGAACATATGTTTTGAAGATGCCCCGTCTGATGACAATGTCTGCACCGGAATGCAGTGTTCTCATAATCCAAGGTTTGTGTCTAGTGAAAGTCCCCAATTTTGAGGTTGATCTGATCAAGCAGTCCTTTGCTTAAGTCTATTTCCGCGCAGATTCTGCCATAGGTATAGATTCCTTTCTCCCCTTGAGAGGTATCTGTTGCCAGGAAGCGGCCCAAAGCATTCCCAATCCCTTGGAAAACCGAGAAGTGCCAGAGATGAGGTGGTAGGTTCGGAAGACGGACCTAGATGGGAAGCTTGGTGACAACTGCTGAAGAGGGGTCGAAATCTGGGAACCAAGGGGTGAGAAATAGTCCAGCTGCTCCCCAAAACCATGGGCCTCCTGTTAAGGCTTTCTGATAATCTTTGCTGAAATTAAAAACCTCTATGAAGAAGCCCTTTGAACAAAGGAAGACTTTGCAGTTGTTTGTCCAATTAGTGTGGATCCATTAATATAGATCTGCTGTTTGAGGCCATAGGGCGTTGAACCTGCAAATGATGGCGATCTCTGCATATATCTGAAATTGTTCATCCAGCGATGGATGGGAGATTTCAATAGAGGGGACTTCCTCCATCTTGTCCACAAGGAAAGGCTTGGGAGCCTCAGCTGATTGAGCAGTTTTCTTGGGTGGCTGTGCATGAACCGCATCCTTATAGGAGAAGGCAGGAGTGGAGGATGGCTGCCCAGATGATCCGCCTCTAAGTTGCAGGGAAAGCACAACCAAAGCATCTCTATCAATGCTGTAAAAAGAGAGGGGAAAAGGGTTTTCAAGTTGTTTACCTTTATGAAGCATCCTCTGGAGCTCCGATGGAATCCCCAATCTGCGTTCGAGATTGTTTAAGAGATCTTGCACTAAATCCGTAGCTTGCACCCAATGCAACATGGTTCTGCCGGATAGAAGCGTGATCTGGATCTGGAAATAAGAGAGGTGATAATCCAAGAGTCCCACCCTGCCAGTGCAAAGTTGACCCTGTACCGAGCAAGAATATTTTGCTCCTAAATTCATGAGGCTTGTCTGGGGTTTTCCAAATGGTTTCGGTGCCTGAGCACTCCATGATTACAGATCTGCAGAGTAAATCGTGTGCCTGCCTTCTATAGAGGAAAATTCGGTAGTTTTTCCTGTGCATGGAAGAGTATTATTCTCTGTCCAATGCTGCATCCCATCAGTCTGGCGTTTGGGGGTAGTCGCTGGTGCCGTGGCCAGCGCTGCGTTTGAAGTTGTGGAGAGTATCTTGAGACTTTTTCCGATTCCCTCCTCACTGGCGACCGCTGCAGAGGGTCTTTCATCAGAGAACCAAATATGAAAGTCGTGGGGAGCCGCGTCTGTGATCTTCTCAGGAGCGGTGGGAAATCCTGTTATGGCAGCAGCCACTACATTCTCTCGATCCCTGGAGATATTGACAACAGCAGGAGGGGCAGAACCTATTATTTCCTTGTCGGCGTTCGCAACATAGTGAACCGTAACCCTAGTGGCGGCCATGCTGCTCTTTCAAGTATGTATTCAAGTGTTGCCTTAATGGTTGTTGAACATTTGGCACCAAATGTTTGTTTTTGTCGTGGTCAGGGGAGATTTTAATTTCCCTTATATGTTGTTAGAAATTCCCCTTGTACTCAGTTAGGAGTTGCCACAATGGTTACCGTTGGAATGGGAGGGAAAGTTGCCATGGGAGGGTCGTGATTTTCCATAATAATAATTTAAATTTTGATTATGTGCAAATTTGTGGGCCCATGCACCATTACACTCCTTAAATCACTTGCCTTAAAAAGTACTGGTTACAGTTTATTAGTTATCCTTGAATGCATATTATATTTTTGCATGATCATCAAGTTAACTTCATTGATCTGCAAGTTTTTCATATTATTTTCATTTTTTGCAGGCTTATTTGTTGTTGCTATCATGTATGTTAGAATTTTCTTCAATTCAAATCACTTGATCTTATGGCTGCAGATATTGATAATGGAAAATTCACAACAATTGAATGGTTTGTTTGGATATTTATACAATTTTCTCCCTTAAATGGGGTTGGATCTATGGATTGGAAAAATGCAAGATATTACAATTGCATTTTGCATTTAATCATGTATAAAGGGAAAATTATGATTGATCTATAAGCTATCTTGGTTGGATTGTAACCAAGGGTATCTCACATACTTTGTTATTGAAGGGGATTTTTTAAGAATTCAAGCTCATTAGAATTTTATTAAAGAGTTGTATAATTTTTTCATGTGCTACTCATGGATAATGAATGAATGTATGTTCCTAGAAGTTGGAAACATAAAGAGGTATTGAATTCATTCTAAGGTCTCGTTTTGTAACATATTTTGGAGTCCTCTATTTGATAATAAAAATATTTATTTTTATGTTCATTTTTGGGTTCTGTTTAAAGTGATATTAACTCATAAATTTTTTTTGTAAAAGGAAATACTGATTCTCCCCCTACCCTTTTTAGTATTTAAAACATATAGACAAAACTAAAATCTAATGAAAATGACACAACTGAAATAAAATGAACTATTAGACACAACTGAACTGTAATCCAAACGAGACATATGAATTGTACTGACAATGTAATTTCATTAATAGAATTGATTGGAAAATATATTTTTTACATAGACGTTTTTTTGAGATATAAAAAAAGTACCAAAAAATAAAGTGAGCTCATATAAATACATAAAAAATGATGGACATAATAGTTGTTGATGCTGCTACAATATATCACAAGAAATAAGAACATCATAATGGGAATCCCACCATAATAACCCCAATAGCAATCACAAGAACACTCTGTTCATTAGCAAGCCATGTATGTCAATGCTTGGCAATGAAAATTGGTGGAGCACATGCTAGCTCCTCCACATAACTTGTAAATCCATGTCCATTGGATGTTGCTTCAATGAGTATATCATCAACAATCCTTTGGACATTTGATCAGTAAGTAATGTTAAAACTTTGAAATTGTGCATCATAGTATTTTTCTTACTTATGGAGGGGTTTCAAAATTTTTTTTATGAATTGATAAATTCCAATCATTTTATTGCTTATCAATTCTTATTGGTGTCACTAACAATGTCGCTTGCACGATAACTCCTTGTTGTTCTTATCCCATCAACAGGGGAAATATAGTAGGATTCAATGATTGTGGTTGTCCTAGGAATTTCTCTACTATTTTGATAGACTTGGCTTACTTTTGCATTACGAAGCACAAATATAGTGGGTTCTTGGGTTGGGTTTGGATGGCACAAAACCTGGATGATCGGTGTCCATTTTTTCACCATCTGCAAAAGAAGAAAACAATTAAATGAAATATTGTTAGGTTGTTAAAATAAGGTTTCAACAACACACTATTGCATTAGCGGAAACTCACTATTATAGTGGTGGAAACTCACTATTACATTGGTGGCAACTCACTGTTATAGTGGTTGCAACTCATTTTTATAGTGGCTTCAACTCATTGCTATAGTGGCAACAACTTTGTGTTATAGTGGCAACCACTGTAACAGTGAGTTGTCGCCACTGTAACAATGAGTTGCCGCCACTGTAACAATGATTTATCGCTAATATGATAATAGGATAATATCCACTCTAACAGTGAGTAATATAAAAACACCACTATCACTTTATCAATAAACCAAAGCTAAAAAAATAATCACCTCATTATTTTTCATTCTAAGCTTGATGATATTTATATTGGTAAAGTAGAATATAGTGAAAATGAATTGTGACCTTCCTTGAGGGAAACAAAGACTAAAAAGAATTAAAAAGTAATTTTTATCTTGCATGTTTACCAGGTA
Source organism: Pinus albicaulis (assembly GCA_034641835.2). Taxonomy (NCBI): domain Eukaryota; kingdom Viridiplantae; phylum Streptophyta; class Pinopsida; order Pinales; family Pinaceae; genus Pinus; species Pinus albicaulis. The sequence continues at coordinate 230,925 of JAXQQM020062031.1, read as the reverse complement.
GTGTCCTTTACATCTATAACCTTATAAGTAATATTGTGTATATATATATTTAACAGAAACATAAAATATAATTGACATAACAAAAAGGGGAATCATAATTCCCCTCTATAAAACTGGTCAAATGAAAACATTTATTCCCAACACAAGTATACATCTTCTTATTTTTAACATTGTTGGGAATCCTTATATTCCTTAAGGTCTTTATCGATGAAGATGGGGTGGGGGGTATCTTTAGACACATGAGGAAGTATTTTTTTTACATTGAGTTATGCTTAATATCCTTTGGGGATTTCATTAAAATATTGATGTGATAAACTGCTACACAAACTATTTCAAACTTTTTATCCATTAGAAGAAATTTATGAAAAATTTGTCATTATTGATGATCTATTCCCGCCATAATATTTTCTATGAACAATTTGTTCAACAAAAAAACTTGGTGAGATTGAAAATTTTGGTAACCTTGGATTGAGGGAACTCGATGTTCAAAATCGAGTCCTCCAATTCTACTTCAACGTGTTGACTGGAGAAATTACACATTTTATACCTAACTAAGTTTTCAATATGGTAAATTTCTTCCTTAATAGTAGTATAGAAATATTAGTCTAAATTAGATGTCCCATTCATGGTATCACAATCATACATGATGCAATGACGGATATTATAGTGTAGGGGATTGTTGGGAGATATTTTGGTCACTTCTTTGAGCTTGCATTTGTTGGGATCATAGTTCATTTCTAGATTTTTAGCATTTAAATTTGAGGACATTAGATAATATCCACCGATAGCTACCCAATTAGAGAGAAAAAAATGAAAGAGGCATTCTAGAGTGACACATGAATTTCCCCAATTATAGTTTTGATTTTCCTACGCAAGTTTGATGTTGAGCTAGACTAGATGACAAGATAATGAAAAGGAATAAACAAACAAAAAATTTAAATTAAACTAGATGAAACAAACTTGGAAGAAAAACCAAAGAATTCGTGAAGCCCGCCATTCTTTATTCCTCTATGTATAGTTTTTCCTTGATGGATGAACCATTTAAACATATTTCACTTTTTGAGACATGATGGTTCATGTGATGGGATTAACGGTCAAATCATACACTCTAAGAATAAAATGGAAGGCATATGCAACAAAATATCCCATTCTAAACCCATCCAAAACTTTTTCTATTGCATGATGTAGTCCACATGGACATGCCGCCTTGTTTAGTTTGGGGCCTGTGACACCTCATTTGATAAAGTTATGACTACTAAATTATTGTAATTGTAAAATTTAATTAAAAGCTAATAATAATTGAGTAAAGTTGTGCTTCCGATTATGGGGGAATTTTTGCAATGGTGTAAGTGTGTGTTTGCAAACATTTACATGTATGTTTGCATGTATGATTTTCAATTAAAATAAATAAAAAAATACATGTATGATTTTGAATTCAATTTGTTGTATTGTAATTTTGTGTTTAATACTAAAATTACAAACAAAATTTTCCAACAAATTACACACAATGGTGACAAATTAGTTTCTGCAACAGTGTGTAGTGAGTTGTCGTAATGGTGGCCAAGACAAGTATCGTAGTGGAAACTCATTGGTCACCATTGTGGCAACTCTGTGGTCATATGATTGCAGATAATTTGTAGAAAGTGCATATAATTTGTAAAAAAGCAGCAAATTTATAGTTGTAAATGATAACCCTGTCTCCCTTGGCAGAAGAGAAATTCACTAGAAAAAAGTATGAAAACAGTAGGCATCCACTTTGGAAAGAAACAAACTATGGTTTCCTCACTTGAAGAAAAGAAAGCATCTCATGTTTCCTCGTGTGAGATTAAAAAACACACTGAATTGAAAAAGAAGGAGTTGCAACTCACAGGTGAGTACTGCACCTGGAGACTACAGTCAAACGAAGAGATCAGTCTACATGCATTAATTAGAAAAATACATATTTAAGTACATAGCAAATAAGTAGGAGGTTGTAACCAGACTCCTATATTCTAGGAACTAATCCTAAACTAAGGAGGTACGTTACAACAATGTAACCATTTCTCCATTAATATACAAATAATATTAATTATTTCCAACTCTCCCCCTTAATGGAGAAAGGATTACCCTGAACTCCTAGCATCCCTCTAAACAATTTAAACTTTAAACGTCCAAGAGGCTTGGTAAAAATGTCAGCCATATTGTCACAAGTTTTACAATATTCAACAAATATTTCCTTTGATTGAAGTTTCTCTCGAACAAAATGGAACTGAGTATCGATATGTTTGGTATTTTTATGAAATACTGGATTGTATGCTAGCTTGATGGTACTCTGGTTGTCACTTTTAATGGTAGTTGATTCTTTCTGTTCTTCTCCTGCATCATTGGGAAGTCTTCTCAACTGGATAGCTTCACATGTGGCTGCACACAATGCTTGGTACTCAGCTTCACATGAAGATAAGGCTACAGTGCTTTGCTTTTTGCTGCTCCATGCTATGACCCCGGATCCAATGCTGAATGCATAACCTGTGATAGACCTTCGATCATCCAAGTTATCTACCAAATCTAAATCTAAAAATCCTGCTAGATTAACATCATATGTGTCAGTGTATAAAATACCATACTTAATAGTACCACTAAGATACCTCAACACGCTTTTTGCTGCGACCCAATGAATTTTGAGTGGTTTAGACATAAACTGGCTCAACATACTAACAGAGTATGCCAAGTCTGGTCTAGTTGTAGTAAGATATATTAGACTCCCAACTAGCTGTCTATACATAGTGGCATCCACTTCTTTAGTGCCATCGTCACTGCACAACTTTAGATTTTGCTGCAATGGTGTTGCTGCTGATCTACACTACTCCATTCTGAAATTTTCTAGCAGACTTCTAGCATACTTCCCTTGAGTAAGAAAAGTCTGTCCAGACTCTCTCCATACTTCCAATCCCAAAAAATAATGGAGATTTCCGAGATCTTTCATTTCAAACACTTGTGACATATGCCGTTTGATTTCTTTGATCAGATTATTATCATTCCCTATTATAATCATATCATCCACATACAAAGAAATCAAAATAATTTTCCTCTGTTTATTATACTTGGTATACAGATTTGGATCATTCATGCTCCTATGAAAGCCATGCTATACAAAAAATGAATCAATCTTCTCATACCACGACCTAGGTGCTTGTTTTAAACCATATATTTCCTTTTTCAATCTACAAACAAGATGTTCCTGCCCCTTTTTAACAAACTCTTTAGGCTGAACTAAATAAATTTCTTCTTTCAACTCACCATTCAGAAATGCAGACTTAACATCTGGCTGGTGTAGCTCCCACTTATGTTTTGTTGCTAAAGAAATTAGCATTCTAATGGTGTTTAATTTTTCTACAGGAGCAAAGGTGTCATCGAAATCTATTCCCCCTTACTGTGAGTAACTCTTTGCTGCCAGTCTAGCTTTAAGCTTTTCTATACTCCCATCTACATTTATTTTGGGTTTATACAACCATTTGCATCCTATGGGTGTTTTACCTTTAGGAAGTTCAACTAAATCCCAAGTATGGATTCTAATAATTGATTCAATTTCCTCATTCATTGCAGCCCTCCATGCATTAGATTGAGTTGCTTCTTTATAATTTGTGGGTTCTACAATGTTTAAAATATTTTTCATTAAAGCATAGTCTTTCAATCTGGATGGTAATTGAGTCTTCCTACCTGATCTCCTTGGTAGGGTACTTACCTCAAATCTATCTGCTTCAGACTTATACGGGCTCGCATCATTTACTACATCACTTTTTTCTTCTTCTTCTTTCTGCTCCTGCTCTTGATCATCCTCGCTGTTTTCTTCCATTAATAATGGAATGTGCCAATCATTATTACTGTCATCCTTTCCTTCCTCAACCTGTTCATGAAGTATCACATCTCGGCTTGCAAATATATTTTGAGTCACGGGATTAAATAACTTATATGCTTTAAAATCAGTGCGATATCCAACAAAGATACATTTCATGGCTTTAGGATCTAAATTATTTCTATCCACCTTGGGTATATGGGCAAAATATTTTGACCCAAATACTCTTAAATGACTCACTGCTAGTTTGAATCCAAATAATGCTTCAAAAGGGGTTTTGAAGCCAAGGCATTTAGTAGGACTCCTATTCTTTAAATAGACAGCAGTGTTAATGGCTTCTGCCCAAAAACCATTTGATAGACCCTTACCTTGGAGCATGCTCCTTGCGCATTCCACAAGAGTTCTGTTCTTTCATTTTGCCACTCCATTCTGCTGTGGTGTGTGAGGCATTGTAAATTGTTGAAGAATCCCATGATATCTGCAAAAATTCATGAACTCTCTCAACCTGTATTCTCCCCCTTTATCTGAGTGGAGAATTTTTATGCATTTTCATGTCTGCTTTTCTACCATAGATTTAAACTCTTTAAAATAATGAAAGGTCTGACTCTTTTCACTCAAAAAATATATCCAAGAGAATCTAGTGCAATCATCAATAAACAAAAGGAAATAATATGCACCACCTAGTGACCTAGTCTGCATAGGTCTGCATATGTCTGTATGCACCAGCGCTAGAATATCTCTTTCCTTTCTATTAACATGCAAAGGAAATTCTTCTCTATGCATTTTCCCTAATGCACATCCATCACAATCCAACTGAACACTATGGAAAACAGGGAGTCCATCGACCATACCTTTTCTCTGAAGTAGAATGAGGTATTGTAGATTAAGATGACTGAATCTCTGGTGCCAGAGGTTTTCAGCTGTCGGTCCTGTTGCAAACATGGCTTGCTGTGGCATGCTTTTCACATCTAGTCTGTACAGGCTCCCCACACGCACTCCTGTTGCAACAGTTTCCAGCTTGCTATCCTTTCTGACACAGCGAGTCTTGAAGAATTGAACTTGCATGTCCTGATCAGTTATCATAGATATAGAGATCATATTTTTCTTAATTTTGGGCACATACAATACATTATTAAGATGTCCAATGTCGCCGCTAGGTAACTTTACCGGAATATCACCATACCCTTCGATCTCATATCTGCTACCATATCCAAGATAAATTTTTGACCCACATGAAGTTTCTTCAAGAAATTCAAAAAATTCCTTCTTACCTGTCATATGTGAGGATGCACCAGAATCAACATACCATATGTCGTCCTCATCTCCCTTAGAAGCTGAAAGGGCACAATCAGGTGTAAATAGTCGAAGTTCATGGCTATGGTATTCATCTTCCTCAACAAAGCAACCGTTGTGCTTTCTCTGTTTATTCCTTGCTTCATCTGTCTGCCTCTTATAACAATCTTTAATCTGATGACCATTTTTTCCATAGTAAAAACATCTCTTACTGGGAAAATGGTTAGCAGACATACCTTTAAACGGTCTCTTTTGAAACATGTTGGCTCCTCTCTACTGCTGCTATTGCTGTGGTTGATGTTTCTGCTGTGGCTGCTTCCCTCTATACTGTCGCCTTTTCACCATCAGAGCAAGATCATTGCTATGTGGTTTCAAATTATGCCTCCTCTCTTCTTCTTGTAGCAAAATCCCTGTCAACTCTTCAAATTTAGGGGCTTTCTCCCTTTCTGCTAGTCCTATGATGAACATATGATATTCATCTTTCATTCCATTCAACTTGATCATGACCAGATCAGAATCAGACACTTTTTCTTCGATATCTCCCAATCTGTCCTTCAGGTCTTTAACTCTAGCAATGAATCCAGCAGCAGACTCATTTTCCTCCATCTTCATCACAAAAAGCTTTCCTTTGAGTGACAAGACATGATTTGTATTCTGTGTCTGGTATAGATTCTTGATTGTCGTCCAAATATCAGTGGACGATTTGCCATCTCTGATATGTGGGATAATATTGTCCTTGATGGACATCTTCAGTATGAATTTTGCTTTGTTCTCCTTTTTATCCCAATCTTGTTCTTGTGCAGATGTTCCTATTACCAATTTGGTCTCTGCTCATTTCCTATGACAATCGACCACGCATTTGCGCTTTCAAGTAATGTCTGTATCTTGAATTTCCAATTGGTGAAATTAGATCCATAAAGTTTTCCAGACCCGTGGAGATAAAATTCTATAATATTATTCATACTGGACTGATAAAATTTCAGATCTTCTGATGAATAATTCTACCCAACTGAATAATTGCAGGATATACTAAAAAAAATCAATACATACTAGATCCTGACCACTGATCTGCCACCAATCCTGGAAAATCCGTAATTTCAATGTGCCACCACCAGGCAAGTCCGATCTTCCACCACCGGGCAAATCTGGAACTTCAATGCGCCACCACCGGGCAAGTCCAATCTGCCACCACCGGGAAAATCTGGAACTTCAATGCACCACCACCGGGCAAGTCCGATCTTCCACCACCGGGAAAATCTGGAACTTCAATGTGCCACCACCGGGCAAGTCCGATCTGCCACCACTGGGAAAATCCGGAATTTCAATGTGCCACCACCGGGCAAGTCTGATCTCCCACCACCAGGAAAATCCGGAACTTCAATGTGCCACCATCGGGCAAATCCGAAACTTCAATATGCCACCATCGGGCAAGTCCGATCTGCCACCACCGAGAAAATCTGAAACTTCAATATGCCACCACCGAGCAAGACTAATTTTCCACCACTGGCCAAATCCGAAACTTCAATATGCCACCACCGGGCAAGTTCGATCTACCACCACCAGGAAAATCTGATCTTTCCAAAGAGAAAAAGGTTGGCACTTTTCCGAGGCTAAAAATCTGTGCCCAAATCAAAATCGATGTATCTCCTGAAACTAGCATGTGTATGGCCTTCACATACATGCCAATGGCATATTTCGGCGCGTTTGCGCAGGTATGGACCTCACAATCACGCCAATCGTGCTTCTCGGTGCGACTAAAAGCGACAAAAACATGCCAACCCTCTCTTCTTCTCAGAGATGATCATTCATTTGAGACATATGAGTCAGGCGTTGCTACAGTCTACCTGCTCCTACGAACACGAAGCTCCTGTGAGCACAAAGCTTCTGTGTACACCTCAGCCACTAAGGCTATGTAGTCAATAAAGCTCTTAAAAAAAAAAAAATCAGGTTCCCCCTACTCTATGCTTTGATACCAAGATAAAAAACACATTGAATTGAAAAACAAGGAGTTGCAGCTCACAGGTGAGTACTGAACCTAGTGACTACAGTCAAACGGAGAGATCACTCTACATGCATTAATAAAAAAAATACATCTTTAAGTACATAGCAAATAAGTAGGAGGTTGTGACCAGACTCCTATATTATAGGAACTAATCCTAAACTAAGGAGGTGTGTTACAACAATGTAACCATTTCTCTATTAATATACAAATAATATTAATTATTTCCAACTATGTGACAGTAAGAAAGAAGCTGGTATGTTTCCTCTTCAATTATGTAAATAAATAAATCAATTCTCGTTTCCTCTTCAATTTTATAAAGAAAGAAATTAGCTCCTGTTTCGTCTTCAATTCTGTAAATAAAGAAAGTACCTCATGTTTCCTCATTCAACGGAAATAAATAAGCTCTTGTTTCCTCTTCAGTTCTATAAATAAAGAAAGCAACTCTGTTTCCTCTTCAATTTGTAAAGAAAGAAATAAACTCTTATTTTGCTCGATGGAAAGAAAGCAACTCCTGTTTCCTCGGTTGATGGAATGAAATCAACTCTTGGATCCTCGCTCAATGGAATGAAATAATTTCTTGTTTCCTCGCTCGATGGAATGAAATGAACTCTTGTTTCCTTGCTCAATAGAATGAAATTGAAATGAGAAGGAAGTTAAGATTCTGGCAGCAAAATCTCAAACGTGAATCAGGCCTTGTCTGTCCTTCCACGCATGACATATTTGAGGATAAATCGATTGTATGAAACATTTATCCCCCATGAATTTGGTAAATTTTCTAATTCAAATTTTAAATTGGAGCCCTCACTCCATATATAGCTCGCATGTGTCCATTGGTTAAGGAGGGAGACCTATCACTTCAACGAGTGTGTGACAGTGTTAATTAGGTGAGTCGTCATGTCATAACCAATGAGCTAGCTTGAAAATGAGGTTTGAACAATGAGTGAGGAAACAGACATTAAATACAAACGGTTTTTGGATGCCACACGAGGAAATAGATGTTAACATTGCAAAGTTGTGCCTTTTGAACGTTGGGGAGGGATGGGACCCAATCATCGGAAAGGCCTTGCTGATAAAAAGGGGGCTTGAAACCTAAAGGTTTTTTCATTGACTCGTTAGCTCACTCCTTCCATATCCATTGTCCAAGGATGTAGAAGGTAAAGAGCACAAATTTTAGGCTCCTGATCAAGAATGAAACTCAAAAAATATTATATGCTGAAGTAGGAAAGGATTTTGTGGATATTCTCCTAAGTTTTTTAACATTGCCAGCTGGTTCTACTATAAAATTACGGTCAACGCTAGATCATCCAAAAAAATGTGGCTTGTCTCACGAATCTTTACCAGAGTGTAGAAATGCTCCCGCCTATTTTGTTGAACGCGGATACAAAATCCATTCTTCTGGATCTCGAAGTTATAAATCACCATTCTTCTAATATTCTTAGCATAGAGTAAATCCATATGATCTATTATAGTTGCATTAATACTTAGTACAATTTTAAAGGCATGCACAATGTCACTACTCAGAGTGATGGGATTTGTGCCTGTGTTAAACCTATGAATGTTCAAATGACCTTTCAGAACCCCTCCAAGGGAGAAGGAGATGAATAAACAGTGGGGTGAATAGTGATAATTTGGGAAATCAAAGAAGTGGGGAGGGTTATGCAAAAGAGAAAGTGGAATTTATAATAAATGATTAGTTGGAAATATTTCCCTCCAACTAAGCTGATGTTTTCATTGATAAATGTAACTAGAGGACCCCCTGAACCACACTAATTGAGTGACCCAAGGTAAAAAATGAGCATTGACTGCAGATACTTCTCAGAAAAGGTGATATAACCTAAGCGAAAATAAAAAAGTTATCTCCTCACACAATAGAATAAATTAGGAGTGTAAAAGGTGGCACATTTATTTAAATCAAGTGAATAACCAGGAGATCCCAAACCACAATATCTGGACAAAAATTGTCGTAAAAATTGGAAACTTAACCACAGGGAAAACACCTAGGAAGGGAGAAACAACAAGAGATCGCACCCAACTCACCCTTTTAGAACCATATGGAGAAGGATCTTGGATACCAAACCTCACATACCAAGATAGGGAAGTTAAATGATGCACCCATGGGTTTAGAGCTCTGGAACACCAAAGGTGACAATACTGCCACCAATTCAAAGGACAACCTTCAGCGTGTGTTATGAAGGAAACATAAGAAGAACATTAGCCTTCTGAAAGGATGACAGGGCTAACAAGATCAATCTAGATAATGGTTAATCTAGGTGAAACATTATATACCATAACCATAGAGTAGTCATAATAAAGGTGATTCATGATCAGGGAAAATTTTAAGGATGGAAAATTATCTTGAAGTTTAAAAAATTGGCAAATCTCACTAGTCCCTAATATGCAAACTATAAAATGTTTATTGATGTATTTGTAAAATTATTGAAATTTATAATGATCTTATATATATTATCTATATAATGTTGGCTATTTTTAAAGTAAAATAATTTTATATTGTAAAATTTGGGCGAATCATTTAAAAAAAAAAAATGGAAATTGGCGAATATTTTTTTTGGAAAAACCATGGAAAATTAGCCCACGTGCGAATATTAGCCCCTAAAATTTTCCATGTTCATGATTGAAAGATGATAAGTATACTAGAAATACTAGAGTTCACATAAGCTTGTGAGATGGGCTTCTCCACCCCATTTTTCGTAAACAATTTTCCACCGAGGAGAGATGTCCATGCAACTATAAAGTTTGGATGATAATATAGTTACCAACATGAGAGGATTGTCTATGGGGAATTTTTGGTCACTAAATATACATTTGGCATTCCCCACACACTCTTAAACACCTTCCAACCATTTAAACAACATGCTCTCATGAATAATTATGAATAATGCAATGTCAATAATCCCGGGAGATTGCTCCAATCAACCCTGCATTAAGGTTACCATTAATCTTCCATGAGAGAGTTTGTAAAATAATATACCTTCATACTTCCATATAATTCCTACCTCACTATCACATTTATAGTGACGAGACTGGGTGAGGTAACCCAGAGGTGTGGTTTCGAGTGGGAGCCACGATGTGATTCCCATATAACAAGTGGAAAAATTAGCAGATATATTAAATGTTTTTGAGCCTTGTTCCATTCTCCTTTTCAACATGTTAATAATTCGTGATGTTAGGGTATGGTTTAGTGGGATCACCCTCATCCGGGACCATTGATAACATGGCCCCATATTTTTGTATCAAAATTTTAATTGTGTCTATGAAATTCCTTTCTAATATCTCTAACCTCATGGTATCCAGTGTGATTTTGCATTCCCTAAAACCCCAATTATCAACCACATATGCCACCTTACTCCCTTCCTTATACATATGATGAAGAATAATGTAATGGAATCGAGGGAGAATATTGCTAATACTAGATATACATCATGAAAATGCAATCTCCTCATTGTTTTAGATTGGGCTAGTGTTGAACTTTGTAACTAGGTTTTCTCTTCATAATATTTTATGTATGCTTTGATATTATGTATTTGATGTAAATAGAAAAATAAAATTATTATTATTATTTTAGCATTGGTTTCATGCCAAATTTAATTTTCTTTGTAGGTCAAAACACACATTGTGTTCTTTTAGGGTTTTGTAATAGTGTCAAGTAGTCAAAAGTATCATTTTCATATGTAATAGACCCTACTGGGCATGTTGTATAAAGTCGAAAGAATTTATTTGAGTCAAAATGTGTCAAAGAGTCCCTCCAAGATGAAGTTGGCATACAAAGAATAATTCAGCCTTATAAAGTGAAATTCACACTCTTAGAAAGCCTATCTATAAGAAGAATTCAACCTCATTTGAAAGATAACACCAAGCAAGTTTGATCACAAGAGAAAGAATTTTAAAACAAGAAAGAGTGGTGAAGTTTAAGTAAAGGGAAAAGAAAAAAAAAATCTGAAAATTTTGGGTCAATCTCTCTAACACGTGCGAAAAGGAAACTAGGTTTCTTGTAGCTACAAGGACAAAATTTTAGATATCCAAAGAAGACAAAAATATGTGGTCAAAAGGAAAGACATATCATCCATTTTTCTAAGAAAAAAAAAGCAATCCAAGAAAATAAGAAAGTATGCCTAAAGTATCCTCTTTATCCCACATGTGCAAAGTTGCAATTGTTGCAAGAGGGGAAAAAATTCCGTACCTGCAGTGAAGGTTGAAATTTTTTACTAGGGGTCGAAGTTGAAAAGTGTTGTTGGAGTAGAAGTTGCAGAAGTAGTTGGAAGAAAAAAAATTGCTGCTCATAAAAGGGGAAGGTTAAATTTTCCTTGGAGGGATATTAGTCTTGGGTCTACAGGTATTTGAATTTGTCATTTAAAGATTCTATAAGAAGAGATTAATTTCTTGTGGGTTTTCCTCTCTAGGAGAGGTTGTGGACCTCATTAGGAACCTACATGTTGTGTCCATTTTATATATTGATATTTATGCTTTGGTATATTTTTTATGATAAGAACCCCATAATAATCAAGAGAAGAATAAACTATCTATAAATACTATAAATAACTTCACAAGTAGTTATCAAATTAAGAGAAATCACACCTATCCTAGTTTCCCTTGATTTCTCAAGATGGAATCATAGATAAGGTGACAAAGAAAGGCAACTTGAAGATCACTAAATTGAAATAGGATACATAAGGACCAAATATAAGTGGAAGAACATCAAGGAGAATAAAGGTATGATGCTATGTTTATGAGAATAGTTTATCAACATGAATAGTTAGTTGAAATATTTCTTCATCTTCAAGCAAGGGTAAGGAATATATTAAAGGAATTCTAAATGATCACATTAAGGAATAAGGTATGAATATATTTGGTAAATCTTAATAGGTAGATAAATTCATCACTTAATTGCAGATACAATGGGTAAACATGATTAAAGAAGAAAGAACTCTTCCTTTTGAATTAAGTATAGGGCATCGAAGTGAATAGGGGGCATGGAGGACCCTCTGATTGTGGGTGAGGAGGATGACCTAGCCTACCATAGAGTGAGGAATATAGTTTGTGGCTTCTCTTTTTTGGAGTTGTACTTATAACTGCTACTTCTTCTTTAGTTCGTTCTTGCAACGCATCTTGATTATTAATAGGTGATCTTTCTTAAGTACCACTTTGTTAAGGAATGGAAGCTTGACTCACGTTGTTGTTGCTGCTAATTTCCAGTGGCGAATGTTTCAGCTATTCGAGACCAAAATACAATTAAATACATCCAAGCTAGAAGAAAATAGGACTAAGCCAAAACATAAGTGGAAGGGTGCCAAGCAGTTCTCATTTTAGTATAGGCCTGTAGTAGGTTCATTGTAACACCACCCATTATAGAGTCCTAGGATGAACAAATTGGTTACATTTTTTCCATGTCTTAGAGGGAGCATACAACTTGGAATGACATGTGCATGCAATCTTATACATTTCTCTTAATTGTCTTAGGAATATTGAGTTAGGAGGTGGGTCTTGAGTCAATTGCGGAAACAACCTTTTGGTACTCATCGATGTTATGTGGTGGGTTAAACTAACTGAATACTATTGTGGGTGATCATCACACTTCGGGGACCAATCAATAACATGCTTGGCTACAAAGGATATACTTTCCCACCAATCATGTAGTATTCTGACGAACCCATGAGTAACGATGTACTAGGCTCATTGTTTATATCCATCGTAAGTAATGAATATATTTATAGATGCAGTAATGAGGTTTAAAATATGGTTGATTTGATCTTCATTCATAGAAAAAAATTAATCAAAATAAGCCTCCAACTTTGGAAGTTGTGATTTAAATCTCTACCAAACAATTTAAAATGGTGTTCTAGAGAATCAAATAGGATGGATGCAAAATTTTTTCCTCTATCCCATGTCCATATCTAGTTTTATTTATTATTCACACTATTTATTTTTAATTAAAAAAATTATAATTTCTATTTCAATTATTAAAATGATAGATGTGAGAGCAGATATGCATGGATGACGCATGCAACTCTAGACACTTCTAAGGGGAGGTATCTTCTTATATTTATTTATGGATGTAGCCTATGTCTATATTTTATTGATCCCATACCCATTCTTCATCATCTGTGTGCTTATCAAAATGAAATCTACTTCTATGTCTATATTTGGGCCATATATATTTTCCATCTGGATATAGTTTACGTGCTCCATCATGGAAGCATACATATTACTCATTCTTCCATTGGAATTAGTCCTATAATTCAATAGTTGGGTTAGTTGGGTATACCGCCGATGTTAGATGGAAGTAGCAAGATCTAGTTCATGCCAAAGAGAGAAAAATATGGTAGCCATCTATGTGCAATCTAGAATATACAAAATATTTGCATATATGGAAGTCACAAAACTTCTATACTGAAGCTGCAGATATATCGAAGATATTCACATATATGAAATATACTTATATATAGAAGATGTATGAATATATAGAAGTTATGAATATATGCATGTATGAGTATATGTTTTTCTTCTGTATATGCACATATCTTCCATATATACACAGTTTCTATATATATGCAACTTCATATATGTTCAACTTTTGTATATGGACATATATTTCATATATGTGCAACTTATGTATATGTGCATCTACTATAGATGCAAAAATTCTTGATATGCATATATACGTAAAATATGCACATATACAAAATAAGTTCATATAAGAAAGTTGTGCATATACACAAAATCTGTGCATATACGAAATATTTACATATATGGTATTCACAAAACTTCTATACAAAAGATATGAACATATATAGAAGCTACGCATATATGTAAGTTGCACATATATGAAAGATACACATATACAAAAGTTTTCCATATAAACATATATGCATATATGTGTATCTTCCATATATGTGCAACTTCTGTATATGCATATATTTTGTATGTGCGCAACTTCCATATATGTGCAACTTATGTATATGTGCATCTATTGTATATTATGAGTAAAATCGGTAATTCACACCACTTGGTGGGCTTTATCTTTTCGAGGAGTTAAGACAAACCATTTATGGGTTTTGATGGGTTTGGTGTGCAGAGCTCCGAGATAAATTTTCAAAATTTTCTTAGCGTTGTTTTGGGAAGAAAGTCCGGTTCTTCTTTAGTAGCAACAACGATATTTTTTTTCTAGTGCCTGCTACTAGTTTGGGTCATTTACAACTCTTGGGTCTACTTCATTTCACCTAGTTTTTGCATGCACACAATTTTGTATCGAACTCATGAGAACTCTAAAACATGGATCAAACCTTCATAAATTTACTTAATAAACTAGAAACATAAATCAACATATCATTTTCCAAGGGGATACTTACCTTGATATAGTAAGAAAAACTAAAAAAAGAGTATGAGTTGGGATACAAAATATATGCACTTGGGACAAATTTGAGATTCCTAGGGTTTTGAGTAAAATCCCTTCTCAAATTCAAAGAAATTGCTTCACTCCTCTCCAAGGTAGATAAATTATATGGGAAGAGCTTGATTTGGTCTCTAAAACTAGCCATGCTTTCCTTAGTACCACACAAATGTTTGGAGCACCCTTGTATAGGAGTAAAACTTCAAGTTCCCTCTTGTATTAATAGAATCATGATGTTGACTACACCTATGCCCCTTTACAGTGATGACATTACAAGGAGAGTATTCAGACTGACAGTGGAGACCTTTCAGGATTTAGATAAATAGTGAGAGTCCTACCTTTGGGAACAGGTTAGATATTCTAGAATTCATGGCCTCAATTAGATCTTATGAACTCATGTTTGATCTGGAGTGTGACGAATTCATCATGCAAATGTTCTAATGCTTCTTCAAAATTACGAAAAATTATCCTCACACAATCATAACACACATGAAATCTATTTTTTCCTCATGTATGCAAGGTTATGATTTCATTTGCAGAAGGCTGCAGTCTAGATTATTTCCCATTTAGCGGAGAGAACAATTGTGCCCACCTACTACTTATGAAATAATTGAAAGGTTGGGTAAGAATAACATTTATCTATTCAAGAGATGATTAACCTCAGAGGAGTTGTGGAGGATTGGTTGTGAGCAACCATGCATCAAGAATGAACTGAGGAGGAAGGGTCTTTGATTCACCTGTAAGGAAGCTTGGGGACCTGACCACTCATGCTTGGTTGATGTGGAGGAGACGACAGAGGTAGAGTAAGAGGAGATTCCTTCTAACTTTCAGGATGAATATTTGTCGCTGGATGAGTCCATAGGTTCATCAATACGTTTTCCTATGTTGGGGGTGCGTTGATTCTAGAAATTTAGGGAAAAAAAAAATAGAAGCTTCCTCTTCCAGAAGCTTCCAAGCATTGTTACAACTATTTACCTTAGATAAAACTATGGAATACTATCCTATCCTACCTTGGAGTTTCCATCCCTTATCCTTTGATCCCATCCTCCCATCAGATCTTAGGCCTATATTGGTAAATGGATAAGAACTCCCAACTTACCATCCTCTTCTATATATTTGCTGCCATCAACCAGCTAGGGGTGATTTTTGGAGATAGATTCTACCCTCATGTTTCTATTGTGAAGAGTCATTATTACATGACATAGAGGTACACTTTGTGGCAAAAAAGGACAAGTCAACTTGGAGGATCTATTATAGAAGATCAAATCCTATATTATATTGTAACTCACTCTATTTTTATTAATGAAAAGAATTATTTTATTTCCTATATATGATGATATTATTTCATGTATTTAAATGCAATTTTGATCCATTGAATGAAGTAATTAGATGATTCTACATATATGTCATAGATAGTTTGCTTGTGTTGTTTGATTGTGCAAGTTCTAATTATAGTGATCAGAGCTAGGATTAGAGCACTCAAGCAAGGAGAGGAGTGAAGCATATGATAGATTACAGGTAGGATTCATCCCATTATCTATTTACTTTAAGAGAAACTGTTAGCGCTCGAATCTGCCTCAGGCTGAGGAAGGAAAAACTCGAGGCAACATCAAACCAAGCTCAGCCTCGTAGCTAGCCCTACGAGGACAGGAGAGGGCTCTCTCCAGTCAATCTCGATAAAATGAACAATAGGGTGCGAGATGAATTAAAAAGGGAACTGATTTTAGGCTAGTAAAGAGATATGAAAGGGGTTTTTAATAAATGATGGGTTTCTGGGCTGCATGGGGAAAAGACAGCAAGAGCAGAGATTTAATCAAAGGCACAGATTACTCCATAAGGCAAGGTAGTCAAGAGCTTAAGCATCCAAACTGAAATTATATGAAATGGAAGGAATGTTAAGAAAGCTGAAAGGGGCATTAATGTATGAACCCCTTTCAGACAGAGGAAGAAACACAAAACATGAATGCTTCTCTAGGGAAAAGCAGTAAGCTGAATTTTACCCTTCTCACTCAGAAACATTCAAATTGAAAACGATTTATGAATGAAATGAAAAAACATTACAAGATACATATGAAACAGAGAAAAACATATGCCAAATTTCAAGCCACATGAATCTTATAAATCAGAGTTGTACTCTTCAATTAATCTCTGTCAAACAACTATACAATAAAGCTCTTTGTTCTCCTCCATGCACCTCTCAGAACTCTCCCCTTTTCAAATCACTTTCAATACAATAAATAAATCTAATGTTGAAAACAGATCGATCCAAAATGAGGAGCTGTTTTAACTGAAATTACAAAAGTAGAAAAGAGCGTTTCATCTATTCTAAAAACAGAACAGTGTCCCCCTAAATCCTCTGATGATTGGCTAATTAAGAGGCAAAACTGGAGCGCAGATCCCATAGAATCAGGACTGAGGATAAAAATAGGAAAATTCGTTCCTATTTTTCTGTTTCTGCTCTTGGGATATATCATCTACGTATTAGTTTCTCAGCCATTTCAATTAACTGCGGAAAATAATCTAAGGTATATGTGGGCTCCTTTGATACCTCTTAAGCAAAGTATCGATTTGAAAGTGCAGCCTTCTACGTGCCCAATATGGAGATAACCACGTGGCTCGGGGAAAACGTGTACACATGTTTCCCATTTCAGCATCTGGCAGGTCAATGTCAAAGGAACCCTCCGCTTTTCTATTTCGTGGCTTTCAATTTGAAACAATAAGGTTTAAAATGCCATTTCCATGTAACGTTTTCTCCTTATGAAGTATTTGTTTCAAAAACCAGTTTTAAATGCCAACGTTTTCCACGAAATATTCTGATCATAAATTTGGACAGCAAACCGGAAAAATGGATAGCGATAGTAATGAGTTCGGCGAAAGAAACTCCGACAGAAAATCCCGATCAAACATTGCGTCAACATTTGTTGCCAAGGGTGCAAAAAATCGTAGTGCCATAGAAGTTGCAAACCTATCAATTGGAAATCCAGTACCAGCAATGATTTTGGTAGGAGCTACCATGCATGGCCAGAGGCCATGCTCCCGTTGAAAAGTAGGCACCTCAAGCCGGATACCACGACCACGTAAAAGCACAACATTAGCAATGTTCTTCCCCTGTGAAGCACGTTCTTTATTCAATGGATGTGAGATCAAAATCCGAGACATCTCCTTCAAAAGTTCATTAACAACTGCTGATGTATGCTTTGCTTCTTCAGTATCATCCAAAGGGGTTGTTTCCAGCAATATTCGGTTATCCTTAAGCGGATCTGTGCCAGAAATGTTCCTACTTAATTTAGACTCTTTTAAAACCACACCGCACCTATGCTCTGTTGCGTATCTGACTCTAACCTCATATTCTGGAAATGAAGGTAGCTTAATTCCATCCAATGCAGAGCACAATACTGGACCCTCCTCCTCAAAATGTCTATCTGCCCTCCTGCTTGTTACAATCCTTGTTTTCTCATCTAAAGTTGCAAAATTACTTTGCAGGCAAATGAAGTAACTTGGCACGAATCTGGCTGAAGGAGAGAAAAAATTTTGGCTCTGAGACTGTATGGGTAGCGCGCCTACCCAACGCGTAGCGCCCATGTTAATTAACACTGGCTGTTGGTGTTATGTGCGTAGCGTGCCCTATATGGGTAGCGCGCCTACTGTGTGGGTAGCGCGCACCTCCAAAGCCTGTCAACAACTCTGCAAACGCGTCTTCGGCCCTCCACTGCACCACTTCGACTTCTGCCTTGAGAATTGGTGGAAATGGATGATTTTCCATGGCTTATATAGGAAGAAAAATATCCCATAAAATCAGATTTGATTTTAAATTTGTTTGCTAACCCACTTTTATAATGTTTCGGCACTTTGTCATTTGGTCATTTAATACAATGTTGTTCTTTGACTTTCTCTTGCTTTTTCTGAGTTTTGGACTGATGACACTTGGTTGTTTTTGCAGGGATTGGAGCTGCTGAAGCTGCTGCCATTGAAGAACTGTAAAATTTGAAATATTTTGACAACTTACCTATTTATTACAAAGACACATCTGATGATTTCTTCTTCAAAACAGGGTTTTGAAGAAGAATCAATCTCACATTATTGATAATGACATAAAAATAAAAACTTACTGAACCCTCCTCTAGCCTGCAGACATTATTCGACATGTTTGAAGACCAATGACGAAGGACTGACAGGATCGTGTCTAACATTGACTCCAATGGGGATGGCAGCTGCCGCTTCTTGGAGGTGCCAAGAATCTGCAGATCTTTGGGAGAGCAGACAGTGCCTCCATCCATTGGGCGATGGAATCATTATTTCGAAGAAACGACAAAAGACTGATGACTCAACTTATTAACTGGAAAATCGACTCAAACTGACTCGATGAAAACTGAATTAAAACAAAAGCTTTTTGAAAAGGGCAGCAGTCCATCAAGCTTTAAAATCATGATGGCAACCACCTGCATACTGATGTGATATGTACAATCATGTGTAGTGTGCCTTCCAATGTAACCAATCCAACAGATGGCTACACCCCAAATTTCTGCTCTTACTCTCCTTGAGCAGGCGGAATGATGAACCTGTAGGCAACTCAAAATAACCACTGAAACCAAAGCTTATGATAATGAACCAGGAAATATTTATCCTTTCTAATGTTTGCAGAAGAATGCTGAAGGGGTCTTGAAAATCCTGAAGCACTGGCTTATCTGGAGATCCAGCTGCAAAAATACAAGTATTCATTCCATTCTGATCTAAAAGGACAATTGATTTATGAGGAATAGAAATGAACAGAGAGGTATCTGCCATATGAGTGTTAGCTGTAGGTTCCTTGACCATGAGAAATTCTGGCATATACTCCTCAACTTCATGATCTAGGTCATTCTTAAACAAAAAACAATCTTCAAGATTATCAAACATGACAGCCTTATCATCTTTGTGAAGGAAAAACTTATTTGTTTGTTGATCTACAAAACTGATTACAAGACAGTCATATTTTTCAAAAGAGGAAGAATTTTCACCAACACTTTCCTGACTATGTGTGCACTGCAAATCTGCTGTAGCTTGGGCGGTAACAAGACCTCTCAAAAGTAGATCTATCTCATTTTCAGACAAAGGAGACAATGATTTTTGTTTTCTTCTGCCTAAACAGTAATTATCTTCATATGACAGGGCATTCAAACTATCATTTATTACTGAGTTATTGGAAGGAGATTTATCACTTACTTGCACAAAGATCTCATTCTATTTTTCATGAACATCTGAATCCAAAACCCTGTCTATGATTTCAACAGCAGAGCTCTCCTCTTCAGGATTCAGCACAACTGCATCTGGAACTGAAATAGCTGTCCTGACATTATCACATTCTGAAATTAGCAATGGAATTACTTGCATGCTGCTGTCTTCTGTGGGCAGATCTGAAATGACATTTTCCCTTTCATCATTTTCAGCCATATGGCCATTTTCAACCTGCTGATCTTCATGAGTGTCCTCTAAGTTTTCTGTGTACTGCTGAAATGGATTCTCGTACAATGCTTCCATGATCTCATCATTCATGAAATTATCATCTTCATAATATTTCTCAAGGCTTTCAATAAAAGTAGAGGCATGTTTGCAACAGTCATGAACTAAATTTAACGATGGATAAGATGCTTGATATCTTTCAATGAACAGGGCATGAAAATCCTTTAAACAGTAAATACAGGCCAGCGGCAAATTTTCATACCAAGATTGGGCTTCACCTTCCAGAGTGGCCAAGAATATCTTCATCAAGAAATCTTAAGGAAAATCCACTTTCAACTTGCGAATATGCATGTGAAATCTGACTAGATGTAAAGCAGCATCTTTCTTACCATCATCGTTAAACGTAGGCAGATTCCTTGACCAATCTACCTTGGGCATCTTATTCGGAAAACCTGGGATGTGATCTCGGCTCATGGGAGCATATCTTCTCGTGATTCGGTCCATCTTGAAAATTCTGAAGCTACTGATCTGCCTGCAGTGAAATCACCATGAAGCATTGATTGTCTGGATTGTTTAGTGAATGAAGTCGCCAGGTGAATGATTTCAGCCTTGTGGTGTCTGACTGCTGTTCACCATCAGCAATCGGATCTGAACTTTGTTATCCTTTACCGGGGAGGACTTCCCTAGTATGGTCGCCACTATGTTAGCGCTCGAATCTGCCTCAGGCTGAGGAAGGAAAAACTCGAGGCAACATCAAACCAAGCTCAGCCTCGTAGCTAGCCCTACGAGGACAGGAGAGGGCTCTCTCCAGTCAATCTTGATAAAATGAACAATAGGGTGCGAGATGACTTAAAAAGGGAACTGATTTTAGGCTAGTAAAGAGTTATGAAAGGGGTTTTTAATAAATGATGGGTTTCTGGGCTGCATGGGGCAAAGACAACAAGAGCAGAGATTTAATCAAAGGCACAGATTACTCCATAAGGCAAGGTAGGCAAGAGCTTAAGCATCCAAACTGAAATTATATGAAATGGAAGGAATGTTAAGAAAGCTGAAAGGGGCATTAATGTATGAATCCCTTTCGAGGCAGAGGAAAAAACCTGAAAACATGAATGCTTCTCTGGAGCAGACGGTAAGCTAAATTTTACCCTTCTCCTCGAAACATTCAAATTGAAAACGATTTATGAATGAAATGAAAAAACATTACAAGATACATATGAAACAGAGAAAAACATATGCCAAATTTCAAGCCACAGGAATCTTATAAATCAGAGCTGTACTCTTCAATTAATCTCTGTCAAACAACTGTACAATAAAGCTCTCTGTTCTCCTCCACGCACCTCTTAGAACTCTCCCCTTTTCAAATCATTTGCAATACAATAAATAAATCTAATGTTGAAAACAAATCGATCCAAAATGAGGAGCTGTTTTAACTGAAATTACAAAAGTAGAAAAGAGCGTTTCATCTATTCTAAAAACAGAACAGCGTCCCCCTAAATCCTCTGATGATTGGCTAATTAAGAGGAAAAAATGGAGCGCAGATCCCATAGAATCAGGACTGAGGATAAAAATAGGAAAATTCATTCCTATTTTTCTGTTTCTGCTCTTGGGATATATCATCTACGTATTAGTTTCTCAGCCATTTCAATTAACTGCGGAAAATAATCTAAGGTATATGTGGGCTCCTTTGATACCTCTTAAGCAAAGTATCGATTTGAAAAAGCAGTCTTCTACGTGCCCAATATGGAACTAACCATGTAGCTCAGGAGGAACACATGTACACATGTTTCCTATTCCAGCATCTGGCAGGTCAATGTCAAAGGAACCCTCCACTTTTCTATTTCGTGGCTTTCAATTTTGAAACAATGAGGTTTACAAAATGCCATTTCCCATCTGCGTTTTCTCCCTTATGAAGTCGAAAACTGTTTCCAAAGACAGTTTTAAATGCCAACGTCTTCCACAAAATATTCTGATCATCAATTTGGACAACAAACCGGAAAATATGGATAGCAATAATGGAGTTCGCTGAAAGAAACTCCCGTAGAAAATCCCGATCAAACACCACATCAACACTGTTTCTTAGGGGTGCAAAAAATCGTAGTGCCATAGAAGTTGCAAACCTATCAATTGGAAATCCAGTACCAGCAATGATTTTGGTAGGAGCTACCATGCATGGCCAGAGGCAATGCTCCCGTTGAAAAGTAAGCCGGATACCACAACCACGTAAAAGCACAACATTAGCAATGTTCTTCCCCTGTGAAGCACGTTCTTTATTCAATGGATGTGAGATCAAAATCCGAGACATCTCCTTCGAAAGTTCATTAACAACTACTGATGTATGCTTTGCTTCTTCAGTATCATCCAAAGGGGTTGTCTCCAGCAATAGTCGGTTATCCTTAAGCGGATCTGTGCCAGAAATGTTCCTACTTAATTTAGACTCTTTTAAAACCACACCGCACCTATGCTCTGTTGCGTATCTGACTCTAACCTCATATTCTGGAAATGAAGGCAGCTTAATTCCATCCAATGCAGAGCACAATACTAGACCCTCCTCCTCAAAATGTCTATCTGCCCTCCTGCTTGTTACAATCCCTGTTTTCTCATCTAAAGTTGCAAAATTACTTTGCAGGCAAATGAAGTAACTTGGCACGAATCTGGCTGAAGGAGAGAATTTTTTTTGGCTCTGAGACTGTATGGGTAGCGCGCCTACCCAACGCTTAGCGCACAGCAAGTGCGTAGCGCCCGTGGTTTTTTGCAAAGGCTGAGGATGCTATATGCGTAGCACCCCTTATATGGGTAGTGCGCCTACTGTATGGGTAGCGCGCACCCTCAAAGCCTGTCAACAACTCTGCAAACACGTCTTCGGCCCTCCACTTCACAAATTCGACTTCTGCCTTGAATATTTGTGTGAATGAATGATTTTTCATGGCTTATATATGAAGAAAATATCCTATAAAATCAGATTTGATTTTAAATTTGTTTGCTAACCCACTTTTATAATGTTTCGGCACTTTGTCAATTGGTCATTTAATACAATGCTGCTCTTTGACTTTCTCTTGCTTTTTCTGAGTTTTGGACTGATAATACTTGGTTGTTTTTGCAGGGATTGGAGCTGCTGAAGCTGCTGCCATTGAAGAAATGTAAAATTTGAAATACTTTGACAACTTACCTATTTATTACAAAGACACATATGATGATTTCTTCTTCAAAACAGGGTTTTGAAGAAGAATAAATCTCACATTATTGATAATGACATAAAAATAAAAACTTACTGAACCTTCCTCTAGCCTCCAGACAAATGACGAAGGACTGACAGGAAGATAATTTCTATTGTTTATGCTACACCACCTAGTTTAGGGAAGATAATTTTGTTCGCAGTCATAGGTTTTGTATAATTTTGTGTATAATGAGAATTTAGTGGACCCTATGGGAGACACTCAGGATTATGAGTCAATAGTGGCGATTCGGCATGAAAAAAATATGGTGGAGAATGAGTCAGTGGAGGAGGAATATATGCATAGTATGCATGATGAGACTTTTATGGAGAGGCAGATGGAGGTTCATGTTGAGTCCATGATGCACAATCATCAACCATATTTTGGACCAACCATCAGTGAGGATCATGTAGATACACCCTGTGTGACGCAAGTTTCATCCTTGTTGGATATTCCTTTGATAGTACCAATTGACACATTGGTGGATACAATTGAGCATACACCTATAGGGCCATCCATTGATGAGGTGCCAGGAGACACAAAGATACCCACCATTGATGAGGTGCCGAGAGACACATCCACCGTTGATGAGGTGCTAGTTTTTCCCAAGTTTACTTATGTTATCTTCCCACAACATTTCCATCAATCCCAGGTCGGTCTTCTTCCATTGAGAAAGAAGGCCACAGAACTCTGAGAGACCATGTTGTAGCATAACGAGGAGTTGGATTTCATGAGAGAAATTTATGCCGAGTTAAAAACTGAATTAACTCACATTGGGGAATGATTAGATACCCTAATGGTAAAACTATATGCGTACACATTGGAGCATCAGATTAGCCCTCTTCAGGCATACATAGGTGGGGCTGATAACACTTTTAGGTTACCTCTGCACGTTGGAGAGAGAGAGAGAGGAAAATTTACCTATTCATATCTCATGTGTTGAGTGATATGAGGTGACATGAGTTGTGCAAGGCACAAAATTTTCATGTTGGGGTTGTTTTTTCTATGGGTATATGTGAATTTAATCATTTCCTTGGAGTTGGCTAGAGAGACATATTGAGTTGTTATTGCATAGACAACCAAAATGGTGGTACAATAGATGATCATAGAGTTCCCTATCAGATGAGGGAGATGGTGGTGCATCCATATTTGTGTCTACCCATTGATGAGGTGAAAATATATGCAAAAAAACCAATAAAACTATTGAATTTTTTGGTAGAAACCCTCTGTAGGAGTAGGTAGACAAGGCTTACAACACAACTTGCCCACTTTTTCCAATTATAGGGAGAAGAGTAGTATTTATGATAAAGATCTTATTTATGGACCAGATAAAGCAACACGAGTTGAGAATGGACCAACGACAACATAGTATATTTGTTCCCTACATAGGTGTCCATGAATTTCATTATTTCCACGAGATATATTGGAGGGAGATCATGAGTTGGTATCGTGTTAATGGAGTGTCATTATTAGTCATGAGTGTGGTATAGTAGGGGCCCTTAGAGATAGGGCACACTACATTCTCTAGTTGGAAGTAGGGCTCAGGTTGGTCATCCATCAACATTCCTTCACATCATCATGATGGAGGGGTTGATTTTCGTCTATGGCAAGGGTTAGATTGGAGAGAGATGTTGAGATAGTATTCTACTGGTGGAGTAGCATATATGGCTAGAGAAAGAGCACTATCAGGGCCATGGAATTTGGGAAATGATTAGCCATGGCGGCTTTGGGATCTAGGTGGATATACCAGTAGTAGGATGAGCTAGATATGGGCTTTGGATGTGTAGAT
This sequence comes from Pinus albicaulis, assembly GCA_034641835.2. Classification (NCBI taxonomy): domain Eukaryota; kingdom Viridiplantae; phylum Streptophyta; class Pinopsida; order Pinales; family Pinaceae; genus Pinus; species Pinus albicaulis. Next base: position 205,953 of record JAXQQM020062031.1, on the reverse strand, counting down.
GCGAGCACCTAGCTTGAGGGAGGAAAGGTTGATCTCGACCAAATTCTTAAAGTTTTAACAACTCTCAAGTGTATTCTATTAATATAGTTGGCGTTAATTGACACATTATAAAAACTAAAAATAATTTGGCCTAGTTTGGTCTTTTGTGTAAATCTGATGGTCGAATAAATTATCCCTTATTCTTGATGGGCCCATTTTTTCTGTATTTATTTAAATAAGTTGACATATCCATAGTTCTCTTGGATTTGTGGAGAAAGGAAGTCATAGAGGACAAATTCAAAAATTGGTTGGATAGAGGGAACTTAAAGAGGTCTGAAATGGTTACATGTCTCATAATATGGGGATTTGTCATGCTAGGAATGATTACCTTTATGAAAATCAACATATGTTAAAATTTTAGTTCGCACCATAAGTAGTATTTTTTGTTCATTATTTCCTATTCAGAGACAAAATTATTATACATAAAAGGCTTAAGGAATTGAAGATAATGAAATGGGATGCATTTTCATTGTACCAACCATGATTTTATAATTTACAACAAAATAAGACATTGACACAGGTTCTAACAATTTTGGCGAGATTAAGATACTCCGTCTACATATTAAATCATCCATAAACAAAAACATAGATAGAATCCTCCAGATATTGCTATATAATCAATTAGATGACTCACTCAATATTTCCCACAAGAATAAATTCACAATATGGAGGGATATATTACTAATGATCAATAACCTAAAGGCTCTCTCACATGTATTAGCCCCTTCCCATTTTTGAGTATTAATTAACTTTTTACTTTTGATTTTACTATTGGAATGTATGGAAACTCAAATAAAAATATCTATAATTATGAATAGTTTATGTGCGCTCTAATAAGAACATAATATCTTTTATAAAAAAATGAAACTTTTTGGCATTATTCTAGTTGCTACACTTAATTTATAAAATTTATTTTCATCTCTTTCCAGTAAAAGGGATATTTTTCCCAAGAAAATGATTTAGTCCTAGGAGAAATAATTGGTCTCAATAATGGAAATTATTAGATACCTTGGAGTTAAAACAATAGAAGGTAATAAAATGGAGAGGATATGTTAATTTATTGCACCATGGAGAATAAGTTTACTAAACAAAAAATACAAAAAAATGGTAAAAAATTATGAGGAAACCTAAATGTTCAACAAAGATAAATAAATAAATAAAAATTACTAGGAAGGAGGGACATGGTATGATGGTCGAAAGTAGAAATATCTTGTAAAAGGGAAATGTTTTGTTTCATTTGGTTTTGTAACATGAAACAATGAAAAAAGGCGAGATTGGCATGGGTAAGGGAAATGCATCTTATGAAAATGTAGTGAAGGAATTTTCAATAATTTTGTTGTCACATTATTTTCTTCTACTATAAAATGGAATGAAGTATTGAAAATCTCACTTGGGACAAGTAAATTAGAATTAATGTTTTGCAAGAATGATTTAATCGCTAATACTATAAAAATTTGAAAAATCCTTTATGAATTTAGGATGCTTTGTGGTATGGATGATTTATACTTGGAGGCGTTACATGATTTTATGAGGGTTTTACGTGACTAGTGCATAAGCATCCCACAAAATTAGAACAAATTTTGCACAACCCTCGATAAATTCCATGTAATAAAAATTAATAAAGGAAAAAATAATAACCACGGTTGATGTGACACTTATTCCAAGTTGAATGTTGGGAAAAAAATCCTAGTGGGTGTTCATATGGTTTATTATGGGTAAAGAAATTGGCAAAGGAAATGGCAAAGGATTTGGAAAGGAAAAATGGCTTTTTTGGCACATTTATTTATGAAAATAATGGAAATTGGGAGAAAAGGGATATTAAAGGTCACATGTTGCATGTGTGAAGGAAAATAATGGAAAATGAAGAAAATATAGGTATTTTCTATAAAAAGGCTTTTGAGGATTAGTTGTTACGTTTTTTTCAATGAATTTTTTGGATATCTCTCATTATTCTCTCTCTCTCTCTCTCTCTCTCTCTCTCTCTCTCTCTCTCTCACTTGGACACTTAGAGTTTCTTGGATCATTTTAGCATTGGAACAAGAAAGTCAAGAAATCAGGAAAAAGGAGGAAGCAAGCAAGGAAGATCATGAATCAAGCAACTACAATAGGATTCTTCGCAAGTATCGATTTTCATGTCTATTTTCCTTACTATATCTGGCCTGCATGGTATTGCATGTGGTTCTTTTTAGTCTTGGCATGAGATTTTACGAGGTATGATAGTGTTTTCAGCCTAGCCTTTCCATTTCCAAATAGCCATAATGTTTTGGAGTTCTCATGTTTTGGTTTAGCTGGATTACAGGATGGATTCGAAGTTAAGTTGGGTGTATCTCTGAATTGATATAACACATGGCCTAGTAACCCCTGAACCAGATTGTGGGTTGTGGTAAATCCGTATAATGTATTGCCTCAATGGGCCTAGGAATCCTCGACCTGTGAATGACAGTATATATGGTAAATTATAGAGGTGGTTTTCTTCAGTTTAGGGCCTAGAGATCTGGGTTTGGAATGAGGTAAAACCTAAGAGGTGGGTGATCTTTGTTGGGGATAGAAATATGGGTTTGGAATGAGGTAAAACTTGAGAGGTGGGTGCTCTTAGTTGGGCCTAGTAGTCCGGGGATGGGATTTCTGGTAAATTCTAGAGATTAAGTCTCAATTTAGGGCCTAGTGACCCCTGATTTAGACAGTGGGTTGTAGTAAATCCTGAGAGACTAGGAGACAGGAAAATTCCTCACGGTGTAGGAAGAGAGAATCCAGTGATGTCCATTCTTTTGTTGGCCTAGCGATCAATTGTAGATCACAGTAAATTTGGTTATGGCTAAGGAAATTGGAAAAGGAAATGGAAAAGGCTTTGGACAGGAAAAAAGGAATTTTTGGCACATTTATTTATTAAAATAATTGAAATTAGGAGATGATGGAGATGAAAGGTCATAGGTTCCATGTGACGAGGAAAATGAAGAAAATTAAGGCCTCTTCTATAAAAAGGCTTCTAAGGATCAGTTGGTACTGTTTTGTTAGTGCATTTTTTTGAGCTCTCTCAATATTCTCTCGCTCTCTCACCCTTGGACACTTAGAGTCTCTTGGAGTATTTTGGCATTGGACCAAGAAAAGGAAGAAAACAGGAAAAAGGAGGAAGCAAGCAAGGAGGAGTAAGAATCAAGCAACTACAACAGGATTCTTGGTAGGTATTGATTTGCATGTGTGTTTTCCTTGATATATCTAGCATGCATGGTATTGTATGTGGTTATTTTTTGTCATGTCATGGGTTTTTACCAAGTGTGAACGTGTTTTCAGCCTAGCCTTTCCATTTTCAGATAGCCATGGTTTTGTGGAGTTCTCATGTTTTAGTTTAGATGGAATACTAGATGGATTTGAAGCTAAGCTGGGTGGATCTCTGGATTGATATAACACATGGGCTCGTAACCCCTGAACCAGACTATGGGTTGTGGTAAATCTATATAGTGTGTTTCCTCTGCAGGCCTAAGAATCATGCACCTGTGACTGGCCGGATATACGGTAAATCCTAGAGTTGGTTTGCTTCGGTTTAGGGCCTAGTGATCCGAGTTTGTATTGTGGTAAATCCTGAGAGGTGGTTGCTCTCCATTGGGCCTAGTAGTCACAGGATGGGATGTATGGTAAAGCCTATAGAGTATGTCTCATTTTAGGGACTAGTGACATCTAATTCATAATGTGGGTTGCTGTAAATCCTAGGAAACTAGGAGATAGGAAAATTCGTCACGGTGTAGGCGAAGAGAATCCTGTGATATCCATGCTTGTGTTGGTCTAGTGATCGGGTTTAGATGAAGGTATAGTTGGTTATGACATGTTTTTTTATGAAACCAACTCCGAAAATAGAAGAAAAGAGAGATCAACAACTTAGAAATCAACCACTTCGAGGGGAAAAACTCCTTTACATTACATAAATGAACAATTCTCGGATGATACAAATGACAATAACTCCTTTATATATATAGGAGTCCATGGGGTCACAATGTAATCCTAGATGACCTAACAATAATAATGTAAGGGCACAACAATAACAATACTGGCTTTTATGGGGCACAATAATAACAATATGGGGGCTACAGGGGTACAACAATAACAATAAGGGTGCTACACTAACAAAAATAAGGGACTACACTAGTAATATAGGGATCTAACATGCCCCTCTCCTTCAAAAAAGTGTTTTCCTCAACTCTTGAGTAGCTCTGGGTGCTTCTGTATAAAATTCTCATCCTTCCATGTGGAATCTTCAGCAGGTCTATTATTCCTCTTGATTAGATACTCTGAAATTGATTGATTTCATAGCTGTCGAGTTCTTGTTTCTGTGACTGCTTTAGGTTCTAATATGAGTTTTCCTTCTTGATCAAGTTTTGGCAATATCTATTGAATTGGAAGTTTGTCATGGATAACCTTCTTTAACCATGAAACATGGAAAATTGGTTGCACTCGAGAAGAATCAGGAAGCTCCAATTTGTATGCCATAGTACCAATATTTTACAAAACCTTGTAAGGACCATAGTACTTTGGCGATAATTTATTATCCTTCTTAGCTTGCTTGAGGGACATTTGTTTGTATGGTTGTAGCCATAAAAATACCTAGTCTCCTACATCAAAAATTCTCTCGTTTCGATGTTGATATGCTTGTTGTTTCATTCAATTTTTTGCCAAATTTAGGTTATCCTTTAAGAGTTGGAGAACTTGTCGTTGATGCTAGATGTGATCTTCCACTGCTTGAACTTTCGAATTTTCTCTTAAAGATGATGTGGTGGATAGTGGATGATATCCATAAAGTGCCATAAATGGGGTCATTTTTTCTGTGGTATGGAAGGATGTGTTATACCACCATTAAGCCTAAGGTAACCACTTGAACCATTGTGTTTGTTTATCATATACAAAAAAACGAAGATATCCTTACAAATTTTTTTTCACAATCTCAGTTTGCCCATCGGATTGAGAATGATAAGATGAGCTATGATCTAGTTGATTACCCAAACATGAAAATAATTACGTCCAAAAATTTGCAATAAAAATGGGATCTATGTCAGTTACAATAATATTTGGGTTTCCATGTAGCTTTTGAATTGTTTCCATAAATGTAATAGCAACTGTACTTGTTTAAATGGATGAGATAATGTACAAAAGTGTGCATACTTGGTAAGTCTATCAACTACCACCATGATGAAACTCTTTCCTTCAGAATTAGTTAAAATTGTGATAAAATCCATTGGAACCTCCTCCCAACGTTGACATGTAATGGATAAAGGTTGTAGAAGACTCGAGATCGTAATTGTCTCAACTTTATTTTGTTGGCAAACCAAACATTCCACCACAAACTCTTGAATATTAGATTTAAGGGCATCTAAAAAAAAATTCTTTTTTCACCCTGTGGCAAGTTTTTAAAAATCTCGAGTGTCCTCTTAAGGGAGAGGTGTGCAATTCCAAAAGAATCTTTTGTTTTAGCTGGGAATTCTTACAAATATATAAGCGATCTTTGTACCATAAGGAATCATTTTTCCAACTAAATGTATCAAATGTATTAGGATCTTGATGCAACTTTTGAATGAGTGTCAACACTTATTCTTCATTATTTCTTTCATCCCTTGATTCAGTAATCCAATCTGATTCGATAATAAAAATGGAACAAAGCAATGCTTCCACCTCTTCATCCTTTCTTAAGGTTTCATTTGCAACAACATTTAGCTTCCATTTTTGGTAGATGATTTCAAAGTCATAACCCAACATCTTTGTGACCCATTTTTGTTACTCTTGTGAAGATAGTCTTTGTTCCAAAAATTATTTAAGACTATCATGATCAGTTCTTACCTTGAAGTGTCTTCCCACTAGGTAAGGTCTCCATTTATTTAGTGCATGTAGTATTGCCAACATTTCGTTCTCATAAATATATTTTTGTAAATACTTTCCTTTGATTGGATGACTTTAAAAAGCAATGGGTATTCCTTCTTGCATCAAAACAACACCAATTCCATTTCCTGAGGCATCACATTCCACAATAAAGGTTTTTGTGAAGTCTGGCGTAGCTAAAGTCTGGCGTAGCTAAGACCAGGGCTAGGCACATTGTCTCTTTAATATGTTCAAAGGCCTTAGTTGCTTCAGGATTCCTTGAAAATGCACATTTATTCAATAATATTGTTAGAGGTGCTGCTATTCTCCCATAATTCTTAACAAACTTGCGATAATACCATGTTAACCCGAGAAATCCTCGGAAATGCTTTATGGTTGTGGGGAATTTCCATTCCTTAATGGCTTTAATTTTGTTAAGTTCTAACTTAACACCCTCCTGAGATACAATGTGACCTAGAAATTCCACCTCTTGTACTCCAAAGAAAAATTTGGAGGTTTTTGCATATAATTTTTTATCTTTCAATGATTTGAGCACCGTGTCAACATGTTGAACATGATCCTTCCTAGACCTGTTGTAGATTATTATATCATCAAAAAATAATAACACAAATTTTCTAAGGAAGGGTTTGAAAATGGAATTCATCAAACCTTGAAATGTAGAAGGTGCATTTGTAAGGCCAAAAGGCATGACCAAAAAGTCATAATGGACCTCATGACTTCAATTTTTTTTTTTTTTCAGAATATCTTCAGTCTTCATTCTAATTTGAGGATATCCTGAATGATGATCCAACTTGGTAAAATAAATTGGTCCATGTAATTCATCCAATAATTCATCAATCATAGGAATGGGAAATTTATCTTTAATAGTGAGATTATTGAGCTCCCTATAATCCGGACACATGCATCATGATCCATCCTTCTTGTGCACCAATACTACAATAGCAGAGAAAGAAATTTGACTAGGTTTAATTATACCAACCTCTAACATTTCTGCAATCACACATTCAATTTCTCTTTTTTGGACATAAGGATATCTATAAGGCCTGATGTTTGGAGTAACACTTCCTGGAATCAAATGAATATCATGATCATGATCATGAATAGGTGGGAGTCTTTTGGGAGTTTCAAACACCTTGGAATGACTGTCTAGGACTTCTTGGATATATGGAGAAATAGATGATTTTGATGTTGGAAATTCTAGTGAGCATAATTGTGCAATTACGCCTCGTAGTTCTCTCTTCAGAAGTTTTTTCATGAAATTGGAGCTTATTATATTTCCTGGCTGCCCTATGATACTATGTAATTCAACTTTGTTTCCTTGCGAAAAAAAATTGAAGAAAATTTCTTGAAAATTAAAAGCTACCGTCCCCAAAGATTGCAACCATTGTACTCCTAGTTCAACATCATAACATGCCATTGGAATGGAAAGAATTGGACTATTCAATACATATTCCCCTATGGTTATCTTGATATTATGGCATTTTCCAGAGAAATTTATAGTTCCTCTAGTTTCAACCATCACTTGACACTCTAGTGCTGGGTATAGGAAGCAATTAAATTCCTTGGCTACCTTACAATGAATAAAATTATGGGTACTGTATTATGGAAATAAAAACCTATGTATAAGTATGCTTTCCCTAAGAGTGTTGGTTCACTTAGAACAAAAGATAGAGAGATATATAACCTTTTCCTTAAAATGAATAGATAAAGGGAGAGAAACCCACTTGTAATCCGTTCTCTTTCCCTCGTCTCCCTTCGTCACTTTCATCTCTCTCAATCCAACTTAACTCGCTTGATTGAGACCTTCCATGGAAAATAGAAGACAGAAAACAACATAAAGGCAATGCAATCTATTCAAATTAAACAAATTGAATCGATTAAATTCATAAATACACATATAACATCATTGACACGTGCATTAGTAAAGGAACAAATGTATTTATTATGAAGTAGAATGAAGAGTACAATGAGTTGATCGATTTTTTGTCACTCATCCAACTTGAGTCCCATTCTCATCACATCCAGCATAAAAAATCTAGAATCATCACATTACATGCACGATACCTCCAAGAGTTGTGATCTCACCAACATAACTCTACTTAACACAAATTCTTGCTCTCTTGTGCACTATGTTCATTTCTCTATTTATACGTAGTTGAAGGTAGTTTGACATAAATGAATCATTGAATGGAGTTCCTAAAAATGGATGAATAAGTTTCCTTGTTCATGGGAATAGGAGGATAAGATGTTTAATGACTTCATGGGTTCCAAATTCGAGGCTATCAGATGAGGTGAAAGTTCGAACAACTTCTAGAAGTCACTAGAGGTTGGGAAGTTTCCTGGAATCCAATGAAAAATTCACTCCCAATCAACCAATGAACTCTAAAGTGGGCCTAGATCCTCTGCAAGTCAACCTTGCATGGGAGTAGATGCTTTGAAAATTAGTTATAGTTGTTTAGGGGTGCATTGATGGCTCAATGGGGAACTTCAACTAGTATCTAAGTAGTGAAACTTTCATGAAGGAAAACCACCAATGTGATGAATTTTTTAGGGAATGTAGCAACTAATTTATAGTATGAAAGACCCTAATAGATATTTAATTGTAACAAATGCCCCCTAAAGCATGAAGTAAAAATTGATAATGTTGAGTGATTTTATTTACGACGTGATGAGGAGGAACTGAAGCGGACGACGACTTGCATCAATTACAATAAATTACATCATGATATTTGTTCATCTTGGACATGAATTGTTGAGGAAGGCATATCCCATACTCATCACATAAAATATGATAACATTAGAAATTCATCTATAGATATAGAATTGTCTACAGATATAGATCCATGATAGGATGACCCTCTGAATAATGACCATTGTATGGATGATTTGGTACCTTTCCTGAAATCGCAGCCCGAATGGATGAAACTAGATCCGGGGTCAACTATCTCATTCACTCAATCACTTAAACTATGAGTCTAACCATGTGAATAGGTGATCTGAAGTTGAAGATGGGAAGGCATCATCTGATTACCATACAATGATGCAAGTTATTAAAAGACGCGATAGAAACCATCGTTGATGATAATGGATCTAAAGGTAGTACAATACATTTTGCATGGTGTGAATACATGATTTGATGCCGAACACCATACAAATTATTTCAGTCGAATTCCTATGATATCAACCTATTTCCTGAAGAGAGAAACATGTCATTGATATAAGCAATCTCTAAGGTACTAAAAGGTTGCTTCTAAGTCAACTTCCTGGATGATGAACTAATGTCGACAAGAAATGACTTGTCCTAGGAGGGCATTGATGCTTCCCTCATCAATGACATGAAATGGGAGTAAATATTCTGGAGACAAAATGTGACTGATGAAGCAATGTCAGGGATGGCAGTCATGAAATGAAGGTTTATGAGTATTGCAAAGGATGAGGAAAAAGTGAGTGAATTCTCTTTAACATATAGACGACATTGAATGAATTGGAAACATTTGACCCAAAACCGAAGTGATGGATGGTGTGATAGACCATAGGTATGATAGACCGTCAAGAATATCACCCAACCCAAAAATCATGGAGATGAAGTGAATAAGTGTCATGTTCTAGAGAGACTTGCTACCATAAAGTGTTTTATCTCTTTCCAGTTTTACCCATTCATCGCTGACCAATACCTTTTTATTTTTTAACAAGCTTGAGGAGGATAACACATGCTTGATGTATAATTCCACCCTTTGGGTGAATCCATCGCTATTTGATGCTTTAACGAGTTTAGCAAAGGTGAAACTTGATCTTGTCATGATGGACAAGTCCATCACTCTTTGATGCTTTAACGAGTTTAACGACAGTGAGAAATCGATCCTTTTTCATGTTTAGAGAGTTTGAAAAGGGGATGAAAAGAAAACTCCACAAGTTCTTTTTTGTATAATAGTCCCTCATATCCGAAAAAACGTAAAATAATACCTAAGAGAACCTCCTAGCCATGTTTGACTAGGGTTTTCCTTTTTCGTAATAATAATCTATCTCAGTTTGGAAAACGGTTAAAATTATATTCAGTAGATGTATTTTCAATTCATTTTACGAGCTTGAAAGGGCAAGCGCTCAACAATATTTTCATATTTTGAGACTCTGAAAAGATATGAAAGAGAACTCTAGGGGGGTTCCTTTTTCGTATTTAACAAAGCTTGAAAAAGAGATAAAAGTGCACTTTGAATTCCTTTTTCATGTTTAACAAAGCTCGAAAAAAGAGATAAAAGTGTGCTTTGAGTTCCTTTTTGATGTTTAACAAAGTTCGAAAAAGAGATAAAAGTATGCTTTGTGGTCAAAATTGCATTTCACAATCATGCACGACTAACTCACTATAATCAACTATAAAACTACTCAAAGAACCATCAAATGGATTAACAATGCCTGTTAAAATAGTAAAAATGGGTAAAAACCATAGCAATTTCATTAAATATGCATAAATTAATAAAAAAGACTATTAAAATAAGAAATTACCAAGTCATTTTTACCATTTAAACTTTACCATTCGAATTTTAGTGCTTTGGGCCTATTTTACCCTCGAACTTCAGCAGTTGATTGCGACATATTTTGTGTATCATTTCTCATGCCATCTAGGCTAGGTAGAAGATCTTACCCTCTGCTTTCTATTAATTTCATTCTTTTTTCAGTTTCATGCACATTTTTTAGGGTTTTGGGGATGTTAGGGTAAATATACAATGCCATAAGACCAACGCACACTTGGAAGTAGAAAAGTGCGTTGCAGAGAGGCTAGAAAGAGGCCCAACTCCTCTGAAATTCTATTTATTCTACTCAAGGGTGCGTTGGGCGCAATTTAGAAAGTTGCATCTCGTTTTCTGCCAAAAATTTCTCTAGTTTTTTGCATGGAATGAATCCTAACTAAGCCTATGGTGTTATTTCGGACTTTGATTAGATCAGAATGTCGATTACATGGTGAGAAAGAGAACATGAAGAACAATATATGGTAGCCCTAAATGATCCTGGCACCTTGAGAGCCCTCAGAGACTGTGGGTTTCTCAAGAACTTCAGATTGTCACAGATGAGGCAACACATGGAACTATTACAGTTCTTGATTCATTCATGGGACTTGACACTATAGGCATTTCACATTGGGGACGAAGTGCTCCAAATATTGGTTGATGAAATTTACTTTCTGACATGTTTGTTGAGACGTGGTACCCCCATTTCCCTTATGGGTTCCATCCTTGGAGGTGAAACAGTGAAGGACTACATCCAACGGTTTTTTCAACCAGGAATTGAGCCTAGAAAATATGGAAAGATAAATATCAAAGATGTACATGATATACCTTTGCAAACGCTCCTATTCACTATCACAAATCTAGCGGGCAGTGTGACACTACACGTCGTGAACAAATCATACATGCATTATGCACTTGAGTATCTTGAGCCAACCGTGTTCAACTGGGTTGAAGCAATGCTCCTTTAGATGAAAGAACAGTTGACCAAGGTAAAAAGTGGAAAGACCAAAAATTTCAGCTATGGGTTGATCTTGATCACTTTTGTTTTGGAGTGAGTTCCATTGATGCAACCACAACATGTGACACTAGGATTAGCTGGTCCTAGAGATCCACGAATGCAGCGGTGGGTCGAGCTGATGGCTAGACATGCTGGTCAATCATCGATCTATTTTTCCGTTGCATTCTTCAATTGGCTCCGAAGACAAAATATCTTCATAGAGGAGAATCCATATGCAGGGATGGATTTCCGCGGAGATCCATATTTGATTTTACTAGCCGACGCTCAATGGGGTGCTATAGGTAAAATTTTGACCATGTTTTTTATTTTTTGGGGTTTTTTTACATATTTTTTGTGTTTTTTATGTTTCCAAGACTAAACTAAAAATGTTTTATGTATGCATATGTAGGTACTATTCGACCAGTGGTTCATGCACAATAGGAGGGAGAACAAACAGAGAGAATTGTCAGGAGAGCAGTCCTACAAGATTTTTATTTAGCCGAGACTCTTGCTGAGTTGCAGCAGCATGTGGAGGGATTGAATCTTGGGATATGGGATGCCCAGAGCGAGGAGTTACCTATGAGGCTACAGTGCCATACCATTGGTGTGCTTAGCATTGGATGAGGCTATTACGCATGATAGACCCAACAATGACCTGCTATCACGAGCATTACTAGGTTTACTTAGATTATGCTATGTCTGTCTACATTTTGAGATCAGCTGACCAATGTCTCTTGGACACAATTTAAAAAAATAAATCCATATAAATCTATTTACTTTAAGTTTTTTTCTATGATTCAATTGTATGATGTGAATTGAAAATCTATCTTTACATATGTTGCAAATGTCTATTTAACACATAATTTTCCAATGAATCAAATAGAGTGTTAAAGTTTCTCTAAATATGTTGATATTTAATGTAATCAAAATATCTTTCCAAAATACAAACTCTAAGGAACATGCGATGAATTGCTCGATTTCAGACAATATAGATGCCAGTAAGTTGTAGTACCACAAGTTGTGAGTCCAGCCTGATGATGATGAGGTGAATGCCAAGTGAAATGACATCATAGAGTAGTTCAATCAACCTGCTATACTCATTGTTATTTTTGGTCGATCAACCAAGATAAATCCCTTGGAAACTCACTAACTTGTATCAAAGATGGCCCATGCTACAGAGGATAAATTTTGATTACTATGACTAGCACCATTGGCATATCCAACAAATGGTTCTGAAGTTTCCAACATATGCAAAAAAATGCTAAGAGGATTACTAACCACATGAAAAACTCTAAAGGACACACTACTACACACACAATCAAAGCATATAATAGAGTGTTTACTACAAAAAAATGGACATAGTAACATTTAAGATACAACCCATTTTGAGGTTGCGACAATGGAATCCCATCGTAATCTACCAAATCATAGGCACCCTTAGCCAGAATGCGCTTGACAATGTAGGGGCCATGCCATAATGGCTCAAATTTCCTTGTTCCTATCTTATCAACTTCCTAATCATAAAGCAAGACTAGGTCTCCTTTCGAGAAGGTGCGAGGTTTGACATTGTGGTCATATTGTGCCTTAATTCGTCTCTTTTGCGCTTTGTTGGCCAATTTGGCTTCACGACGTGTTTCATCTATATGGATGAGATCTAAAAGATGTGCCTCTTCTTTAGAAGTGTCAAGTAGTAGGTCAATCGTGAGTTTCAATGATGTAATTTCGCATTGTATCTATAAGATAGCTTCCAGAGCGTAAACTAGCTGAAAGGGAGTAAATCTAGTCTCATTTCTCATCGAGGTTCGATATGTCCACAAAGATGAGTACATGATCAAATTCCAGTTTTGTTATGAACCCCAATCATGCGTTGAAGCATACGCTTAAGAATATTGTTGATAGCTTCAAATTGTCCATTAGCTTGCGAGTAATAGGGGGTAGAACTATCATGTGACAGTCCTAAATTGGTGGTCAACTCATCCATCATGTGATTGCGAAAATGTTTTCCATGATCTGTGACTATGGCTTCTGGTACACCAAACCGTGAAACCATATGGTTAAAAAAGAATAATGCAGTTGTTTGTCCCATTTTGTTGAATGTAGGCATTGCCTCGCCCCACTTGGTAAAATAGTCAACATCGACAATAATATACCCATGCCCCCCCAGCTAAGCGGGGGTTACATGTCATGAAGTCAATGCCCCATTTTGCAAATGGTCCAATAGCGATGACAAGATGCATTGGTTTTGGCGGCAAGCGGGTTTTACGACCAAATATCTGGCAAGCATAACAAATTCTAACTGCGATAATGCAGTCGTGAAATATGGTAGGTGAGAAGTAACCAGCGCAGAGAATATTCTACGCGGTAGCATAACCAGACAAATGTCCACCACATGCACCAGAGTGGTAATCATTTAGAACTTTTTCGGCTTCCTCATGCGTGAGGCACCTACGTAAAATCGTATCGACACCATGATGATAAAGTGTATCGCCGACGATCAGATGATCTTTGGCTTGGTATTGAATATGTCGTTGTTGCGAGCGAGAGGTATTGGGTTAAAAATTTTGGGTCTAGAGATAAATGATGAAATCTCCATACCACAGTACTACTCAAAGGTTCGTCTGGAATGGATGGTTCCGTAGTAGGATCAGTACTACTCAAAGGAAGGCCACAAATAAGCTCAACAGACACCAAAGACTTCTTTGACTTGGATTTTATGAATTCCAAATCAAAGTCCTGCAAAATAATGATCCATTTTGAATATTTCCCCTCACACGTGATAAAATGTATGTCATAGGGTTGCAATTCGAAATGACAATGGTATTTTGGAGCAGGATATAATGGTGAAATATTTGTACACATTATGGGAGTTTTGAGGTCTAAAATGGGCCTACTATGGAAATTATAAAATAATACTGGAAATAATAAAATAAGATTTGATTACATCAACAAATTTTAGAGGGAAAAAGGGAAAAACTGTTTTTTCAACTTGTATTTTGAACTTATCTCCTTTACCCAAATTTCGAGCGAAAACACTAGTCGGATGCAAAAATTTATTTCCCATCCAAGGAGTACCCATGTTTCATACTTTTGATGGACATTGTTACATGAAAAATGAGAATTACATGAAAAACATGATTTTAAACACGATTTTTCATGTATTTCTCATTTTTCGTGTAGCAGGGTCCATCGAAAGTATGCAACATGCGTACTCCTTGGATGAGGAATTAAATTTTTCATCCAACAAGTACTCTTGCTCGAAATTTGAGTAACAAAATAAAGATATAAATTGAAAATACGAGTTGAAAAATTAGTTTTATTATTTTATTATTTTTTAATATTTTTACTTTTTTACTTAAAAATGGTGAATCATCCCCCATGGTTGACATCATCATCTTGAATCCTATTGGTTCTTATAAAGTTTATTTTTGTTGTACATTTTTCTTAGGAGGCCCAACTCAAAATTCCCCTAATGAGCTTGAACAACTGCCAAAGCAAGCTTCTAAATGTATGTTTACTTAAATTTCGTATCATTTATATTATGACTCAAATAATATATTGGATGTTCAATCACATCCTCTTCTTGGAATAAAACCATAGCGATGGTTGTATCTGCAGTGACAGGATACAGGAAATAGTCACTCTGATAATTTGGGGGATATATTAATGATTCTTGGATCAGGGTATATTTAAGAACACCAAAGGAAGCTTGCGCAACCTCATCCCAATGGAACGGTACCCCCCTTTTCAAGAGTCGAGTCAATCCTTTAGCCATTTCGGCATAGTTAGGAATGAACCTGCTTAGAAATTTATCCTTCCCTTGGAGTCTCTATAACTAAAGAAGATTGTAAGGAGCAGGAAAATCAAGAATAGCATGGGCCTTCAATAGATCAATCCTAATTTTGTCTTTTGACACGAGGAATCCAAGAAAATGACCAGAACCAACACCAAACACAGATTTGTATGGATTAAGGCGTATTTTATGGGGACGAAATCGTAAAAATATCGCTCTTAGATGTAGCGGGTGGTCAACCCATTTCCATGAATGTGCAGGTAATTCATCCATATATGGTTGAAATATGTGCTTGATGTCATGAAAAGCATAATTCATTTGCCTCTGGAATGTAGCCCTAGCGTTCTTTAAACCAAAAGGGAGCTTGTGATAACTGAATGTGCCCCAAGGACACATAAAATAGGTTTTATATCGGTCCTATGGGTGAATATTAATCTGATTATAGCCAGAGAATCCATCTATGAAATAAAATATTTCGCATCTGACACATTCATCAATAATTTGGTCGATAAATGGAGTTGGATAGTTGTTTTTCGGACAAGCATGATTATCATCCCTATAATCGACACACACGTTAATTGTCCCCTATTTCTTCATGACAGGAACAATGTTAGATACCCAATCAGTAAGTGGAACAGGGTAAATGAATCCAACACGCAAAATTTTTTCAACCTCTCCTTTAATGGAAACAACTTTATTAGGGTGAATAGGATGAAGGCGCTATCACACCAGCTTAACATCAGGATACATTTTAATCTCATGTTCAACAATGTTGGAGTCAATACCTGGCATCTCCTCATATGACCAAGCGAATACATCTCGAAATTCACAAAAAAGAGTGCGCTATGTGTCAAGTTCAGATGGAGAAAAAGATGCAACTATTGAGATTCAACAACAAGATTCAGCACCCACACTAGTGCATTAAGCACCTGGTTGCATTAAGCACCTACACTAGGGTGGGGCCCACAAGGCTATTTCTGGGTGCATTTCTATTTTTACTATCCCCTAATTTAGATGTACATTAAACTGTAATCTATTCTCAAAGTGGACTTGAAATAGTTAACTAAAGTGGAAAATTCAGTTAGCTAGTGAATTTCGAGTTAGACATTGGTTGGTGGGACATGCAGAGTAATTCTAGTTGTAACAGATTTCGAAGTGCAGTGGTGCATGAGTTGGTGCAAGTTGTAAATAAGTTTAACTCAGTTAAGTGAGTTAAAATCAGTTGTGCTAGTTGTAACTGAAGATACACTAGTGAGAGATCTAGTGAATTAAATATTAATTAATTCACAATCATTGATCTCACATGTAACTAAGGATTTACTATTATTGGCTGCATGCATGTTAGATCTAGTGGAGACCCACTTGAGTTCTAGGTGAAAGGGAAGTTGACTATCAGTTGTGACATTATCTGCTTGCACACATGCAGGAAAACATACATTGGTTGTGCCAATGATACTTGCGCATTAAAGGTAGGTAGGATTGCATCAATTCAGGGATTTCATCCAGCAGGGATTGCGCAGTGAAGGCAAGTTGTCTAGAAGTAGTAAATTGACTAAGGGATTTGTCAATTTTTATATGACAGTGTTAGAAAATTAGTTGATGTACTGAGGGATTTTGTGAGAAGAGTTTGGTATGTAATTATTTCATGATCCATGATATAATATGCAATATATGATAGAGGGGATTTGAGCTATAAGCTTTCCCTGGGAAATTATCTGTGTTGTGTGTGATTGATCTTTCTTCATGTTCATGTGATTTGTGATTGTCTTTTTAATTCCGAAAAATATTTATAGAAGCGATTCAGTATTTCAATTTAGTACATTGTTATATTGGGTGAATCCAAGATATGCATGCATATTGTATAATTTCTACATGGTATCATAGCAAATAAATTTCAAAAGTGAAGCAGGAGAAAATTTTGTGACTGGATAGAATTTGAATTTGCAGAAAGATTTTCTTGGTGCTACAACTGATTCAAGATAGAAATGGCTTTCAATGACTTAAGGTTAGAGTATGCACTTGAGGGCAGCTCGAACTACATTGCTTGGAAGGACAGGATGGAGGCAGTACTTGAAGACAATGGCTTGAAGGAATTCATTGAAAAATATTTTCCTAAGTCAAATGCTGCCAATCTTGATGCATGGTAAAAGAAAGTGGAAAAGGAAAGGAAGATCCCGTTGGAGTGATCCAGGAGGATATTGATCAGTACAAGATCGTCAGAGTTCCAAGTCAACTTCAGCAGTTCGACGTCCAGTTCAGTCTTCAGAATCATCAAATTGCCAATGGAAGCTCCTTCAGTGTCATGGTTGTCATTTATGATATGATGTAAAGGGTTTTTAATCCTAAACTAAGGTTAACAAGGACATTGTGAAAGTCTAAGGTTGAAATTTATACCTAGACCTAAAACCCTAATACCTTAGTCTAAAACCCTATCCTCATCATCAAAAACCTAAATGATCACCTAAAGCCTAATCCTAAAGGTCTAAATCACTCTAATCATATGTCAAAAATATAAATCCTAAACCTAAAAGTCCTAGCGCAATGTTATATTAAAGAACTATGCCAAAAACCTTTTATAAGGTTTGAAGTCATGAAATATATTTTTTAATACCATAACATTATATAAAACAAAGGTTCAGAAAGTTGGCATAAAAACCTAAGCACAAAGTCTAAGTCATAATCTTATGGTGTATTAAATACTTTAGTGTTCGGGTGATATATGTCTTTTCCAAAAACCTTATTCAAGGTTTGGACTATGTATAAAATCGAGATCATGGCATAAAACATTATAAAAAGGGTTCGGGTTAATTGTTTAAAAACATTGATATAAAACCTTTGAAAACAACCCACAACGTTAGTCTATAACCGCGTCGGAGATGTGTTAAATCAAGTGACCAGAGTTAAATACCGCGACGGAGTGGTGGATGAAAAATGTTGTTTATAACGCACATTATTCCATGTGACAGCTGTTTGACTGCCAACCCGCGACAGAGTAACATGTGACAGTTGTAACGCAGAACCGCCGGGTTTATGGAGTAATTGCCAGAGCTACCACCGGACAGAAATCCGACTGTTCACATGCAGATGCCAGAGATCACTAACTCTGCCCGGTTAGCATAACTGCCGGAGAAAACTTTAATATAAAGTTTATAAATGGGTTTTCAGAATTAATTCAGCGCTAAGGTTTGTGGATATTAATCCCTAGGTTCATGAATGGAGAGGGATTCGACCTTTATCACTTCATTTTCTCAACAAATTGCTAAATGAAGATTCGAGGCAGCCTATTAAAGGCATGTAAATTTTTCTTTGAAGTTCATCTTTGGTTTTGTGAAGACATAGTGCTTTTTTGGAGTGCAGTTTCAGAAGTTGAGAGGCTATTTTGTTTGCAGCGTTGCTCAGCCGTCGGTGGTCGGAATTTAGCACGGAGATAGGTGTCAGAAAGGCATCGAAGAGTAATTTCTGTTTATAGGGTTCAGAAGTGCCTGCGAGAATAGTCTTTCTGATCCATTTCAGTGTAAATATTCTTCACGATTAATCCTAATAAAAACAGACGGCCACTTAAAAGCGGACCAGGAGATGCAGTCCAGGGGGGGATGAACTCCGTCAACAAATTGTTTGCCTCTTCTTCTCTCTGATTATTGTTGTTATTTAATTCATTTATGTTGCTATTTTATGTTATGTTTCATTAAAGCATACTTCAATTAACCGTCAATCTAAAGGACAAACTAATCAAACTACCTCAACACTTTATTCAGTCAATTTCAGATCATATTGGTATCAGAGCAGGTTGTGGTTTATATTTTTCTTGTCAGTGGATGTTAACCAGGTTTGGTTTGCAACATGGAAAAGGCGAGCTTGAGGAATTCGATCTAGAGATCAAAAAATGAAAAGTCGTTCATCAATCAACGATGACAGGGACTGAGAATGTTGAGACTCCTGAAGCTACTGAAACAAAGCCCATGGATGAGACTCAAATCAAGTAAATGTTTATGAACATGCAGAAAATGTTGCAGAATTATATGAAGACAAAAAGAAGAGATATGAAGCCTCAACTTTGAAGGCATCAAAGAAGGTTAAAGGCAAGGCAGATAAATCTCCTCCATCATCTCCATCATCATCTTCTTCTTCTTCTACGTCTAGTTCTGAATCAGATAAAGAAAAGAAAATTAAGAGTCCACTTTTGAAACTTGATGTTAAGTTCGAATTACCTGTGTATGACGAAGAAATGATCCCTGTGAAATTAGATAATTGGGTAAAACAATTAGAAGTCTATTGTCGTATTCAAAATATTATTGATGATAAGACAAAGATCCAATTAGCTACTCTTAGAATGGGGGGTATTGCTTTAATCTAGTGGGAGATTAAGACACAGATAGATTTAAAGCGTAAAGGAAAAGTTATCACCTCATGGAATAAGTTTATAAAGGCTCTAAAGAAACAATTCTATCCGTTGGGTCACACACAACAAGCTGTAATGGATTGGCAGTGCTTACGACAAGGTAAGGGACAAAGTGTTCAACAGTTCACACAGGAATTCTGAAAGAAGGCATTAGCAGTTGGTATTTCTTTGGAGACAAGAGAAACTTTGTTGAAGTATATAGGAAATTTGCATTCATATTTGCAGCATACATTATTAATGTTCAATCCTGATGATTTTGATGAATTTTTTGTTCAAACTATTCATGTCGAGTCAGGTGGTAGACCATTCAAGTTTAAACCAAAGACATCCACACAGATGGAAACTTAAGATAGCAAAAAGAAGGGCAAGTCAGAGGGAAAGAACACTGCCATATCTCAGAAGGGAGATGATAAACCTACTTGTACACATTTCCAAAGGATCAGCCACGATGAAGCAATGTGTTGGAAACTTCATCTGGAACTAAAGCCAAAGAAGTTCAAAACGAGAAAGGGTGAAAAGAAGGCTGAAACAACAATCCAACAACGCTTGGATTTGGGATTCGATTCAGGTGATGAAGGTAAAATCAATGTTATGGTTACAACAGGTAAGGTTTCTGAAGCTAGTACTTCTGATTCTCCTAATATCACACAGTGGAATGAAAGAAAAAAGATTGAGTTATTTCATATAAGGGCAACTTCAAAGCATACTAAGATAGATACATTGTTTGATACGAGATCACAGGCAAATTTGATTTCTGAGTCATTGGTTAAAAAATTGGGTTTGAAAAGAAGTAATCATCCAAAGCCATATCCTTTAGGGTGGTTAAAGGAAAAATCTCAAATTCATGTTACGAAACAGTGTCCGTTAAAATTTGCAATCACATCTAACTATATCGATGAAGTAGATCTGGATGTGATACCGTTAGAAATTTGTGGAATTGTCTTAGGTAGCCCTTATCTATTTGACTGTGATGCAGTATTTTATAGAAAGGAACATATGTATCAGCTCATAAAATATGGGATTAAGTACATCGTTCGGGCACATAAAACTCAAAATCACTTGAATTTAATTAATGCTAATCAGATGGAGCACTTAATTAGTTCAAGTAAGAGATACATACTCATGTCGATAAAAGAGCAACATAAAGATCTTAAGGATACTTGTTCAGGTTGTGAATTTCAGTATGAAGGTAATTTGGTTAAAAAGTTAGATTCATTACAAGATCTAGTTAAGGAACTAAAACATCTACTTCATAATAAGGAAATATCACATGAGATGCAGTTGTTGCCTAATGCCTCTAATAATGGATTGTGTCACAAGTAAGTTGTAGAGCATAAAGAAATAAAGAAATTAAAAATATTTGTAATCATGTGTGTAAAGGAACAACATAAGAGTCGACCATATGTTAGTTCAAGTTATGAGTCCCAATTTAAAGATAGTTTCATTGAAGGAAACAAACATCTTACTCATAAGCAGGGAATACAAAATGCATTACAGATGATGCCTAGATCTCTTCTTCCTAATGTAAGAATGAATCAAATCAGTTTAAATTTGAAACTTAATAGATGTAGGGATATAGGTCAGTATTGGGGAAAGTCAGTGTTTGATTTCTCTTGTATTATGTCGCCATTAGAAGCCTCTTTTCAAGTGCAGAGGGAGCATTTTTGTTCTCATATCAAAGCCTTTCTAAAAGCAGTGTCAAAGTATTCAGCTTATGCATCAGGGGAAAGTGCTAATAAATGGAAACATCAAATAGTGATGTCAAAAATTTCTTTAATAGTCTCTGTCATTCCTCAAAATTTTTTGTTAATACAAGTCAATGGTATTGAACAATATTCTATAGAGACTGTTTTCAAAGATTTTGAATCAATAACTCATGGTATCTTGTGGAAAGAAGTCAATTACCATGTTTATAACAGGTTGTTTGACCATCATCGCAAGTTGTACATACTGCAGAAATGTGGAACAGGTCACCAGTTCAAAAAGTGCCATGGTCAGCATCAGGGTCATCACTTGCAGTTGATTGATCAAATGTATTGGTACATCATCAAAGTCAAGATGAAAGTGGGAGAGTTGTATTCTCACTTATTGTCAGTTTAAAATTAATCTTTTTTGGTCAAAAATCTTTTTAAGTGGAGAGGATTGATCCAGGAGGATATTGATCAGTACAAGATCGGTAGAGTTCCAAGTCAACTTCAGCAGTTCGACGTCCAGTTCAGTCTTCGGAATCATCAAATTGCCAATGGAAGCTCCTTCAGTGTCATGGTTGTCGTTTGTGATATCATGTAAAGGGTTTTTAATCCTAAACTAAGGTTAACAAGGACATTGTGAAAGTCTAAGGTTGAAATTTATACCTATACCTAAAACCCTAATACCTTAGTCTAAAACCCTATCCTCATCATCAAAAACCTAAATGATCACCTAAAGCCTAATTCTAAATGTCTAAATCACTCTAATCATATGTCAAAAATATAAATCCTAAACCTAAAATTCCTAGCGCAATGTTATATTAAAGACCTATGCCAAAAAAATTTTATAAGGTTCGGAGTCATGAAATATATTAATTAATACCATAAACCTTGTATAAAACAAAGGTTCAGAAAGTTGGCATAAAAACCTAATTGCAAAGTCTAAGTCATAATCTTATGGTGTATTAAAGACTTTAGTGTTCGGGTGATATATGTCTTTTCCAAAAAACTTATTCAAGGTTCGAACTATGTATAAAATCGGGATCATGGCGTAAAACATTATAAAAAGGGTTCGGGTTAATTGTTTAAAAACATTCATATAAAACCTTTGAAAACAACCCACAGCGTTAGTCTATAACCGCATCGGAGATGTGTTAAATCATGTGACCAGAGTTAAAGACCGCGACAGAGTGGTGGATGAAAATTGTTTTTTTATAATGCCCATTATGCCATGTGACAGCTGTTTGACTGCCAACCTGCGACAGAGTAACATGTGACAGTTGTAACGCAGAACCGCCAGGTTTATGGAGTAACCACCGGAGCTACCGCTGGACATAAATCAGACTGTTCACATGAAGATGTCGGAGATCACTAACTCTACCCGGTTAGCATAACCGCCGGAGAAAACTTTAATATAAAGTTTATAAATGGCTTTTCAGAATTAATTCAGCGCTAAGGTTTGGGGATATTAATCCCTAGGTTCATGAATGGAGAGGGATTCGACCTTTATCACTTCATTTTCTCAAAAAAATTCTAAATGAAGATTCGAGGCAGCCTATTAAAGGCATGCAAATTCTTCTTTGAAGTTCTTCTTTGGTTTTGTGAAGACATAGTGCTTTTTTGGAGTGCAGTTTCAGAAGTTGAGAGGCGATTTTGTTTGCAGCGTTGCTCAACCATCGGTGGTCGGAATTGAGCACGGAGACAGGAATCGGAAAGGAAGCGAAGAGTAATTTATGTTTATAGGTTTCAGAAGTGCCTGTTAGCATAGTCTTTCTGATCCATTTCAGTGTAAATATTCTTCACGATCACTCCTAATAAAAATGGAAGCTCACTTAAACGCGGACTTGAAGATGTAGTCTAGGGGGGTCGAACTCCATCATCAAATTGTTTGCCTCATCTTCTATTTGATTATTGTTGTTATTTAATTCATTTATGCTGCTGGTTTATGTTATGTTTCATTAAAGAATACTTCAGTTAACAGTCAATCTAAAGGGAAAAATAATCAAACTACCTCAGCACTTTATTCGGTCAATTTCAGATCATGGAGGGAGTATGATACCACATTTTCTGAATCCTCCATAGGAAAGCCAGACCATGTGCTATGTGGAAGGCTTTGACAGATCTATTCCAAAGTAGTAGCGACGATAGGAAATTGGCACTCAAAGATAAACTCAGGAAGATCAAGATGGAAAAATGCATCACCATTCCAAAGTATCTCACGAATTTTGTCCAATGTCAGGATGAACTGGGGAGTGTGGGAGTAACATTCATTGATGATGATTTGGTGAGTTTGGCTCTTCTAGGACTTCCTAAGAGTTGGCACAGTTATGAAGACTCTATCAACAGACGGGAAAAGTTTCCAGATTGGTGCAGAAGGAGTTTAGACAGAACACCAGAGATGGCTCTTCATCAAATCGTGATTATGAAGAGGATTGTGCTTTGGCTTCCAAAGCGAAGAAGGGGAAGGGGAAGAAATTCCATTCTAAATATGAGTCTAAAGGCAAGAAGTAGGACATGTAAAATGTGAACTATTTTCACTATCATGAACATGGAAATTTTGCTACTAACTGTCCACAAAAGAAGAAGAACAAGAAGACTGTTGGAGCTAAAGCTGGTGAGGCCCTTGCCTCGCAATTTTAGCTTGATTTCTCCTTGATTGCATGCATGGTGTCAAGTGCATTGGGATCAGTGTGGTATTTGGATTGTGGTGCTTCCTTTCACATGATGGGAGATAAGAAACTTTTTAGTGACTTGGAGGAGAAATATCTCCAGATGCATATTGAGATGGGCGACGACGGGCAATACAGTGCTATTGTAATTGGTACCATTACCTTATAGAGGAAGTGTTGAGGAGGTAAATCCCATCTGCGGACAGAGGCGATCCCTACTAGCCCAGCACGGGTCTAGAAACAATCATCAAATGCTACAGCGCAAGTTCCTAATTGCGAATAAACAGACCAACGATGGAGGCCTACTTGGAGTCCAGTGCTATGATTCATAGAAGAGACAGCGTTCCCGTTCCTCAGCCTCGACAGATCACGATCCCCACGATCTCCATGAATGGACACCTGCACATGCAAGAAACAATACGAATACAAGCATAAAATCTAGAATACGCAACTATATATTAGTCAGAAAGGATATAACTCATCATTATCATAAGTGAAAAATAGAGTGGAACCATAACCAGTAGTCATTCATTAATAAGCAATCGAAAGAGAGTACAACCAATGTTCTGACGCTGAGGTCTCCTTCGGAAGGGTCTCCAGTCGTGCACGTCTCGCAAAGCCTGCCAGGGATGGGACAAGCCTCTCTTAGAGTCTCTCGACGATAGTCTCCTTGCTTGAGTTGGCCTTAAGGGAAGAATGAGGGCTCTTGCAGCATTAAGGCTCTTGGGAATTTGAGAACTTGGAGATTCAGAGCTTGGGCACTTCCAGCCTAGCTTGCAATGGCAATGAGCAAGCTTTTATAGAAGGAGGAAGGGGAGTTGGGATCCCTATAATTGTGGGATTGGCCCTATCATCAAGGAAGCTTCCATGAGAGGTGGCAAACCACTTCCTCTCTATGGAAATCTGTAGCCAAACCTCCCAACTCAAGATAGAAATCAGTCCAGGAATTTGTTAGGATGAAACTTCTGCCTTTTTATTTTAAAAAACACTCCTTAAATTGGCTGGCACGACTATGACTCTGGGACAGAGCGCCAGTTGGCGCGACCTCTTTGTAGGATATTCCTCATTGGCGCGAGTGTTGAACTGGCTACCCGCGCCAATGCAAAAAGGGATGTTTTTATGGTTTTTTGCAAGGAGATGTCTTCAGGGAAATTGAAGCTCATGTTTAGAGGAATGCAATGATAATGGTTTCAAGGCATGACATTGCTCACAGGTCACATAATGGGCCCTCCAATGTGCGGGACGGGGAATGGTAGGGACGGTGACAAATTACTGTGTAACAGATGCCCCCTAAAGCATGAGGCCCGAGAGAGAGAGAGAGGGGTGAAATGCTTTACGAGAACGTGTCCAACTGAAGCTCCGTCGTCGGAAAACCTGCGTGGAGAAATACAACTGATATCTCAAGTACATGATGTATATGCGGTATGGGCGCAGCCATCCGAAACAGAGTATACAATAATCCAGATCCAGGGTATGGGCGCAGCCATCCAGTGAGGATCGATAAATAGACTCAGGTATGGTCGCAGCCATCCATCAAATAAGTCATGTAAATAATCATAATAATCCACAATATCGTAGCCTGGATTACAACAGACACAATCCAGGGTCTTGCGCTCCATCTCGACCCGAAAAAAGTACAAGTTCAAGCATGCGAATATGTGAGCTGAAGTCGAACATGCAAGAAAATCTTCTGATTACCAGCCAATGATGAGAGCTGTTAACAGACGCGAGAGGAACCACCAATAATGACAATGGCCCTCAAGGTACTATAGGTACAATCTACGGCATGTGAATCAATGAGTTGGCGTCGAACACCCGTAGAATCACTCAATCGGAGGCCAATGATGAGAACCTCACATTGAATGCGACGAACCTGCCATTGAGACATGTAGGCTCCAAGGTACCATAAGGGAGTCTCTAGATCGGCTTCCTGGATAATGAGCTGAAGTCGACAGGAAGTGACCTTGATCGAAGGTGGGCCATAATGTTTCCCACATCATTGACACGAGACAGAGGAAGATGATGTTTTTGTTGTGAATCGAGATCATATGAGAATCAGAGGAAGGTTGATATTTGTAGAGGTCAACTTCTCTTGAATATATAATGGCACAAATAGTGGTTTTGGCAGTATTTGACATCAATGGATCAAAGGTCATGGTGACGAGGCAATGAGCAGAGGAGAGGTCAAAAAGGATTATCCAAACCCACGAAGGCAAGTGAAAAACGAGATGAGATGTCCCCAACCCAACACAAATGCAGACAAGTGCCATGTTCAAGAGCGAAATACTGCCGACATGACAATGATGATGGTTCCATTTTTTCCCCCACCATTTCTGGCGAGTACCCCAATTATTTTTTATAAAAAGCTTGAAGGGGATAGCATATGCTTGTAATATAAGTCCGCCCTTCAGGCGAATCCATCCTAGTACATTTAACGAGCCATAGGAAGGAGGAACTTGGAAAACGTCATTGCGACTGAATCCGATGTCATCAGGGTTTAATGAGTCTGACAAGGGAAGAACTCGGTGTCTTTTCATGTTTAGAGAGTTTGAAAAGATAGCAGAAAAGTAAACTCCAAAGGTCCCTTTTCGTATATAGTTCCTCAGATCCGAAAAGGTAGAAAACAATATCTGAGAAAACCTCCTAGTCGCGATAGGCTAGGGTATTCCTTTTTCGTAAATAATCCATCCCAGCCCGAAAAAGGGGTAAACGTATACTGGGTAGATGAAGTTTCGCAGCCACTTTAATGAGATTGAAACGACAAGGGCCTCGGCAATATTTTCATGTTTAGAGAGTCAGAAAAGAGCTGAAATATGACTCCAAAGTGACTTTTTCATGTTTTTACCGAGTCCGAAAAAGTATAAAATACAACTCGTTTCGCCATTTACGTTGCATAAAAACCTATTGCTGCACAGAAAGGCAAGTGTAAAATCCATTTTCGACAAAAAATACGGAGTTTTAATGAAAAATGACTTTTTAAACTTAAAATAGAGCTCAAAAAGTTATAAATAAGTCTAAATGGTAAAAATTGAAATTACTTTTACTTTTTACCTGAGTGAAGAGCAACATTGGTCCATTTACCGTGCAAACTTCTAGTGGCGATTACGACTGATCCGGGCCACCATTCAGAGTTTCGTCAGTTCCAGGTAAAAGGCGCTTCCTCATCCTTCATTTCAATCCATTTTTTAATATTTTTCCATCATGCAATAGACTTCTGTGGAAACTTTTTGAACTTTTAGGGCTCTGCTCATTGGCACGGGTATCGGGCACGGACCCATGCCAATGGGCTTTTATATGCAAAAGGCTCGTGCCAACTGGTGCGACGATTCCTAAAATAGCCGCGCCAGCGGCCAAACCCAATTTTTCGCCTAAAAATTCAACATTTTGATCAATTTGAATGGATTTTGAAGCTCAACAGAGATCTAATTAAAGGTTTGTGACCATGTTGATGCAAGAAACCGAGAAAAATGGTGATTGAGTGGAAAGAAAGAGAGCATGGGGAAGAGGACGAAATGGCCATGGAAAATGAGGCTTGTATGAATGCCCTCAGAAACTGTGGGCTCAAGAAATTCTTCCTGACACCTTGTTTACGTGCTCAACCTGAGCTACTTCAGTACCTGGTGAGCATTTGGGATGAACAAGAACAAGTATTCAAGCTACGAGACCAGGTGTTAGAACTGGACGTTTCTAATGTGTACTCCATAACTGGACTGTCGTGCAGAGGTTCGGTACCCATACTGACAGGGAGCAGACCGTCGGGTGAGAAAATGGAGGAAGTGATCGCACGAGTGTGCCCACGAGCACAAATGGGATCAGGGAGTAAAAATTTGGATATCCACACTATCCCTGATCTGGCACTACGAGTATTTTTGCATACCATCACGCGGGTTGCGGGATCACAAGCACCGCACGAAGCGATGAAAGCCCAACTCTTACTAGCTTCAGAGTGCATGAGTCCCATACTGTTTGACTAGGCCACATCAGTAACGATCAACATCAAGAGACAGCTGACAAGATGCAAACAAGCCAAGCTGAAGCAGTTTGGCTATGGGTCCATCCTGGTATCGTTCATTCTGGAATGATTACCAATCTTCCAGGGCCAAGGGGCCATTGTAGCGGAGCCGATACCACGAGAGCCGAGAATGGCTCACTGGGCAGCACTGATGCCCAAAGCAGGAGGAGGCCAACAGATGTCCTGGAGGCCAGAGTTTTTTGGGTGGTTGCGGCGCCAGTTGATTGTAGTGGAGGACTGGCCTTATGCCGGGACAGAATTTACTGGAGACCCAGATATTCCACTACCGGAGGGAGAGGATTGGGACGAAGAGATGGGTATGATCTGTTTTTATGTTTTATGTTTTATGATTTTTTTTTTTGTTAATACATGCCCGTTCTGACAGCAGTTACATGTGTATGCAGATGTTGGCCCAGAGAGACCAGCCGGGATGTCTCCTATCGCACGGAGAACTCAGCTCGCAGTCGATCCTCACGAGGAGGGCGCAGAAGGAGGAGAGTTGGTTCAGAACCTCGAGGGGATTGCCCGAGGGATTCCGGACTACGCCCGGCTGGCGGATGTACCGTTAGCATATCAGAGACATACGGTAGGAGTGCCTAGTTGCCTCCACCATCTACTGAGATGCCTAGTGCGTGTAGTGACTTGTTATCATGAGCACCACGCAGACTAGCCTCCTAGGGTTTTATTTCATGCATATTTTTGAGAGACGTGTCGTCTCCGGATGTAATAAGACGAACATGTATATTTTTTGATCTTATGCGACGCACACTATGTAAACATTTCGATATCTATATATATACATATCTATTTCTGGATGGATTTTCCTTTTACATGTAATGATGATTTACAAATTACGCAAATCTCTATCTAACACCAAATTAGCTACTGCATCTGTTAATGTATTCATGTGCCTGGGTATATGCTGATATGTAATATAGACAAAATTTCTTTCTAGTAAACAAATACGTAGATGCAGACGTAAAATGGATGGGTTTCTGACCGAATAATGACCGTTCAGTTGTAATACCACAAGTTGTGAGTCTAGATACACAAGCAATTCACGGATACCAAGGTTTACAGCCTCAGTTAATAATTCTAATACAACACTATATTCCGCGATGTTATTTGTAGTACATCCCAGACACACACCTTGCAGGTTGACCAACTCACCAGCAGGATCGTAGATTACCCAGGCTGCCGAAGACAGATTCCTGGTACTACGGGAGGCACCATCCGCGAACCTAACAAACAGATTGATGGACATCTGCACAATCAGGAAGACCCAATCAGTAGAAAGACGTTTACACTGCACACCACACCACACATGCACACAAATGAATAAACACACCTATGTACACACACAACACAAAAATGACTTTAAGCGTAGTATTTCTTCAGGTACAGCCCATTTCTGGGCTGCGCCAGTGGAACTCCTTCATAATCTATAAGCTCGTAGGCCCCATTCTTTAATACCCGTTTAACTATATAGGGCCCATGCCACATGGGTTGGAACTTCCCCACCCCAAGCTTATCGTGTGCTTGATCATACAGGAGGACAAGGTCCCCTTCAACGAAGGAACGTGGTGAAACTGATTGATCGAAGTGAGCTTTGACCCGCTTCTTTTGTGCCTCAATGACTAAGGCAGCTAAGCGGCGGGTTTCATCTAACCATTCCAGATATAGGAAACGCTCTTCTTCAACATAAGTGTCGGGTAGAAGTTCTACAGCTAATTTCAAAGAAGGAATCTCGCATTCAACCGGAAGAGTTGCTTCTAGACTGTACACCAGTTGAAATGGTGTGAATCCAGTCACACTCTTAGCAGATGTTCGGTAAGCCCAAAGAGCTGAGAACAGTTGGCGGTGCCAATTTGATTTATGAATTCCAACTGTTCGTTGAAGCATGGTGACCAAAACCTTGTTCACTGCTTCAACCTGGCCATTTGCCTGAGGGTAATACGGCGTTGAGCTATCGTGGCGTAAGCCCAACCTCGATGTCATCTCGGCCATCATGTAATCTTGGAAATGAGTACCATGGTCGGTAATGATGGCCTGAGGAACCCCGAAATGCATGATGATGTGGCTGAAGATGAATTGAGCAGCTGTTTTACCGTCGGCCGCAAGTGTAGGCATCGCTTCGGCCCACTTGGTGAAGTAGTCGACAGCTACGATTATATACGCATGCCCCCCGGCCGAATGAGGGTTACACGTCATAAAATCCATGCCCCATTTCGCAAACGGGCCAACGGTAACAACGGAATGCAAAGGAAGAGGTGGCGCGCGCATCTTGCGCTGAAACACCTGGCATGCGTGACATTTTCGGACCGCTGTAATACAGTCTTTGAATATTGATGGCCAGAAGTATCCTGCTCGCAGAATATTTTGAGCAGTAGCATATCTGGACATATGTCCACCATAGGCGCCACTGTGGCAGTCATTAAGGGCCTTTTCAGCCTCTTCCAAGGTAAGGCACTGGCGGAGCACCGAATCTACTCCAACACGGTATAAAGTATCCCCTACGATGCAGTAGGGTTGAGACTGATGCCGAATTCGACGTCGGGCATCTTTAGTCAACTCAGACCGAAATGTGGAGGTCTGAAGATACACGATTATGTCGCCATACCAAGGGTCGCGAGTACTGATGAGGAAAAGAGTTTCGTCCGGGATATGATCCTCGGAAAGTAAAGGAGTGGAGTCTGTCGGGAGTGAGCATATAAGATCCGCGAAAACAAGTGATTTGGTTGACTTAGCAGTGGTGAACTCTAAGTCAAACTCCTACAGGATAACGATCCATTTGGAGTATTTTCCCCCCAGCAATTGCCTAGAGAGAATATATGTCATGGGGTTGCAATCCGAAACCACTGTTATCGTGCGCAGCAGGATGTAATGGCGAAAGCGCTACACAGTGTGTACGGCGGCTAAAGCCAACTTCTACGGACAGAGGCGATCCCTACTAGCCCAGAGCGGGTCTAGCAACAATCATCAAATGCTACGGCGCAAGTTCCTAATTGCGAATAAATAGACCAACGATGGAGGCCTACCTGGAGTCCAGTGCTATGATTCGTAGAAGAGACAACGTTCCCGTTCCTCAGCCTTGGCAGATCACGATCCCCACGATCTCCGTGAATGGACACCTGCACATGCAAGAAAAAACACAAATACAAGCATAAAATCTAGACTACGCAACTATATATGAGTCAGAAAGGATATAAATCATCATTATCATAAGTGAAAAATAGAGTGGAACCATAACCAGTAGTCGTTCATTAATAAGCAATCAAAAGAGAGTACAACCAATGTTTTGACGCTGAGGTCTCCTTCGGAGGGGTCTCCAGTCGTACACGTCTCGCAAAGCCTGCCAGGGATGGGACAAGCCTCTCTTAGAGTCTCTCGACGATAGTCTCCTTGCTTGAGTTGGCCTTAAGGGAAGAATGAGGGCTCTTGCAGCATTAAGGCTCTTGGGAATTTGAGAACTTGGAGATTCAGAGCTTGGGCACTTCAAGACTAGCTTGCAATGGCAATGAGCAAGCTTTTATAGAAGGAGGAAGGGGAGTTGGGATCCCTATAATTGTGGGATTGGCCCTATCATCAAGGAAGCTTCCATGAAAGGTGGCAAACCACTTCCCTTTCATGGAATTCCCAGAGCCAAACCTCCCAACTCAAGATAGATAATGGTTTCTGAGTCTGTTGAAACGAAACTTCCGCCATCTTATTTTAAAAAACACTCCTTAAATTGGCTGGCGCGACTACAACTCTGGGATAGAGCGCCAGTTGGCGCGGCCTCTTTGTAGGATTTTCCTCATTGGCGCAAGTGTTTAACTAGCTACCCGCGCCAATGCAAAAAGCGATGTTTTTATGGTTTTTTGCAAGGAGATGTCTTCAGGGAAATTGAAGCTCATGTTTAGAGGAATGCAATGATAATGGTTTCAAAGCATGACATTGCTCACAGGTGACATAATGGGCCCTCCAATGTGCGGGATGGGGAATGGTAGGGACGGTGACAAATTACTGTGTAACAGGGAGTCAGGTAAACCATTTCAATCAAAAGAGTAATACATGTACCAAGTCTGAAGAAAAAATTGGTCTCAGTCGCAATGTTGGAGGACAAAAGCTATGACGTTGCTTTTAGTGACGGAAAATCTTTCTTGTGACATAAAACAATGGGTCAAGCCAAGAGGATAGGGATTTGAGTTAAGAATCTCTACAAGCTGGAGGTAGATAGTTTCATTTCCATGATGGGAAAAGCAGAAAAAGTAGTGAGCTGAGATGAGGGCTAACTATAGCACAGACGATTGGGCCATATTCATAATGGAGCCTTGAAAGTCATGTAACAAATATCTACTGGACTTCCAATGAGAACACTTGCTCAATTAGATCACTACAAGGGTTGCACCATGGGGAAGTATGTAAAGTCCACCTTTCATGAGAAGGAGAACCAAGCTTCGGGGATCCTTGAGAGAGTTCACACAGATGCATATGGGCCATTCTCGGCTGCTTCAATAGCAAAACATAAGTGCTATGTAATATTTTTTGATGACTTTTCTCATAAATGCTGGATCTTCTTCATGCAGAAGAAAGATAACAAATTCTCTAAGTTTTGTGAGTTTAAGGCATTGGTGGAGAAAGAGTCGGAGACGCAAGTGAAGGCTCTTAGGAGCGATAATGGTAAAGAATACATATCTAATTAACTCAAAAATTTTTGCAGCAAAGAAGTAATTCGAAGAGAACTCATAGTGCCTCATAACCCACAACAAAATAGGGCTGCAGAGAGGAAGAATAAAACGATCATGGGTGCAACACGATTGATGTTGCATGATCAGGGCCTACCAATGCATTTGTCGGCGGAAGCATGTAAAAATGTGTTTTATGTGTAGAACCATTGTCCTCATAGAGTACTTGGCATGAGTACACTTGAAGAAGCTTTCACTGGTAAGAAACTGGATGTTTCACACTTTAAGATTTGTGGCTAATTTGTTTATGTGCATGTGACCAAGGATGCTAGGAAGAAGCTGGAACCGAATAATGAAGTTGGGATTTTTGTGGGGTACACAGAAACACCCCATAATTATCATGTGTATTTTCTAAATAGCAGAATGACTGTTGTGTGATGGGATATAAAATTTTATGAAGGGAAATCCATTTGGTTGTCCCTTGAGATGGAGCTGGAATTAGATGCATAGGATGAACTACTGGTTCCTAGGAATGAGTCTAAATATGTGGATCAACCACATGAGGAGGTTCATGGAGTGGAGGAAGCCACTCATGCAGAGCCATCCATCAGAAATGGCAGATGGCGCACCACAGAAGCTGATAGGCCGAGACTTGATGCTGCACAGAATGTAGGAGACCCTACTTCACAATGCATACAGAGAAATTCTCCTGACCAATTTACTGGATACATGGCTCTCATGAGAAAATGTATTGTGAATGAACCATATTTCTTTCAGGAAGCAGTGCAGCAGCCTACTTCGGTTGATTCAATGGTGGAGGAGTATGACTCCATTGTCAAAAATAGTGCATGGGAAATTGTCCCAAGACCGGTTGAAAAATCAGTGGTAGGTTCGAGATGGATCTACAAGTTAAAGCAAGCTACTGATGGGAGTGTGGAGAAATAAAAGGCGATATTTGTGGCCCGAGGCTTCTCACAGATCGAGGGGATAGATTATGATGAGACTTTTGTGCCTGTCACAAGGAACTCTTCCATAAGATCCATCCTTGCACTCTTAGCGCAGATGGGATGGCGCATTCATGAGATGGATGTGAAAACTGCATTTATCAATGGGATCATTAAGGAAGAGGTGTAAATATAGAAGCCTAAAGGTTTCGAGATCTTCAACAGCGAGTCTCATTTGTGCAGGCTCAAAAGTGCTTTGTGTGGGATAAAGCAAGCACCCCGTGCTTGGTACACTTAGATAGATAGCTATTTCATTAGTCTGGGCTTCACCAAAAGTGAGGCATATGAAAACCTGTACTAGATTGTTGTTGAGGGTAAGATATTGATCATTTTTCTTTATGTTTATGATTTAATTTTGACTGGTGATGAGCACTTGACACACTCATACAAGGAGGATATTGCAAGGGAGTTTGAAATCAAGGACATGGGACTCCTTCATTATTTACTTGGATTGGAAATATGGTAGTGGGATGGTGAACTTTTGTGTCTCAAGGAAAGTATGCAAAGGAGATACTAGGTAGGTTTAACATAGAGAGCTGCAAAACCATAGATACTCCTCTTCCAGGAAATTGGAGGAAAGAGGGTGCTACTTCTGGAGAGGTAGTTGATGCTACTGTCTATTGACAGTTAGTGGGTTCGCTAATGTATCTAATGAGCACGAGACCAGACATTTCCTAAGTGGTTAACCAGCTGAGTCAAGCTATAATTAAGCCTACAAAGCTCTTTTGGAAGGTGGGGAAGCATGTCCTAAGATACCTAAGGGGCACATCAGAGTATGGTATATGGTACAGACAGACAGATTGAGTGAAGTTGCATGGCTTCACGGATGTAGATTAGGTTGGAAGTCCATCAGATAGAAAGAGCACATCAGGGGGGATATTTAGCATTGGTTTGACAATAGTTTCCTGGTATAATAGGAAGAAATGATCCGTGGCACTCAGTTCAGTGGAAGTGGAATACATGGCAGCAAGTAAAGCTGCATGTGAGGCTATCTTGATGAGAAAGATCTTGGTTTGTTGGTTTGGTTCTCAGATGGATCCGACAGTGATTCATAGTGATAATCAGAGTTTCATTAAAATCTCGATTAATCCTATGTTTCATGATAGGTCCAAGCATATAGATATCCGGTACCATCATCTGAGATTGTGTAAAAAGGAGGATCATGTTGCTTTAGTACATTCCCATGAAAGATCACGATGCATATATTCTGATGAAGGCGCTCACTAGGAGAAAATTTGAATACCATAGAGACAAGATCGGGGTGAAGGATAATCCTTTTCTTGTTGAGAGATAGTGTTGAGATTCAACAAGAAGATTTAGCACCCACACTAGTGCATTAAGCACCTAGTACACTAGGGTGGGGCGCATAGGGCTATTTTTGGGTGCATGTCTATTTTTATTATCCCTTAATTTAGATGGACATTAAACTGTAATCTATTATCAATGTGGACTTGAAATAGCTAACTGAAGTGGAAAATTCATTTAGCTAGTGAATTTTGAGTTAGAGGTTGGTTGGTGGGACATGCAAAGTAATTCTAGTTGTAAGAGAGTTTGAAGTGTAGTGGTGCATGAGTTGGTGCAAGTTGTAAGTCAGTTTAACTCAGTTAAGTGAGTTAAAATTAGTTGTGCTAGTTGTAACTAAAGATACATTAGTGAGAGATCTAGTGAATTAAATATTAATTATTTCACAATTAGTGATCTCAAATGCAACTAAGGATTTACTATTATTAGCTGCATGCATGTGAGATCTAGTGGAGACCCAGTTGAGTTCTAGGTGAAAGGGAAGTTGACTATCAGTTGTGACATTATCTGATTGCACACATGCAGACAAAAATCCATTGGATGTGCCAATGATACTTGCACAGTCAAGGCAGGTAGGATTGCATCAATTCAGGGATTGCATTCAACAGGGATTGCATAGTGAAGGCAGGTTGTCTAGAGGCAATAAATTGGCTAATGGATTTGCCAATTTTTGTATGACAGTGTGAGACTATTAGTTGATGTATGGAGGGTTCTTGTGAGAAGAGTTTTGTATGTAATTCACTAGTAAATTTGGTCAAAATTCTGACACTTTAGTTCTGACACTTTTGACGTATTGTCAGAAATTTCCCCATTTTTTATCAAATTTTCAAATCCTGCCAACAACCGTCACTATACCGACGTTTAGGGACATCTTCGGTATTGCGACATTTAGGAACATCGTCGGAACACCGAAGTTTTGGGACACAACGTCAGAAATGCAATGTTTCTAAGAATTGAGTTGGTATTGCGATGGTTTGGGGAAAATGTCGCTATTTCAATGTTTACAGACATTGTCGGTAGTGCGACAGAATTGGGTTCAACCGTCGGTATTGCGATGGTTGGAGGATAACCTTTGGTGTTGCGACGTGTTGATTAAACGTCGTAATTGCGACGACGGTAGACATTGTAATTTTCCTTTGATTTTGACCAATTTTTTTCAAGAAATGTTAACCCAGTTTCATAATCTTCATTTTCGATATCCGTTCAATCACATGTAATTTAAATCATGTCCTATACAAGTTTTAAAATAAAAAACAACAACAACGTACCTTAAAGTATCATATAGACCGGTTTTATATTTTAAGTACTAGAGAGTTTAAATTATGTGATGAAATAAAATAAAATTTACTTATTATTATTATTTTTGTAACTCTGAAATGTTGATAGTTTTTTAAATGAAAATGTTTTATAATAAACCATTATATTTTTGTTTAGATATTTTCCCAATATTATGAATGATGTTAATGATTTTCTTTTCGTATTTTAAAATAGTTTGAAGTAGGTACATTAAAGAGATGTTCTGGTTTCCATGGACGACGACTCCAAATGCTTCATGTAATGAAATGCAGATTTATTGAGAGTGTTTAGCACTTTATTTGTCTTTTTCCTTTGGATCATTAACAGGTAGGGAGATTGAGATTATGCAGAGGCAGCTAAGTTTATTTTGTAATGTTGTTTTTTTATTTTATTAATTTTTATAGGATTATAATAATATATTTGTTATTTGTTCACTAGGGTGATTTAATTGACAATTATTATGTTATCTATTACTATGTTAGCTACGTAAAGCTAAAAATAATAATAATATAATTGTTATTAATTTCTCTTGAACTTATAACATGTTTAATCTTAAAAATGAATATAATTTTTTTTTCTTTAAATTTAATGAATGAATAAATTAGAAGTTTTATTATAACTTTTTCAAATATAATGTGCTGTGTATTGAAGAATATTTACCCTTTTTTCATTACAATATTTGTATTGTGATTACCCCACAAATCGTAGCCCAATGTGGGCCCTCACCACCTGCTTTGACACGGTGACAGTTCACACTTTCAAGAGTTGCGATTCATGAATGTCACTTGCGTAGTACTGTATAACGTGCGTGTCACCTTGGAAATTCACTTTAACATGACATTTTTCCTTCAACGTTACTTAATTTTTGTACCACACGGCCAGTATAACCTCACATATAACCACGTCATCGTTGATGGTGAAGACTTTGTATCATAATGGTAATATGATGGATCTCATTCATTGTCAAAACACCCCTAATCACTTCACCGAGGAAGCAACCACCACGAAAACCTTGTGCAACAAGAGCATTGGCACGTAGCACAATATACATCGTAACTCCAAGTAGAGTGAAACACCCTTAAATCAAGCATAGTGTGCCCGAATAATGGTAATGTGATCTCCCTCAGTCTCAGCAATATTATGCATTCCAATACTTTCATGTGCCTTAATTACCATGACCATGCAAAGTTATTTAAGACCAACATCCCTTTTAGCTAGAGCATAACATTCAGTGCAGGTTGCAATATGTGTCGTAAAATTTGTGATTCAGCTTCTCAGCGAAGGCCTCTTGACCTTAATGACTTGGCCTTCTAGCCATTCTCTACCTTCAATAGATCTCCCTCTCTAGCCTTCTACTCAAACTTTCTATTACCCTCTCCTATGTTCATGCATGTCATCCCTTTAGCCTTTTTGCAAGCTTCACATCCCAATTGCCTTTGTCTGGGCGGGTCCAGTCGGGTCGGGTGGGGTCGTGTTAGGTAGCAATGTATGGTCGGGTTGGGTTGAGTCGTGTGAGGTCGGGTCAGGTCAGGTCGGGTTGGGTCGTGTGAGGTCAGGTCGGGTCGGGTCATGTGAGGGCGCCCAAGGAACGCGTCCGAGTTGGGTCATGTTGGGTCATGTGAGGGTGCCACGGAAACACATTCGGGCGGGTCGGGTAGGGTCCGATTGGGTCGTGTCATGTGAGGCCGCAAAAGGAAACATGTTTAGGCGGGTCGAATCGAGTCGTGTCGTGTGAGGGTGCCCAAGGAAATGTGTTCGAGTAGGTCGGGTTGGGTCGGGTCGAGTTGTGTGAGGGTGCTCAAGAAAACACATTCAGGCGGGTTTTCTCTAGTTGTGTCGTGTGAGGGCGCCCAAGGAAACACATGTGGGCGGGGTGATGGAGAGGGGTCCAGAACTCTTTAACAAACGAGCAAGCCAGCCCAGGGTGGCCCAAAGTCAGACGAGGTCGCAGCAACATCTGAAGATGCCCAGGAGGATAAACCTCCCTCTACATAGAATGACACAGATAGGCTCTCTCCCGACTGTGCATACAGCAACCAACGATGCCAAAACGATTCTGTGGGAAAGCCAAGACCGGGCGATTTTTAACCTATTGTTGATGGAATCCACCCGCCATGAGACAGGTCTTAACATGCACCAAATTCATCCTTCCCAAACCAAACATATCCGTCTTCTTAACTGCTTCCATAGTGAAAATTTCGCCGAAGCATGCGGAGGCAGGGTTCATCATGTTTGAAGGCGTGCGAATGTTGTTGATTACAGAACCCATAGCGTTGGAAGGAGGGGAGTGTAAATGAGACATGTTGTTGCGCAGCTGTCCATTTAACTCCGCGTACCAAGTGGGCAGGTGTCGGCAGGACTTGTCGCCCCTCCGTCCCATCCCATTAACTGGCCATTGAAACACCCGCATCCGGGGTTTCATGTGCTTTAATTACCATGACCATGCAAAGTTATTTAAGATCAACATCCCTTTTAGCTAGAGCATATCATTCGGTGCAAGTTGCAATATGTGTCGTAAACTTTGTGATTCATCTTCTCAGCGAAGGCCTCTTGACCTTA
The DNA here is from genome assembly GCA_034641835.2 of Pinus albicaulis. Lineage (NCBI taxonomy): Eukaryota > Viridiplantae > Streptophyta > Pinopsida > Pinales > Pinaceae > Pinus > Pinus albicaulis. The sequence goes on along the minus strand of JAXQQM020062031.1, from coordinate 167,167 downwards.
ATGACTTGGCCTTCTAGCCATTATCTACCTTCAATAGCTCTCCCTCTCTAGCCTTCTGCTCGAACTTTCTATTACCCTCTCCTATGTTCATGCATGTCATCCCTTTAGCCTTTTTGCAAGCTTCACATCCCAATTTCCTTTGTTTGGGCGGGTCCAGTTGGGTCGGGTGGGGTCGTGTTAGGTCATGGTGTCAGGTCAGGTCGTGTGAGGTCGAGTCGGGTCGGGTCGTGTGAGGTCGGGTCAGGTCAGGTCAATTCATGTGAGGTTAGGTTGGTTCGGGTTGGTTCAGGTCGATTCGGGTCATGTGAGGTCAGGGCGGGTCGGGTCGTGTGAGGGCGCCCAAGGAACACGTCCGAGTTAGGTTGTGTTGGGTCGTGTGAGGGAGCCCAAGGAGACACGTTTGGGTAGGTCAGGTAGGGTTCGATCGGGTCATGTCATGTGAGGCCGCACAAGGAAACGCATTCAGGCAGGTCGGGTTGGGTCGTGTCGTGTGAGGGCGCCCAAGGAAACGCGTTCGAGCGGGTCATGTAGGGCCGGGTCGAGTTGTGTGAGGGAGCTCAGGAAAATGCATTCAGGTGGGCTTGCTCTGGTTTTGTCGTGTGAGGGCGCCTGAGGAAACACGTTCGGGTGGGTCGGGTTGAGTCAGGTCATGTGAGGGCACCCAAGGAAATGCGTTCGATCGGGCCGGGTTGGTTCAGGTTGGGTCATGTGAGGGAGCACAAGGAAACATATTTTCCGCGAGTCAGGGAGGGTTGTGTGAGGGCGCCTTGGGAAATGCATTCAGGTGGGTCGGGTCACGTCGAGTCATTTGAGGGTGCCTAGGGAAACGCATTCGGGTGGGTTGGGTCGTGTGAGGATGTTCGTATCAAAAATGCTAAGTTATGATCACCTATGTGCCTTGTACTACACATTTGTGCGATCTGTTTCCGTTTTGATCTCCATCGTACCTTTGTTCGGGCAGGTCGGGTCGTGTCGTGTGAGGGTGCGATATGAAACACGTTCAGGTCGGATCGTGTGAGGGAGTCCATATCAAAAATGGAAATTTATATCAACAAAAATCGAAATATGAGAGACTCAAGGGTTTCCTTGGGCGCCCTCACATGGCACGACCCAACCCAACCTGACCCACCCGAACTCGTTTCCCTTGGTTTCCTCACACGACCCGACCCGCCCGAACTCGTTTCCCTTGGTTTCCTCACACGACCCGACCCACCCGAATGCATTTCCTAGGGCGCCCTGACACGTTCACAAAGACCGTTCACAAAACATCGAAATAACGACATGGATAGAAAACATCAAAAGCGCGACATAGGCTATTCAGGATGATTGAGATATCTTGTCTCGAAGAGACCATTTACAAAATCTCAGAGTATGATATGAGGCTTATTCTGATTTAACATATTATTTAATATATTAGTGTAGTAATTTTTTTAATTAATATTAATATATATATATATATATATATATATATATATATATATATATATATATATATGTATATGTATATATGTATGTATGTATATACATATATATATTATCACAATTAATTAAATAAATAAATAAAACTAGTCGTTATTATTCGATTTTAATTTTCAAAATTATGAAAGACTTTGGAATGGAATATTACACTATAGATGCATGTCTTAAAGATGAAATTATATATTACGGAGAACATGTGTCGGAAACAGAATGTCTAAAACATGGTACCAGTAGATATTGAACAGATCAACTAACAAAAAAGGTGCCTCAAAAGGTTCTTCGTCGTATTCCCATAATTCCACATTTGCAGCGAATGTTCAGGTGTAAGAGCATAGCACAGTTTATGGATTACCATTCAAAGAATAGAAGTGGAGATGGTGTTTTTTCGAATGCCTACAGATGGTTCTGCATTTAGGGAAATCGAGGAAAAATATGTAGATTTTAAAAATGAACCTTGTAATGTGAGGCTTTCATTGGCAGCTAATGGTGTTAATCCATTCAGAGAGCTTAGATCTACTTACTCAGTGTGGCCTATTTTCGTTATTAACAATAAAATTCCTACTTGGATGTCAATAAATAGGGAGCACATAATGTTGACTATGATTATTCCAGGTATTTGATACATTATTTTTTCGAATGTAACATTTTCATTTCTCTCGTTGTTTGCATAATATATTTTATTTACTTACTTACTTATATATACATATATCATGGTAGTAATTATGTACCGTAATTTTGGAAAATTAGGTAAGTACCATGTCAAAGATATGAAATTATATATTGAGCCTCTTATCGATGAGCTAATAAAGTTATGGCATGGCATCACTATGTATGACACCATTAAACCAATCAAGCAGAAGATATTTCAATGTTGTGGAATGCTTGTATGGAAAATTCATGATGCCCTAGGACTAACACATTTTTGTGGTATGTAATATTTCGTTGCACTTTAATATAATATATAATTATCTAAATTAGATATACCATATTGCATGTTTCAAAAATTATCTCATAGTATAATTGTTATTGATGTTTCACGAATTTGCTCAATTTTCACTTGTGTGTGCTCTTTACTCTCTGCAAATTATTCTTCCTCACTCATCAAGCACTCAACACCTCCTCTATACTCATTAATAAACTTGTCCACTCAACCCGCACCTGCATTTCCTTGCTCTAGCCAAGGAAGACTTGTGATTTTCTTGGCCTATAATATGAGTTTTCATAGGTCGATCACATAATTTGAAATGGGTATTGCTTGTACTCTTGGCAATCAACATATAAGGTAATAGGATTTGGAAGAGGTTCTTACCTTCACAACAAGATGACGTGATCATTAACAAAACCTTCAATTGTAATGACATCCTCAATGCTTTTGCGCTCATTTAATATCCTCTTATTCACTCTTTAAATAGAATTGTAAAGAAATTATATTTTATTGTTCCTTTGTTTAAGAATTTTCAAATTGGAACATTTGTTAACCTCTTCCTTGTAAATATTTCTAGCAATCATCTCCTTCACACTATAACATAAGTCTTAAGACACATGGAATTTTATCATTTTCCTTCACATGATAATGTAAGTCTTAACACACATGGAATCTCATCATTGGGAATTCCCAATGTTAAGTATGGTGAAACCTAATGGAAAAATTAGCTTTATGTTAGAGCAAAAGTGTGTTTCTTTTAGGAATTGTCCAATGAGGCCATAATTTTGTCTGGATGACCATTTTCTTGCTAGAATATGACAATAAATTCTTCAAAAAAATCCCACTATGGTAGTGTTTAAATTGTTCTTTTGATGACGAAAATGGATTCAACACCATCAAGGACCCTTGGGGCACCCAAAATCTTGAAGATTGACAACTATAACCTAGATTTTCAATAATTTCCACCAGATTTTCACAAAATCATGAATGAATTTATATTGTTTTATGAATGAAATTATGGTTTCATTTTATGTTTATAATTTAGTGGAGATTATATGAGCTTGAGGTTGTGGCCTTTCACGCTTATCACAAGGATGCATGGGTTTAATTAAATGACCATCCATTCACATGTATCTATCATTCTAGAAATTACACAAGGAGAGATTGACCGAAAAGTTTGAAAAACAGTTCCTCCCAAGGACCCATGGAATAGGATACCAAAGGAAATACACAAGGTAATGACATCCCCCCTAAACTATTCATGTTGATATTCAAGATATCAAGTTGATATTCATGTTGATAATAGAAAAAACAACAATGTTAGGGAATGTTATGGTATTTGGTGTATCATATCCCACTAAAGTTTGTCCCAAATCCTAGGCCATAGAGACCTTAGGACCCCATGGATTGAGTTGCATGGCTATTCATTGCCTAACTACATTTTTTTTTCATTTAAATTTTTGGATTGAAAATAATTGTCATGAAGTATATTTGATAGCCTATGGATGTCTCAAAACACTATGGTTGTTTTTTTGCAAAAAGGTCGAATGAATTGTTTTTAACTTAAGAAGTTTCTTAAATTTATTTAACGAGCTAGGTGGAATTCCCTTATGCTTTTGACCATTTATAGAATGATTTTTTCCACAGTGGGAAACTTAAATATATGTAATGAATCAGTGCATATCTTTAACCTATTCCCTATAATATTTTCTACTACACCAATAACTAGTATTTGCTACAAATGACAGAGAGCACCACCATCCCTTACCAAGAGTGCATTTGGACCACATATTCATAAGGCACTATTATTGATGCATCCATACATTCACTAGTGCATCAAAGAGTGCAATAAATAACCCATCTATCTTATGGGATTGACCACTTTGTTCCTCATAGAAATTGTATAACATGCATCTCTTGATGACATTATGAGAAATATTTATGACAACCTATATGTTAGCTTCCTTTTAAAATGTCAGTTTTATTATATATTTTTTTAATTTATAAGGGTGGTGGTCACCTTATTAAATATAGACCTCTATTAAGAAAACCAATCAATTCCAACTAGAAGAAAATACAAGAGAGTGGGAACAATTTTTGAACGGTGACTCCAATAAAAATCAAGGAGATTGGAAATATTTTCTCTAGAAATGAACACGGTTGATTTCTTTTCCATCCTCGACCAAGAGTAATATTATGCCAATGATGGGGGATATTCATGATATGCTTGAAAAAGAGTAAAAACTCTAGCTAACCTATTGACCCATATATATCTCACTTGTGTTAAAGGTTGCAAAGTTTGATATCCTTTTACTTTTCTTAAGCTAAAGTAGGTGAGATCCAATTATTTGAAGTATTATGAATGATTGAATTCATTTTTATAGTTTAAATTATTATTTCACACATAAACCTTTTTTTTTTCAAAGATGCATACTTGAAATATTGTTATCATGATGTAAAGATTGTTTGGATGTTTTTACATAGTTTCAACTTCCAAATATGGTAAATTTTGAACATGAAACTTGTGATATAGATCTAGTATGCTTTGGCACACAAAAAAAAAAAATGGAAAGGGATAATAATGCTTGGTTATCTCACAAATTAGTATCATATGTTATTGGTCCAATAACAAAAATGGAAATAACGCAAAATATTTATAATTACATAACTATATGGTAAATAGTAAATTTTTTACTACATGACAAAATGATATATTGTACGGTTATAGCGTAAGGTGATACTTGTTGATGTCGAGAGAGTGTGCTAATACATAGTTAATGTCATTATGGTATAACCATGGGCTTGAATCTTGTGACAAAATTTAATAAAAGTGTGACATGGTGGAAAGAAATGTGACATTACATCATGAGTTTACATTGGAATAAGGTATAACATTGAAATGTTTGAGGTATAATATGAAATTTTTGTGTGGTGAAAAGGTTGGCTTCACTACATTTCACAACCGTCGATTTTACTAAGGCTTATTTCATTTCTTCCCCGCTCTATTCTCCTTCCCCCGCAGCCAAACCACCTATCTGCGATTTGAATCAGACCCCACTCTATTCTCCTTCCCCACAACCAAACCATCTATCTGCACCCATCTCCCATAGAGTCATTGACAAACTTGAGACTCTCTTGTGAATCTTATTCAATATCAGTAATAGCGGCAAGTTTTTGTTAAATCAATATTGACAGAGCAGGAACAAAATAGCCGCCATTATTTCAGTTCAACAAATTGAATAAGGATTGTTTCTATGTATAGCAAAATGTTGTGTGCATAACCTGAAAATGTCGTTGAACTCTGCGCGGGGATGAAATCGAATCCTCTTCCATCGCAAACACTTGAGGGAGCTCAAAATTAAATGAAAAAATCTCTTTTTCAACATAAACCCCACCCATTTAAGTGTTGAGACATTGATTTGTTAGGGTTGCATCAGAGGAGACATTAATCTGATAGGGTCACGTCAAAGGAAACATTAATCTGCTAGGGCCACATTGAAAGGCTAAGCGGAAAAATGGTAATGTGGTTTCTTCATGCTTCAAAATTGTTCATTTTTTCTTCAAAAATCATGTGCATGTACTCCTGTGCTTCATGTCTATTTTATTTTTTATGGGTTGATGTATAATTCCTTCATTTGCTACTACCGTTTATTTGATATAGTTTTGTTGCATGCAAAATGTTTGAAGAAACTCTTCACCTAATTGCTACACATGTAGTAGTGTTCACTTCTTGTAATAGCATGTTAGTTGCAAGCTCATATATGAAGACTAAATCTATTCTTTGTGACCCAAAAAAAAATAAGGAAAACAAGATACATGCATCTACTTCATATGTGCCTTATAACTCTGAATTTGAGTTTTTTTTGAGTCTGTCACCAAAGTGTTTGACAAAATATTTGAGTGAACTCTGTCACACGGATGTCAGGCTTGATGGTATTTCTTATCACAAGAGATGCCTCAGAGATGATTGTATGCTGCCTTGTAGCTGCATACAATGCTTCCTTGTTCAGTCTGTTTGCATCTTTTATTTACATCAAGAGGAACTCTTTTACTTCTTCTCTGTGCTGGTTATTTATCCACACAGGAAAAAATTCACTTCCTGCTGGTAATATACTAGAAAATGAGACTGAACACCTGTGCCAATAACATGTTGTGAGCAATTTTTTTGGTTCCCACCTCTGCTTTTTACTGAAATGTAACAATTTCTTAATTCTTGCATTCAAGTGGAGAATGTATAAATCTAGAAAGGCACAAAAGGTTGAATTCATTGTGACAATGAAGGAAGAGATGAATCAAGAACAAACAATTGGTTAATAATTTTCATTTTAAACTTGATCAATGACTACTCGTGCATAAATAGTGAGGCATTATTTAGTTATAGCCATCAAATTAAGATTCTCTTGGGTTGTTTCATTATTGACAATGGTGGAATAAAAATTTCAACTCATCGGACCTATTTCAACAATAATTCTTGCCCCAAATTTCCATCCACAGCCCTATGCACCTTGTTTGAATCAAGGAAAATGGGTAGCCTACAAAGTTTGTGATTGCACGATCAAGAAAACCATAGTGCCCTTCATTTATATAGTTGGTTGTGACATGTTTCTACAAGATTGTTATGATCTTCTATTGGCTAGAAGATATAAGGGCATTCAACATGTCATTTATGATGTATATCAAAATACCTATGGATTGAACAAAGGTAAACAAGGTTTACCTCTTCCAATATTCCTAGGCCTCTTTTACATTTTTCATCAGTATTATAATTATGCCAAGAAACATGAATTTTTCTAAAAGTTGGGTGGGGGGGATTCCCATTATGTAGTGTTTTTTCTTTATGAGACATTGGGTGTAAATGTTAGTTTCATAAAATAAAAAGTTATTTTAGATGCATCTTAACTTCAAAACTATGAAACACAGTCTAAGGTTTTTTATCCATCTCAACACTTAATTGATTTGGGGTTTAAGATGGATCTACACTAGTAATATTTTCCATAACTACAAAGTAATATTCTTTTGTATAATGAGATAAGTCACAGATCAATAATCTTCCCATGTATCATTTCCTAAAGAAATGCAAGATTGATCAGCATCCACTTTGGATATTCCAATGGTTAGATCATCTTAGTAGATCTTAATTTATGATAGACTTTTTTCTTCATTTCAGCAAAAAATTATGTAATAAACAAGGAGAAATTAATGGCACAATTGCAATAGGAATAAACACACCAAGAGACTCAAAATTTAACCTTGGAAAAAATTTCAAGAATGATGTTAAATTGATACAAAACTTGTCCCTTAATTGGTCACATAATGATACAATTATAGAGGATTAAATCACTACGAAACTTCAAAGTACTATGGTTTGGACTTCAAACTTATACAACAAACCCCTTACTTCCTCTATTTTGTGTCTATTTCTTTGGTGATCTTTTCTTGATTATGGAAGTTGTGTCCCCTCATGAATTGGAGCCCCTCATCAATATCCCCCCACTAATTTGAACATCTCATTAATCTCTTCTCTCTATATATAACTTCTTTGCAATTTCTTCATTGACGCCCAAGAATCCACCTAAATATCTAAGAAACTTGTACTCCGTTGGTGTAACTCCTTGCTTGGTGTCATTTTCCACATGGCATCAACTGTTCATGATAAGGTAGGACATATCGTACAAAAATTGACTTGGTTTCCTTCTTATTCCTTTGTTCGATGGAGGTTTCAAAGCTCTTGCTTAGTGGTTATGGATTCTGGTTATGAGAAAGCTTTTTGAGCATGAGTCCTTATCGAGCATAGGCTAATGAGAAAAGGATATAAATTTTTGCTTTTGGTGGATTATTTCTCATTCTTGGAGAATTATCTCCCATTACTTAGTTGTCCTACCAAATCCTTTTCTTAATGCTTATATTTTTAGCTTTCATCTACTTTCGCATAACACAACAATTATTTTCTTATTAAGGATAGGTTTTCGTGCAAGGAAACTAGTGTTTCTTGGCTATAGGGTTTTCTCCTAGTCATCAGATTTTTCCATCCAAGTTTTTCCAACTCTTGTATTTTTCTCTCTGTTAGGGTGCTCATAAACCACATCCAAAGGTGAAGGTAGTAAATATCCAAAGCAAGCTTTGGAAGGTGACTTGTTTGTGGAAGTGTGAATTACCATATTGTACGAATTTAGTAAAGATGAATGTAGATTAAGTTCTCATTCTAGGGTCTTATATGGTTTTCATAAGATGTAAAGCAATTGTGTGAAGAGACAAGAAGTATTGAGTCTCTCGCAACACTCTAAAGTGCTAGATCTTCCTTGGAGAAAAACTTGGGAGCTATTTTCAAAACAATGAAAGGCCTCCACTACTTAATCAACCATACAAATGAAGTAAACAATAATATTTGGTATTCTAGATGAAGTGTGTGTTATGAGGTCCTCTCCTTGTAGTTATTGTGTTGTTAACCACTTTTTAGTTGGTAATCACACTTTAGGTGTGGTTGAGAATAAACCAAGGAAAATGTAGTGATGGCCCTAAGATCATTTATCCAATGAGAGATGAAAACCCAAAAAATGGAGAGAGTATGCTTGTGAGGGGAAATTTCTAGCTATTGGAGGAGATATATGGTCCAAGTAGCACAAGAGTTTGAGAAGTAGATTAGATTTCTTTGTGATGCAAATTTGATAGAATCTCAATGCTCTAGAAATGTTTAAGAGAGGCCTAAAATGAACCTATGGGAAGATGAATAAAATATGACATCGCCTTCATCTCATGGCTTTATATTGCTCATGTTATTTTTCCATTGTGGATCCAAAATGGGTAATGTAGACGGCTGCTAGTAGAAGTTTCTTTGTTTAAGCTTTCAGTTCCATCCATTATTTTGTATTCTTTCTCAATTACATGGATTGTAGGGTTAGATGCACATATATTGGATGCCTTTTAGTTCTAAGATATCTCAAATGGATGGTGGTGATTGGTTGGGAATGCCCAACATGCATTGTCAGCAAATGGATGAACAATGAAAATAAGAGAAGTAGCTCAATATGAAAAGGACAAAAATCAGGATGTAACTCGATCTACTCAAGGAAGATGAGATCTAACAATCACTTATACATAACGATTAATACATGTGATGAAAGGGAAACCAAACATATCATATATTCATAAGAAGAGGAAAATACATGTCCCTAGTCCCTCGTCTAACACTTCCTTGGCCCTCACACAACTTGAGAAGTCCAATATCTGAAGGTTGAATAGTCTCTTTTAAAATGAACAACACATGTTTGCAAATGATTCTTCCTCCTTTCTTCCTTGAGAGACCTTCCTTAAATAGATTCATGGAGGAGGCTAGAGGATGGTTGTAGATCTCTCGAACTTAAGTAACTTGAGTCTAATAAGTTCACAATCTCCTAGTGCAAGAGAATCAATTCATTTAGTGTTGATTTCCTCAACTCATTCAATGTTGGAATATGCAATGGGTCCTTAGTGAGATTGAAGGGTGGAAAATAGAGTTGTAACAACACCCCTAATGTGTTAGGTAAAGTGGAACCAATGGTCAAAACACATTCTAATAAACATAAGTTATGAGGAATTCCAAGGAAAGAGCTAAAGATCAAGGAACTAGTGAGTACTTGCAATCGATTGTCAACAAATAGATAGGGATACCGAAAATTAGAAGAGAAACAAAGCATGGCTACCAACATAATACACTGTGGATCCATGTAATAATATGCAAGACCATGGCTGTGAAAAAATTACACAGTGGGTCCATGTCATGAAAATGATCATAGCCATGAGAAAATGCAATGTGGATATGTCATAATATACATCAAGAAGACAACTAGTACCAATTGGAAGACGTAGTAATCGTAAGATAGTGATATACTCCATCACAACTTAGGAGGGATAGCATGAGTGACGTGCCTCCAAAGCCCAAGGTCTTTGTTCCAACCTCGATGGTATGATTCTACATCATGTGAATGGATAAAATATTGGCATACAAAAATGTATCAAATATCAACACTTAGTGCTATTCTTGCCTCTCCAAAATGGGAACTAAACATTTTTTGATCCACACTTAGAAGCTGAGAAAGCTTAGCTTGAGATCCTAAATATTGGGGATAAAAAACATGAATGGAATCCCCATCAAAATCTGCACCAAGTGGCCACCATATTAGAGGGTTAATAATCATTGTAGAGCCCAAATGTACGTATGATTATAATCCATGTAATGAATGTTGTGGACACTTGGAGGACCATTAATCAAAACAAAACCCTTATCATTCAAATCTATTTAAGCTAATCTCTAGGAAAAATTTTCCTCCCTTGAAACATTTGAAGCCCTAAGAAGGCAAGTTGTTGAACCACTTTCTTAGCAGATCTTGCATTTCCACTATCATTTCCTAGCTCATTCATAAATATATTTCTTTGAGAATCACAATGAGCAAGAACCAAATCATCCAAACATGCACTAAAAGTATCTAAGGATAAAAATTCAATCAAAAAAATTTCAACTGAATTCAAGCACTTCACTGCCGCTCTTGAACCTTTGCACTTAACAATTGCATTACAAATTTGAGTAAGAAAACTCAACAATTGTGTGTTATCACCATTGAATAATATAATTTCACTATTTCTTATGAGAAGCCCATTCTCCTCACAGTTCAAATCAAGAGGTAAGTCCATCTGAAGAAGTTGCCTAACTATCCAAAATGACACTCCATCATGCACTTTAGTGGCTGCTGGTTCATGCAAGTTTCCATAAGTCCACATTGATAGCTGATTCAGTGTAGTTTTATCCAACATAGATTTGAGATATTATGATGTAATCAAATTTTGGAGGCCTGGGTGTAACCATAGTTTTAAAACACACAACCCAAGATTACCTTGAGCCAACTATTGATTAGGAAAGTTAATCGTCCCACAAGTAATGCGACCACTCATTATAAGGATCTGGAAAGGGCACCGCAGATAAGAAAGTGTTGTCTTCATATATAGTTCATAGCCCTTGTCTGCAATTTGATCATGCAACTTCAAACCCTCTAATATCTTGTTCTCTTTAATTAGCCCATAAATTATGGTATTGTATGTAATTATGTCAGGCATGCATTCATTCTCATTCATTCTTCAAGGAGAAGGAAATCTTCATCCAATTTCCCTCCCTTGCAATATCCATTGACCAATGAATTATAGGTCACTACAGTTAGCTTTATTCTGCTCATTAAAGCTTCACTGAAAATATCTTTAGCCTCATCTAACCTACCTACTTTGCAAAAATTGTCTACTAGCAAGGTTTAAGTATAAAAATTTGGCTTACAGCCCTTACTTTTAATTATACTTAACCACTCCAGGGCCTCTTTAATGCACAAATATTATGTATTAGAAAGGTAAATTTAGAAATTATTTCAGTTTTCATTTTGTGTTTTCAATTTATATATTGTTTTCAAACTTTTACTTTTCTAATTTTATTGCAATGTTGCAGACTGATCGTGGCAGTACATGAACAACTCTAGGACAGGATGATCACAGAAAGGGGCCAGCCGAAGAACATGTAAAGTGCCAGCCTTGCTCTATCTTCAAGTATTTTAGTTCTTTACGTAATTGAAATAATGTTAATTTTGTTCAAATATGCAGACGTCTGGCCATGGTGTGCCTAATGATTCCCTCAACGAGGAAGAGTTTTCTTCATCCCCATGTCCACTGTTGTTGCTGCAAAAAAAGTCACGAAAATAAACCATGGAACTTGAGTGTTTGTTAGACGTTGTGCCTCAAACACCTAAATTAGGAAAAAGGATAAGACAACTTATGACCCAGCTAGAAACATATAAGGTAATAATAAAAAATCAAAAGGATATTTTTTTTGTTCTGCATGAGATCAATTGTGATAGTTTGATTTTTAATTTTTACATTAGCTAAACTAACAAAAACACACTTTTGTATGTAGCATTTTCTGACACTTGTTGCCTTTGGTGTTGGTGGTAGTGGCACACAAAGGCAATAGATTTCCGAGGAACCCTCTCGTACACCTTCTACGCATTTAGGTGGTAGCCAAGAAATTCACCCTGCCCAAGAAGACACACAACCAACTGTTGAACGTGTTGGCAGTGATGAGGCTAGTATGGCCAACCATATTATTGCATTTCCTGGAGCTATACGTGTCATCTCCATGAGGACCATTCTAGACACGTTTTTGGTGAACGATGAAGGTGTTCCTATAAAGCAAGTAAAACTCCTAGGTAAGTTTTAATTTTTAATTATTTCATGTACTCTATCTAAAACATATTTTATCATGATTTTTATTTTAAATTAATGATAATATCTTTTTTCTGTTTAGGAAACAATGATTTCTAAAAGTTTTTGGAGAGAAAGGCATTGGTAAATTTTGTCCCAACCATACGCACAAGGTGGAATTCCCAGAATTCCAACCTGAAAAAAAAGAACTTCTAGATTATCTAGAAGGCCTTTTTGGGGTGGGCAGATTTGATAAAACAACGGTCGCTCGGGTAGTTGGAAAATATCTGAAATATACCAGGGACACCTATAGGACACACTTGAAAATTAACTCTAGATACAAGCGTCCTCTCACAGTTCCAGAGAGGGAGTGGAGAGCACTCATCGATGATGGAAAAGAGAAAAAGTCCAAGAAAGAAGGAAAAATGCTAACTGGATCCGCAAGGTAAATTACAACTTTAATTCAATAGCTTTAATTTTCTCTATGTTTAAAATAAAAGTGTGCTACGTCATATCTGACTCCAAGCTTTTGATGATAGGTTTCCTGACACCTCGAAGGCAACCAAAGCTAGGATTGAAAAAAAAGGCCATCACAAGCTAGGCCAGGGTGACTAGTTGAAATTAGCCGCAAGAATTGTAAGTAGCTAAACATCTTATAATTAATTGTATCACCTTCCAACATTTTTGTAATCCCATCAAATAACATTAAAAATACACAATAATATGTAATGTAGGGTTATGACTTTGGAACGGAAACCACAGAGGAAGACAGAGAGATCGCTTTCCATTCCGACTATCAAGCTGTAGTTGAACATCGTAGAAGCTGGGGACAGGTCCCAAGATCTAGAATGCCTGATAAGGTAAAACGTTAACCTTTCAATATGTTTGTTTTCATCCATAAATTTAATGTCTAACAACTTTGTTTAAATCAGGTGAGCAACACTTTCAACGAGCCAAATAACCCAGTTGTAGAGCAGTGCGTTGAGAGTGAAATATTGCCAGAAGTACATGGTCCTCACGTGCAACCTAATCATTGTAGTGGGGACCAGGCCGGCAATGCTACTATCAATGAGGGCCATGACGGTAATTCATTTCTACTTATAATTTTTTCTAATTATACCTTGATGGTTGTGTATTTATAAGTTGTACTTGAGCATCCTACCACCAAAGAGGAACACAGGGCAACAGTTCCAACGGTGACAACTAGTGCACTAGGTAAATAATCTCATTGAAATTTTTTTTATTAATATTACCGAACTAGTTCAATGATATTTAAAAACTTACAATTAAAATTTAATATTATCTATTTTTGTAGGCGATGCCCCGTCACTGCATGAGACCAGACATCGTGAGTACGCAACTAGGTCAGCTATGCAGGAACGGCACGAAACAGAAGTAGAGCACAATGATGTTGATGATGTAGTTAGGAGCTTTAGAAGTAGGAATAAGAAAAAGAAAATTTGATAATGTAAAATATTTTATTATTATAAGACAAATGTTACCATACTTGGAACCTTTTTTGCGTTATATAAAAACTCATTTATCATACTATTTTTATGTCAAGAACTTTCAATGTTTTCTTGCATACCTTTTGTTGCATTGTTTTTTATTAGTTATTGAATATTTTTTTTCTCCTCATGAAAGTAAAAAATGAAAAATAAATTGGATATTTGGGAATTGAGAGTGATGTGAGGGGGGGGGGGGTGCATAAGAGCTTCCATCTTCACGTGGTTGGCCCTATTTAGTAGGGAATAATTTATTGGAGTGATTTAATTGTAGAAATTTGAATAAATGTTAAATTATTCACTGAGATTATCCTGATCACACACTATTTGAGCTTCATGCATAATACATAACCTCTTCTACTATTGATCATTAATTGCGGAAATATAAACAATCGCATGCGCACATTAAAACCATAAACAACCACACATATAAACACAGTATTTATGGGAAGGCTTAAAGCTGAAAACCCCCAACTATCTTTATATTATAATGATAGAGATCATGTAACAATAATTGTACAAAATCCTCACAAGCTCTCAGTACAATCTCCAATTTTTACACACTACACAAGCTCAGATCTAACAAAAAACATGCTCCAATCTACTCCACCTGTTAGCCTTGCCTCTACTGCGCAATCCAAGATGAATATTGGCCTTGACTGAGTTCGAATCCACCTGGTATGCACTGCGCAATCCTCATTGGCATCTCCATAAGTGTGTGGTGCAAAATCATGCACCAGTATAGTCTGACGTAGTCACTCTCTTCATTCACCTCCTCCCCTTTGGTCTCACGAAGCTTGTCCATGCATGAAGTTAAACGATGTATTCTTTAGTTGATTTATGAGTTAATAATTAGTGAATTAATTAATAATTAATTCACACCACTCTCACTAGTGTATCAATCGGTTAGACTAGATACAACTAGCTCAACTATGTTTAATTGAGTTAAGCGAACACAACTCCATTAACTCCTCAATCAACTCCACAAACTCTGTCACTGAGTTCTAACTGAGAGTCTCCATGCAGCCAGCTCCACTAAACCCTCGGGAATAACGTAATTCCTTGTCAACTTCATGTGCCACATGCATTTTTGCGAAGTGCTCCGAGAGGATAAGATAATGTTTAGAGTCAAAGATATTATTAAGAGCTAATAATATTCGACATATCTATTTTTAGACTGGCAATCTAAAAATAGATTCTGCCCAGTATGTCTAAAAATAGAAGTCCATCTATTTTTTCCGACTTGACCAACCATCCACAAATAGCATCTTGCAACTCACAGAACATGATCGATATGTCTAAAAATAGACTTTGCGCCAAAAATAGCCTACGGGCTCACTTAGTGAAGGCGACTTCTTTCCACTAAACTCATCATCTTGTTGCATTCTCAACACTCCCTCTCAACAAGATATGGATTATCTGCAACCCCTATCCTGCCTCTGTGGTATTCGAATTTGCTCCTGGTGAGCGCCTTCGTCAAGATATCAGCATCCTAATCCTCCGTAGGAATGTATGAAAGTAACATGACCTTCCGCTGCACACAATCTCTGATATGATGATACCGGTCCGTGAAGCAATGCCGCCTCAACTCATCCTTCTGTTTGTACCATGATCCATATCTCAATGTGCCTGTGAGATACATGCCTCTGAGATATCTCAATACATGCTTGCCTGCCTTCCAGAAGAGCTTGGTTGGCTTAACCATAGCTTGTGAAAGCTGGTTAACAGCATAGCATATGTCGCATCGTGTATTCACCAGATACATAAGCGACCCCACCAACTGTCGATAAACAGTGGCATCCACTACCTCCGCCGAAGTAGCATCCTCCTTCCTCCATCCACCAGGAAGAGGAGTATCAATAGGCTTGTAGCCATGCATGTTGAACTTCTCCAGTATCTCCCGGGCATACTTGCCTTGAGAAACAAACAGTCCATCACTGCGCTGCCAAATTTCCAATCCCAGGAAATAATGAAGGAGGCCCAAGTCCTTCATCTCAAACTCTTTTGCAAGATCATCCTTGCATGAGAGTATCAATAGCTCATCACCTATCAAAATCAAATCATCTACATAAAGTACAATGATCATCAACTTACCCTCCACCACTATCTGGTATAGGTTCGGATCCGCCTCACTCTTGGAAAATCCAAGTCCGGTGAAATAACTGTCTATCCGTGTGTACCAAGCACAAGGTGCTTGTTTCAACCCATATAGCGCTCTCTTGAGCCTACACACATGCGACTCGCTGTTGAAGATCTAGAAACCTTCGGGCTGCTCTATGTACACCTCCTCCTCAATGAATCTGTTGAGGAACGTAGTCTTCACATCCATCTGATGAATGTGCCACCCCATCTGCGATGAGAGAGCAAGAATCGTCCGTATGGAAGAATACCTTGTGACAGGTGCAAAGGTCTCCTCATAATCGATCCCCTCAATCTATGAAAAGCCTTGGGCAAAAAATCTTTCCTTGTACTTCTCCACGCTCCCTTTAGCTGCCTGCTTCACTTTGTATATCCATCTCGAACCCACCACTGATTTCCCTTCCAGCCTTGGGACAATCTCCCATGCACTGTTTCTGACAATCGAATCATACTCTTCCACCATGGCATCTACCCATGCGGGATCCTCCATAGCTTCCTCAAAAGAGGATGGCTCCGTCACGATACACTTGCTCACAAGAGCCATGTATCTAGTATACCGATCAGGTGATTGTCTCTGTCTGCGCTGTGATATAGGTGCTCCTACAACCTTCTCTACATCTTGAGCCAGTCGCTCAGCTTCTGTAGTGCGCTTCCACCCTCTGATGGTTGGCACTGCCTGAGTGGTCTCTTCCACTCCATGAACATCCTCTTGTGGCTGATCCACATCCTGAGGCTCATCCTTAGGAACTAATAGCTTCTCATATGCATGCAAGTGTGGCTCCCTCTCAAGCGAACGCTTCATGGCTTTCTCCTCTTGAAATTTGATATCCCGTCGCACAACAGTCTTGCGACTGTTTGGAAAATACACATGATAGTTGTGGGGCGTATCAGTGTACCCCACAAATATCCCAACCTCTGCAGTTAGCTCCAGCTTCTTCCTGGCATCCTTCATCACATGAATGTAAACAGGTTAACCAAAAATCCTCAAGTGGGAAATATCAGGCCTCTTACCAGAAAATGACTCCTTGTGTGTACTCATGCCAAGTATCCTGTGAGGACAACGATTCTGCACATATACTGCAGTATTTCATGCCTCAGCCCACAAGTAAATGGGAAGGCCCTGATTATGCAACATCGCCCATGTAGCACCCACGATCATTCTGTTCTTCCGCTCAGCAACCCCGTTCTGCTGTGGGTTATGAGGTGCTATGAGCTCTCTTCGAATTCCTTCTGTGCTGCAAAAATCCTTGAATTCACCAGATATGAATTCACCACCATTGTCGCTCCTAAGAGCCTTCACCTGCTTCCTCGATTCTTTCTCAACCAGTGCCTTGAACTCACATAACTTTGAGTATGTCTCACTCTTCTTCTGCATGAAGAAGATCCAGCACTTACGAGAAAAATCATCAACAAATATCACATAATACATGTGCTTTGCTATCGAAGCTGCTGAGAAAAGTCCACACACATCTTTGTTAATTCTCTCAAGGATCGTCGTGGCATGACTATCCTTCTCATGAAAGGTGGCTTTCACAAATTTTCCCAAGGTACATCCCTTGCACTGATCTGACTGCGCAAGAGTACCCTTAGGCTCAGAAATCGGGTCACAAAGATCTTCAAAGCTCCATGGTGAAGGTGGCCCAATCTCTCGTGCCACAGTCCGCCATCATCCCGTACCTCACCACCCTTCCTCTCGCCTTGCCTGCCATTTGTGTGCAGCCATCTACCTGCAATTGATAAAGGTTCTTAACTCGAACCCTATCCTTCGGGTTTCACCAATTGTTTTACTACACAGGAAATCCTTTTCCTCACTAAAAACAACATCATATCCCTTGTCTTCAAACATCACCACAAAGATCAAATTCTTCTTTAATCCTGGAACATGCATGACATCCTTCAATATGAAAGGTTTACCAGACTCTCTCTCAAAGGAAATGGTCCTGATACCAGTCGCACTGTATCTACCATCATCACCCATCTCGATGTGCACTCCAAGATCCTTCTCATCCGTATCGTTATAAACAAATCTAATCTCCCACAGAAAAGACGCGTCATTGTCTAAACCACACCGAACCCATCACACTTGATACCAAGCATGCGATCGCGAAAAATCCAGCTCAAACTCGTGAGGCTAAGGTCTTCCAATCGTAGTCCCAACAATTTCGCTATTTTTCTCTTCTTCTGGTGGATAACAACTAGTGGCGAATGTCCTATGGTGACAATGAAAGCACTCACCTGGGATACATGTCCCCGCTTTCTTGCCTTTCGCAATTTAATGAGAAGCTTTGCTCTTCTCTTTCTTTCTTTCGCACCTAGCTAACCTTCATCGTAGTTCTTTGATGTGAAGATCCGTCCCCCGTACCCGCCTTATCTCTCTTGCACAAAGATCCACCAAAGTTGTTCCCATCCTAGAAATTTCTCCCGACCATTGACATAGTCCTGATAGGAATGCCAACTCTGCGGAAGCCCAAGGAGAGACAAGCTCACCAAGTCCTCATCATCTACAGTCACCCCCACACTTCCCAGCTCATCCCTGCATTGGATGAACTTCGTGAGGTACTTGGGCATACTATCGCCTTTCTCCATCTTTATGTTTCTGAGTTTATCCTTGAGCGCCAACTTCCTCTGGTTGCTCTTGCTTTGGAATAAATCTGTCAAAGCTTTCCACATCAAGAATGGAGAAGCTTTCCCATGAAGGCTGGATACTATGTGATCCTTCACACCTTCCAACAAAATCCTTCAACACTTTTTTGTCTTCTTTTGCCATGCGTCAAGTACGACAGCATCACTAGAAGTAGGCTTTGGAACTTCTGCATCTATGAACTCCTTCAACACATTGTCATCCAGCACCGCCTCCATCTTGTCCTTCCATGCAATATAATTTGAGCTGCCCTCAAGGGCATACTCCAATCACAATCCGTTGAAAGACATCTCAACTTCGACACCAAGAAAACACTGCTGCAAATTCGAATTCCACCAGCACAAAACTCAACCGCTTCAATGTTTTGCAATTGCTCTGATACCATGTAGAAATTTGAATAACTATTAAATTATTCACTGAGATTATCCTGATCACACACTATTTGAGCTTCATGCATAATACATAACCTCTTCTACTATTGATCATTAATTGCGGAAATATAAACAATCGCATGCGCACATTAAAACCATAAACAATCACACATATAAACACAATATTTATGGGAAAGCTTAAAGCTGAAAACCCCCAACTATCTTTATATTATAATGATAGAGATCATGTAACAATCATTGTACAAACTCCTCACAAGCTCTCAGTACAATCTCCAATTGTTACACACTACACAAGCTCGGATCTAGCAAAACACTTAAACAAATGCTCCAACATGTTTTGCACTCATATTCTGCTTTCTTTCCCATCACAATCCAACTATGCTATTGGCCTGATCGAACCGGAATCCACCTGCATGCACCGGCAATCCTCATTGGCATCTCCATCAATGTGTGGTGCAAAATCATGCACCAGTATAGTCACAACTGATAGTCACACTGCTCTTTCACCTACCTCTTCACTGGTCTCCACTGAAACTGTCCATGCACTGAAGTTAACTAATGTATTCTTTAGTTGATTTATGAGTTAATAATTAGTGAATTAATTAATAATTAATTCACACCACTCTCACTAGTGTATCAATCAGTTAGACTAGATACAACTAGCTCAACTATGTTTAACTGAGTTAAACTGAACACAACTCCATTAACTCCTCAATCAACTCCACCAAACTCTGTCACCTGAGTTCTAACTGAAGTCTCCATGCAATAGCTCCACTAAACCCTTAGGAATAGCGTAATTCCTTCTGTCAGCTACATGTGCCACATCTGTGCACTTAACTGAAGTGCTCCAAGAGGATAAGATAATGTTTAGAGTCCAAATATTATTAAGAGCTAATAATATTCGACATATCTATTTTTAGACTGGCAATCTAAAAATAGATTCCGCCCAGTATGTCTAAAAATAGAAGTCCATCTATTTTTTCCGGCTTGACCAACCATCCACAAATAGCATCCTACAACTCATAGAACATGATCCATATGTCTAAAAATAGGCTTTGCGCCAAAAATAGCCTGCGGGCCCACTTAGTGAAGGTCACTTCTTTCCACTAAGCTCATCATCTTGTTGCATTCTCAACATTAATCTTGGAGAAAACCTCCCTCGATCCAACGTAGTAAAAAAAAAGTCATTGTTGACTTATTTGCTACTCTTTCAGATCATGGGAGGCTTGTTCCAAGTTCAGGCGACTCCAATAAATTGTTCTTGAAACGAAGAGGAGCTTATTCAAGTATTTTTTGACATTGTCAACATATGTTCTAACATTATCATAAGAATGCATCTTAGAGTAAAAAATACTACATCAATTACTTGTATTTATTGTATAGATAATTATGGATTTTGAATGACTTGGAAGCGCAGGTACAAATCCTCTTGTATCATGAGCAATACAACTTGTCAACCAGGGTCATGTCCAGGATCTTTTTTCTTGTGCACTTGACTAGGTTTGTAGTGTCACATTTTGTAAGTTCCTTTACAGTTCATAATTCAATATGAAGCTTTTTCATGATTTTTATCTGGTTTTTTGCATGTGTTTTTTCCTCTATTTGATTGTAAGTTTGAACATGCTTTTAAACATTGAAACTTTTTTTTTTATATACTATTTTTATACTTACTTTTTCTAGTTATGGTGATATAACCACCATTGTATTGTATCCATCTTATCGCATTCCCTTGGGTTGTAGTTAGGTACAAAGGAATTCCAACCAGTTCCAATTCCCTCACATTCCTCTTGGCAAACAACATAAATTTAATATATGTGGATTCCCCAACCCAATGACCCCTTTTTTAGTAGAATGAGCACCTTTGTTCTGGTAATTGTATATCTTCTGTATTATCCTAGGAGTGGACCTAGAGTATTTATAGCCAATTTCTCCCTACCACCATTTTTTGGAAGTCTATTATGTTAGGTCATAAACTCCCTTGGGTTATTTATTTCCAAAAACATGCCAATTATTTGGAGCTGAAATCTTATATCTTATATGGAAAAAAAATAAAGATTAAATACAAGTTTATTTAAAATGCTTAAATTGCAGCAAATTTACTTGGTATGGTGGTGTTATAATATGTGTCAAGTTTCCAACCTTCATTTGTAGGTCTAGGTGCAGGCTAGAAATTTGGACCTAGATCTAACAAATTACATTGATTCCTTGAGTTTTTTCTAGGGGTTACTCCATGTACATAAAATGATTTCCACCCAGGATTCAAATCTCTCCACTCAGCCCAGTCTTGCAAGGTTGAAGGGTTCACCCAACACAAGGTTTATCGTACTAAGTGAACACAATGAGATCTAAAGATAACCTCCTCCTCATTCAGATGATGATAAATTTTCTTGAAGATCACAATCTCAATTTTAGCTAGGTTGACCTAGTTTTGTGGTCACTTAGACACTAATAAAATTATCTTATTGCATCTTATATTATCTCCTCACACTCATAATCCTAGAAGGGGATAAGCCACTGACCAATAGAATGATGGATAGGACACTTGTCACCCCCAACTAGGGGGGCTGGCAATGAAGGCTAGGGGACAAACCCCAAAAATAAGGATGGATTTATGATGGAAAATTGGCATGGATTTTTCCTACAAACATCAATCTATCATTAATAACTATTTATGCTACGCAAGTTATCTAAAGTCGCTCTACCAATTCATTTTAATGCCAAGAATTCACTACACGAAACAAAATAATTGTTATTTTTTTATAGTTAGGATACGGTTTATAACATTAAAAAGTTGGTATTGGTTATAGGTCCATAGTGTTGCATATTTTCTATTTGAATTACATCAATATTTATAATAATTACGTTTATGTCTATGTGTGTAATCTCTATGTGTGTATGTCTGTTGGCTCACACACAGACACAACGTTGAGCCGTCAAAGATGAATCTCAAAGGTGTTTTTCAAAATATAAGTGCACATGGGAATTATTGAGCCGACAATGCCTGCATATTTCCTTCTCATGAACAAGTCTTAATGTGGAAAATCCATGAAATATAATTATGTCAACTTTTTCATGTAATTCTTCCACATTTTTCCAAAAAAACACATTGCCACGTGCTCTTTTTTTCTCATTTTTCTAAGCAAGGAAATGGGAGCATGTTATGCTATTGATGGCGAAGGTTGTTGTGTCTACCTGTAGGTGCACTCTTATAGATCAAGGCCTACTACTTATGTCTTGTTACCGAAAAACCTCAGAGATAGGTCACTGAAAATCTCAGAGAATATGTCCGAAAATCTTTGTTTGTAGACTATTTGAAGATCACAATCTCAATTTGCAGTGAAGAACAGTAATATATTCATTAGTATGTGGAATACCCACATGGAAGATAGCATGTCATTTTTATTTGGTTTATGATGTTATGGCATTGAAGTAGAATTTTGTGGCACACCTATGTGGTAGATGGTGTATCATCATGACATGGCTCATTGGTGATGTGGTGATGACATGGTGAAAACATTGCACTAACATGGCCCTGACATGGAGAGGAAGTGGAAGGTGATGTGGAGCACATGTCGAGGAATTAATTCCGAGAAATTTGGAATCCAGTATTTGGCCTATCTCCCAATACTAATAGAACCTAAACTTTTTCAATTATATTAATTGTAGCTACAAATCCAAAAGAAACCTAAGACAGTATGAAATAATTATAGCTTCCCAATTATGTAGCCATCATATGATATTGTTATGCATTGCGTTGTTAGAAGCATTTATACAAATTGATAATAAATGAAAATAGGCTATCCCAGTTGGGCATGATGTCAAGGTATTTCCATGGTGTATTCATGCTTGGGCATGATGTCAAGTATTAGTCTAAATTTAACATTAAAAATGATGTATTTTTTAATGGACATAAATCTTTGGTGGATACCCTAGATTCTTCTTGAATGAGAGGAATTACAACCCAAAAAATTAATCCTGATCTCTTCTTCTTGATATGATGAAGGAGCAAGGTTCCCAAGAATTCTTCGTGTGTAAAATGATTCAAGAGATATTCTCAAGGTGACTAACTGTAACTTGTTTTGAATATGAATTTAGATGCCGCTACAATGTTTGTTGGAATAGGGTCTCCTACAAATCTGCAAGCCTAGTCAATCTTTTGTATTTTTTATTATATTTAGTCTAACGCAGGGGTTTTGGGGTGGGTCAAAGACCCTAATGCATTTTAAATGGGTCAAGGGTAGACCAAGAGTCTGCAAGCCACGGTTTAAAGACCATTGGATGCATAGGCTAAAATAGTATAAGTATTTGAACCTTTTTTAGCTGTAAGAGAGACTAAGAATGAAAAGAGATTGATGCTAAGTGCGAACTGATAGATCTGGTTAGGGTTGTTGGGGAAGGAATCTTGTTGTTGTGTGCGCGGAGATTCTTTGTCCTGTTGTGTGTGGACCCTTCTGCTATGTGCGTAGGTTGGGTTTTGGGGTATTGTAAGTAGATCTGAAGGATTAATGAATGCGGAAGTATCATTGAATATTTGAATCCATTGGAATTACTGTGATATGAATCTGTGATGTTTGGTTAATTAATATATGTTGTTTTGTTATTGATTTAAGTTGCGAACATACTTGTGTTACTTGTTTATGTTGCGATCTGGATCTGTTCTGTTTCACTTCATGAAAGAATATCTGGAATAGTTGCGTTATTGTTATGTGAGTTTATGATCTGTTGATTATTGTGAATATCATTTTCATTGCGCACGTGGATGCGAAGGATATTAGTAGATCTGAGTTCTGCACTATACGATCTGGTAGCTATAGAGTAGAATGTAGCTCAGCTTGACTTACCTACCCTCTCCCAGGGTGCGGAAACCTGGTTCCAGCATCCTCCCATACTGCTTCGGGTGAGACTTTGGCCTGCGCAAGCAGGTCACTACCAAAAGGGCTAGTAGTATAGGGGTTTGTTGGCAAACCTTGAACCTCTGAACCTGGGTCAGGACCCATCGAGCCAACAAATGGTTCCGTTTCCAGGACCGGGAGAATTTTGAGAGAGGGATCGGGTAATTCCAAGGTCGTACTGGGAGCCCAAAAGAAAGGAAATTGATGAAGGGTTTGAATAGCAAGTTCAGGAATTTGTTGTAAAAGAAAACCACAGTGAGAGGTTGACCACTGAAGAGTGGAAGAATAAGTAAATTTTCATATATATCTATGAGATCTTCTTTGTAACGATTGTGATTGAGCTCCAGGAGTGGCTCGCAAGGTTTGTAGAATTTCAGAAGTGTTGGAAGGACAAGAAGGTCACGGAGTGGACCCCCAAACTAATCCAGCAGTTAGAAAAGGTTGATAACACCATCACTCGCACGGTGGACCATTAGGTATACAGTGTGTTAGGAGGATTTGTGACAAAATTTTCCATCGATCAGTTTGTCTCCTACTCTGAAGCAGAGTGAAAATTATTCAAGGGGTTCCAAGGTAAGTTTCTAAAGACCTTACCATTGTTGATCAAGATATTATTATACGAAAAGAGTATTATGTGTAGCCATACCGAGTGAATGACCTCTGATCTGGATGAGAGTACAACGCGAAGTAGAAAATATTACAGAACCAACCTATAAGGAGGTAGATTTGTCTACAGTCTGGTAAGAGAAGCAACTACGTAGAGTCCTCTAGCCACACTGCTTTTAAACCAGCCTAGGGGTAAGAATTCACCTACACCTTCACCACCACTGGAAGACGACATGCCTACGCACATGAAGTTGCCAACCTTTAAGGGTGTGGGAGATGAAGACATGGATCAGTTCTGGTTTGTCACAGGATCGGTATGGACTGCGCAGAATGTAGCTAGTGATGCGGTGAAAAGGACAAAGTTGTTCCTTGCCTTTGAAGGAAGAGCTTTGGACTCGTACATGGGATACATCGGTCAAAACGTAAATGCAACCATTGAAGATATTAAGAACGCCTTGAAACAGAAGTTCAAGAAATCTAAATCCTATTCTCAAATCATAGTTGATCTAAAGGATTTCAAGCAAGGGCCTTTTGAATCTGTGTGGGAGGCCGATCAACAACTGAAGAAGGTGATAAAATAAGGGGGATTCCAATATGATGATAGACAGCACACAGAATGGTTCATCACTATGTTGCTACCTCACCTATGTGTACCTATGGGGCACCAAAATTTTGAATCGCAGGAGAAAGCCTTGGAGGGTTCCATGAAGTTAGAAGTTGTGCCTCAAGACGAGACTCAGCCAGGCATCCAACAAATCTAGGGACAACTGGAAGCTATTAGCCCCCCTATGGAATTCTTGACAAGCAAGTTGGGGGTTGGATTGTTGTGGAGCCTTCAAGGAATTCCTTTCCCTTGAAAACTCATTATCCTTGAAGGCTTTTAGCGCTTTTCCTAATACAAATCCTATTCGATGATTCAGTCCTAAAAGGCCTATTGTTCCCCCTTGCACCCCTGCAAATTACCCCTTTCTTCCTTTTTTCCTTTTGTCAAAACACCTTTGTTCCCCTCTATTTCCCCCTATCAACCCCCTAAAATCCCCTCTAAGTTCCTACACCTTTTGTTGTCCCCAAATCCCCCTCCATATCCCTACCGTTACCCCTTCTAGCCTTTAATTTCATTTAAAATGACTTTAAAACCCGCTTTCTGACTATATGATTGGCCTAGCCCTTTCTCCACTAGCCCCGCGCCCTTTTTCTTCCCATGTAACCCTGCGTCGTGACCTAAGCGCTGTCCCCAAAGGTGTTTCCCATAAACCATGAAACTTTATAATAAGATTTTTATTATAAAGTCCCCCTCTTTCATCTCCACCATCCGTTCAAAATATGATCCGACGGTGCGGAGTCCGCCCGATCAGTGGTCCCCACTCCCATCCCCGCACACTATTCAAAACTGCCTGTTTATTTCGCACCACCTTTGGGCGGGTGGCGGTTTTCCCCCATTGCCCAGCGATTCCACTAGCCGTCTGCCGCGTTTCCTTTGTACGACTCCAAAACCACTTTCTCACCGCGCATTATCTTTCGACCAGAGTCATGCAGCGAAATCGTCGTGAGCCGTTGGATCTTGCGCGCCCCATCCAACAGTCACCCATCAACCGAACTGCATACGGGTTAAATCACCTCCGCCGTGCCCGATGGCCCACCGTATGTCGCCCTCGCCGTTGATCTCCTCCGCGATCAACGACCCAGATCTGTCCACCCGCCACGTTGTAATTCCACGTGTCTCACCGTACAGTTTCCCATCCATTCGTATATGTTCGTTCCAAGGTCAAAGGTTATCGTTTTTCCATTCAAACGTCTGCCCCAACGTTCTCCCATGCATTCTCCACTGTGTCGTATCTTCTTCCATTGTTTCCTCCGCAGTCCTCACCCCCGTCTACGTCCATCATCGTCATTTTCGACGTGTCCACCACCTCTGCTCATTTTTTTCTCCACAGCTTTCGTGTTTTGCAGGGTTGCAATGGATAAAGGACCGCCATAATGCGCCACTTCTGTTATAGTGACAGAAAAATCAAGGAAGATCTTTTGCAGCGGCTGTAATTTATGGGAAATGACCTGGGAAGGTGAACACAGGACATGCATTAAAGAGAACAGGGTTTGATACTCTGTAAAAAGCCTCCTGTGCAATCAAAGCTCGAGCTAACCTGTCAGAAGCTTCAATGGAGCGACAAAGGATTTCAGTACAAAGCAGAAGAGATTAAGGCACGTTAATGAAGATCTTAAGCCTGAAATCAAGGTTTTAGGAGGCAAAGCATCAGTTTGTAGATCCCGAGGATCGATCAGGAGATCCTGTGCAAAGAAAAAGGTAACATCTGGGTTTATTCGTCAGCAGAATGTTTTTCTCCATCAAGTACAGGGCATCCATACAGCTTTTAATATGCACATTGTCCCTGAAGATCTTTCCACCAGACGGCAGTTCCAAAACCACCAGAGCATTTATATGGTAGTCTTCTCAGCAGTTTATTTTATTTTTGTTCAAAGCACCAGGAGTACTACAGCCAAAAGATGTCAAAGTCATATCCAGAGAAGATCACTCCTACATGAAGTGGTGACAGAGATTGAATACTCAGCAGTCAAACAGAATGGGTTTCGGCCCTGCATTCATTTCTGTGTTCAATGTTACATTTAATGTTCACCCCCCCCCCTTCAGTCGATATTTTGTTCATCCTCTGCTATAAAACACAAAAGGAAAATCATGTAATGGTTGTTGGTTGTTGATGAGATATCAGAGAAATGCAAGTATTTTCCTCTTGAGACAAGTTCTCTGTGTAATATTGTAAGATAGGCTGAGATTAGATGTATTTAGACTGAATGTTCAAGCTTTGGGATATGATGTACCTGATTGGTGTTGTTTTAATATGACAAGCATATTTCTTTGGATCCTGATCTAAAGCAGCTGGTGATGTTTCCCTTCCTCTGTATTTGTGATTGACTTGCTTTCATTTCATTACGTTTCTTCGGGCTCGCATCAGAAGTTTGGCATAAGATTTACCCTTGATAGGTACCTTATGTTGCTGCACTCCCCGCCTTTATGTTTTCTGCTTATATGTGTACCTGAATATTGATTTCAATTGATTTAACCAGTGTAATGGATGTTATTTCCTTCTCTCTGATGTATGAATTAATGAAGTCTATGTTTAGATGTTCTTGTTAGGATTTAGTTGGATGTGTTGAGAACACTGGGAGGTCTAGAACCTTGCCTCTGCCTCTCTAGGACCTTGCCATCTCATTAAGCCTTTCTAAGATCCCTTGTCCTGCCTCTAATTTTGTCCAAGCAAGCCTAGAGTTAAATGACCTCTGGCCTGATCTATAGACAGGATTGGATGGTTCTCCTCCTTTCATTTTCAGTCCTTAATGTCTGATTCCACCAATCATCCTTTGAGATCCAAATGCTCTAGATGAATAGCCCAAATGACAGCTTGCACATTGATTACAAATAAATCCTTTCTTGACTCCATGGCCCAATGGCTTTGATGTTCTCTGAAATATCTACTTCTGCCTAGTTTTCCTTCTTGCTCATCCTTGTCTTATATTGGGTTCTTCTTTCCTGTTTCCCAACAACCAAACACAAACAATCAAACAAACAAACCCTGTGCCTATAACTAGCCTGAAAACTTAACATTCGAGCTTCAAAGACAAAACTTTTGACTATTATAGATAGATCCCTCTCTGGACCTAGGAGGGCTAGATCCTAAGGTCTGAAAGTGGTTCTATGTTGTCTCATCTTTTGGTCTTGTCAACCTGGCCAAAACATGGGAACCCCAACATAATGGCGACTCCGCTGGGGACTTGAGTGCATTACACTTTGAACATCCCTAGGCATTCAAACCCACAAATATCTGGTTAGGTTGGCAGTTAGTCACACCTTTTCTTGGACAGCCTCAGTGCCATCTATTGTGTTCTATTGCACTCTTAGACAGAGCCTGTACAGGGCCAGGTAGCCTCTGGATCTCTTCCTCTTAGGGAGGTTAAATATCCAGTAAATGCCCTCCCAGTCGATCTCTGGTTAGAGTTTGTTGTGTTATGAGGTTATCCTTGAAAGGTGATAGTGCCTGAGCATTGTGGTGGATAGTGAGGCCCCTTAGATATACCCTAAAACCCTCCACCTGGCAACTCCATTGTTCCTAAACGAAAAGACTCCATTGGTGACCAGTAGGCCTGCTGATTATCTTGGTTTCACAATAGACTCCACTGGGAGACCAGCCTTCGAGACAATATCAACCACAGTAGCAGTAACAGGTAGGGTTAAGCTGCCTGGCTAAGAAACATCATTCTGGCTTTCAGAACCATCCACACAAGAGCTTATCCCAACCCTGACCCACCTGAAATAGTTGACAATCCGGAGAGTATCCTCAAAGGAGCTCCTACACCCAAAGGAACAACTATTTCCAGTCACATTCATAGAGCTAATTCCGCACCAGAAGACCTAACAGCTCTAACACATTTTCTCCTTGACCTAGACCCCCCAAATAGTTTACCAAGAACTAGTTTATTCAATCACATAGACCAGTAAGACCTTGAGCCTCACAGTACACCATCTCATAGTGGTCAACACACTAGGGATAGAGGAACCCCTCCATCTACACCACCTGATATCCACTTCATTCAAAACTTGGGGCTCTCCCACCCCAGATCTGCTCAACAAACTTCTGCTGGTCCTAATATCCCTATCATCCAAATACCAGCTGCTCAAGCCAACCCTATACCTCATCAGAACGTTATCATGGCAGCTTGGTACACACCTTTAGTTTTACCTCAACCCTTGTTACCCTTGCCAAATGATTATCAGTCAAAAATCCCACACTTCACTGCCAAAGAATCCATCACAGCCCAACAACATGTAGATAAGATGGAGGATTCTTTTGACTATATGGAAATTGATGATGAAACAATCAAAATGAGAATCTTTGCCCAACGCTTAGGGGGTGACGTAAAGAAATGGTTTAAAATTTTACCTCCTGGTATTATCCAAGATCTCCCTGCGTTATATTGGAATTTCATAGACAAATGGGAGGTTAGAGCAAACCCTTTCCAGCTCCTAGCAGAATACATGTCCCTTAAGAGGAACGTAGGAGAGAGTGTCCATGAGTACACTACTAGATTCAACAGCATATACAATGCTCTCCCTCCACACATGAAACCTCCTCAAGGTATGGCCCTAGCCAAATATCCTGATGGATTTGATGCTGACATGGCCTATGAGCTTAGAGATAAAGAGTATAACACGTTGGAAGACATGCAAAAAGGAGCCATAACCATAGAAGTAAACTTGATGGAAAAAAGGGCAAGATTAAAAGCTGAAAAAAGGGTAACCTATAGGGATGACAATGTAGCTTCCACATCTGATCCAAAATATGATAGACTCTCTAAAAATGTGGAAGAGCTACAACAAATGGTAAAAAGAATGGTTTTCCAAAACAGCAACCAAAACAGAAACCAGAACCAGAACATTAGAAGAAACAATGCCACTCCCAACAGACAAAGAGAGTCAGATCAACAGGTTATTCCCCCATTTCAAGAAAAAAATTTAGATGAAGATGAGGGAATCATAGAAGAGTCTGAAGGGAGTGGAATAAACATGTTCGAAATAGAATACTCAGTCCTTAACTGTGATTCAGGGGAAGATCAGCCTTCACCCTCATACTGGGATGAGGAATGGTTAGAAACTGAGTATTACAGATTAGGATTTGAGAGTGCCATGTTACAGGTCAGAGAACAATACGAACTTAGGAGCAAAAAGAACCAAGAAAATCCAAAAACAAATACTCCTGAGGTAACCATCAAGAAAATACCTGATAAAACTTCTAAATCATCTGCTGCAAATGGCAAATCAGCAGCTAAAAGTTCTGGTAAACACAAGGGAAAAGATAACCAAGACACTGAAGAACAAACCCTGTGCCTATAACTAGCCTAAAAACTTAACATTCGAGCTTCAAAGACATAAAAATTTTGACTATTATAGAGAGATCCCTCTCTGGACCTACGAGGGCTAGATCCTAAGGTCTGAAAGCGATTCTATGTTGTCTCATATTTTGGTCTTGTCAACCTAGCCAAAACATGGGAACCCCAACAGAAGCGATGCACATAGAGATCCAGAATCTGTGGAAGGAACGAGGGGCAGAGGCTAGCCCTGAGAGATGGTGCATACGATGTCGGGTGAATAGTCATACCAAGGATAACTTCCCTTTGTTAGCATACTATATGCAGGCCGGGGGACCTAGCCCATTGTGCCCTAGGGAAGCTGCGGGACCCAGTGGGCCAGTGCTATGGGCGATGATTGTCGCGTTGCGGGGCTGCACGATACCAACCACTGTCCCCGCCTTGCTGCATATGTTCCAGAGGTAACGCAATAATGGTGAAGGTTCTGCAGATCAGTGGGACATGATGAACATAACTACCATACATATGATTTGATGATTGATCAAGGAAACTTATATAGAGTACAATCATATCCTGCGTCACCAAGAACCCCCGTAGGCATAGGTGGCTCCCCATCAAGGGGTAGGGGAGGAGGGCAAGGTGGAAGTGCAGGTTGGGGACGAGATCAGCTAATATGTTATAAGTGTGGAGAAGCAGGACACTTTGCAAGGGACTGTTTGAACCCTGCAAGGCAGTCCTGTCGATATTGCAGACAGCTGGACCATGCGATTGAAGATTGTCCAATTTTGATGGCAAAAATGCAATAAAAGCAGTCGACACCTACGCAGAATGTGCAAAGAGTTAAGGCTGAGCTGCGAGACAAAGATCCAAGTGCGAATGTTGTGACACGCAGTGGGATGGCCACCAAGGGACCTGAGGAGGAGGCTGCGATGGAACCTCTGATCCGACAAGTAGTTATCAAACAAGAAGGTTTTGACCTGAAAAAGGGAAAAGAAACATTTTTTGCAGCTCGCAAGGTCTTTGCTGAGGCGAAGGCAGCTACTGCTCAGGCACCTGTGAACCTCAAGGCAGATGAGGAGGTCAAGCCCTTTTTGCAAGCATGTATGAAGCTGTTGTGCAACCCAAAGGTTGTGGCAAATCTTCAGGCATTAATAGATAGTTGCACAGCGTGACCCAATCTACCCCCGGAGGTCAAGGATGTGCACAAGCTATACAGGTATAAGAAACACACCGGGAAAGAAATGCGGTTGACTGTGTAGATTGGTGACTACGAAATGGACCAGGTTATTTTGGACCTAGGGTCAGATGGCGAACATGTTACCTAAATAGACTTGGAAACGAATGGGAGAGCCTAAGTTGGAATGGTCCACCATTCAGTTGCACATGGCCAATTAGCAGAAAATCATCCCACTAGGAAGGTTGTCGAAAATTACGGTGGATATCGCAGGGGTAAAGGCCCGAGCTGACTTTGAGGTAATTGAAATTGTAGATGATGTGGACCCCTAACATGTGCTGTTAGGGTTGGACTGGGCAATAGATATGGGTGGTATCATCAACCTCAAAAAGAGAAGCATGGTGTTTGAGAATAACGGTACAAGGGTGATAGTACCATTAGATCCTGCGAATGGCGAACGATACATAGAGCTAGTGCACGATGAAGAGGAGGTGGATCACATTTACAAGTTGACTATGCAGGACGAAGATTGGATCAACCCCATGGCGGGTGGAGTACTCTGCTGGGAAAAGGACAGTGAATGCTTCTCCGACTCTGAAGGGGAGATGAAGAATTGGCAAAACCGGTTGCATGATGTCTCTGCGTTGCGATGTATTCGAGTCACAAGGGACTTCCGTTGCATTTCCTCAGAGGTAAGAGACCTACCCTACTGTGATGGTTCTGGTAGCATTAAGGAATTTTTGCGAGCATTCAAAGTCAAGGTTTCAAGAGAATGAAGGATATGGGCCCTTAATCTAGTGATGCATGCAACGCCTGCAGGATGGTGGGAGATGCACAAAGGGGCATTCCAGGACTGGGAGGACTGTCAGGAAATGATGCTCCTCTGATTTGAGCCTCCAGTATAGGTACGTGTCGATATGTTCCTTGGACCAGGGGACCCGCATAACACTTGTTGGCATGGATAAAAGCATGGGGTGATTGAGCTATGGAAGAATGGGTTCACTTTTTCATTCATGTGTTAGGTCCAATCCCGACTGCATGGTACCTGGATGCAGAGCTACATCAACGCACCCACCACTAGGAAACTTTGAGGGACGAATTCATAGGGAAATTTGGACTCATAGGGGGGTCGGAAGCGCTTGAAGAAGCTTTGCAGGGTATAGATACATTTGTGTTTAAGGAACCCAGATCCAATGAAGCATTTGGGGCACAGACATGGGAAACACAGATGCAGGATATTGTCAACTGTTGCAGCCTGGCAAGGGAAGAAAGTGAAGAAGACCCACGGTCTGTATCTATCCCGGAGTCACAAGGAGAGTGCCCTGTTTCAGGACCCCCGCTGTAAGAGGTGGATGTCACTAAGCCTCTCAGGTTGCGCGAAGTCAATATTGGGATGTAAGAGCACCCTAAGTTGGCTAATATTGGGGACTATTGGGATGAAAATACAGTAAGAAAAGTGGTTGAGTTACTCACCGAATACCAGGACTTATTCCCAATGAAGTTTTTAGAACTAAAGGGATCACGAGGGACTTAGGGGTCATGCATATCACTCTCAAACCGGATGCACAACTCGTGAAACAGGGACCCTATAGGTTGAACCCCAAGTATAAGAAAAAATTCAAGGAAGAACTTGATAAAATGATCACTGCAGGTATCATCAAACTTGTCGAACAGTCAGACTGGGTCAGCCCAATGGTGGTTTAGGAGAAAAATGATAAAGGGGAGATTCGAATATGCGTGGACCTGCACAAGTTGAACGATGCCTGCATTCATGACCCATTCCCTACACCATTATCAGATGAAATTTTGGATAGCATGGGGGGACAGGAAGCATACTCCTTTACAGATGGATTCTCAGGGTACCATCAGATTAGAATCGCACCTGACCGCAGCAAAACCACGTTCGCCACAGAGTGGGGCTCTTTCTAGTATATTTTCATGTTGTTTGGTCTCAATAATTCCCCTGCTATCTTCTCGTGGGTCGTGGCTGAGGTGTTCAATGAATTCATCCACAAGTTCCTAGAAGTATATTTTGATGATTGGACCATATTCGGCCTAGTGAAGGCACATGTATCAAACTTGCGCATGATGTTGGATGTCTGCCGAAAGCACTAGATTTCCCTAAATATCAAGAAGTGTATCTTATGTGTACCCTTTGGTATTCTGCTTGGCCATATATTTTGTCGACAAGGGCTCATGGTGGATCCCGCCAAAATCGTAGTAATCATCAACTTGCCAGTACCAACGACAGAGAAACAGTTGTGCTCAATCCTTGGACACACGGGCTACTACCAGAAATTCATTCAAGGCTACACGCTGATCACGGCCCCTATGGAAAAATTTCTCAAGAAGGATGTTTCGTTCTTTTGGGATGACGAGTGTTAAAAGAGCTTTGAGTTACTTAAAGAAAATATGGTCTCGACGCCTATTCTCATCTTTCCTGATTGGGAGAAGGTCTTTCATGTCCACGTCGATGCATCAGGTATTGCTCTCAGGGTTGTCCTTATGCAGCCAGGAGAGGGAGACATTGGTCATCCGGTTGCCTTTGCAAGTAGGAAACCCTCTGGCGCGGAACGTAATTACTCCACTACAGAGTGGGAGGGGCTGGCCATGGTGTACGCTTTTCAGAAATTTCGACATTAATTTTTAGGAGGACACTTAAAAATGTTTACAGACCATTCAGCCTTGAAGTACCTGGTAAATAAGCCTGTGTTGGGGAGGGGGGGGGGAATCTGCTGATGGTTACTGCTATTTCAAGAGTATGACTTTGAAATCATCGTCAAGCCAGGAAAGCTGAATTATGGGCCGGATCACTTATCACGAATAGAGAGTGGCGAGGAGCCAACCAACCTGGAGGACGGATTGCCTAATGTGCAGCTGTTCGTTATTAAGGTAGTGGATGCCCACTTCGCTGATATCATTCAGTTCTTGACTACTAGAATGGCACCCCCAGAGTATTCGGTATAACAGAAGAAAGAGCTAGTCGCTCGGGCATCAGATTTTACCATCATTGCAGGTCAGTTATATAAGATGGGAGCTGATGAATTATTGCAGAGATATGTTTTGGAGCATGAAAGGCATGCTATCTTGGCAGAGGCTCATGATGGAGTAGCAGGAGGTCACTACGTAGGGAAAGAAATGGTGCAAAAGGTCTTGAGAGCTGGGTTATGGTGGCCTACCCTGCATCGTGATGCTCACGATCATTGTAAATTCTGCAATATGTGCCAACGAACGGGGAGGTCATACCGCAGGGATGAAATTCCCCTTCAACCGCAAATGGCTCTATAAGCATTTGATAAGTGGGCCATCGATTTCATAGGGCCTATCAACCCACCAGGGAAGAATACGGGTGCGCACTACATTATTACTGCCACTGATTACATAACTAGGTGGGCCGAAGCACAAGCAATAAAGGATTGTACTATGGATACCACTGTGCATTTCATCTTTGAACAAATCCTAACCAGATTTGGGTGTCCAAAGATCCTCATGAGTGACAGGAGTACGCACTTTGTTAACGAAACAATCCAAGCTTTGACCGCGGAGTTCTAAATCCATCATGCAAAAAGCACACAGTATCACCCACAGGCAAATGGTGCAGTTGAAGCTTTTAAAAAAATCTTGGAGCAAGCACTAACAAAGGTCTGCAATTCCGATCACAGCGATTGGGACGTGCGCATCCCATCAGTTATTTGGGCCTATCGAACCACCTGCAAAAAACTAACTGGGAAAACTCCTTTTAGGATGGTCTATGGCAACGAGGCCGTTATGCCAATGGAGTACATTAATCCTAGTCTATGTATCATAGCATTTACGAACATGGCAGACCCTGACATCATGGAGGAGTGATTAGCGCGGCTTATGGCTTTGGAGGAAGATCGGTTCCTGGCTAATTTCCATCAGCAGGTTCAGAAGGCCCATGATAAATCCTGGCATGATCAAAAAATTCGCCAAAATACCTTCGCAAAGGATGAATTGGTCCTCTTATATGATAGCCAGTTTGCAAAAAATCCAGGGAAGTTCCGGCAGCACTGGCTTGGCCCCTACACTGTTAAGGAGATCACGGATGGCGGAGCTGTTCGGCTGGCCACCCTACACGGCAATGTGCTGCCAGGCTATGTCAATGGTAGTCGGCTCAAACCATATCGGATCAAATGAATATATGGTCAGAGTAGTTGTGCAGGCACAGATGGATAACCTACCATCGCAGTGACTCAGGGTGAGTCACAAGATTGTGTTGGGGGACTGTTGGAATAGGGTCTCCTAAAAAGTTGTGATTCTGTTCCATTTTGTGTATTTTTTATTATATTTATCTAACGCAGGGGTTTTGGGGTGGGTCAAAGCCCCTAAAGCATTGTAAATGGGTCAAGGGTAGACCAAGAGTCCGCAAACCATGGTTTGCGGACCATTGGATGCGTAGGCTAAAATAGTATAAGTAGTTGAACCTTTTTGAGTTGTAAGAGAGACTAAGAATGAAAAGAGATTGATGCTAAGTGCGAACTGATAGATCTAGTTAGGGCTGTTGGGGAAGGACTCCTACTGCTGTGTGCAAGGAGATTCTCTGTCTTGCTATGTGTGGACCCTACTGTTGTATGCGCAGTTTGGGTTTTGG
This sequence comes from Pinus albicaulis, assembly GCA_034641835.2. Lineage (NCBI taxonomy): Eukaryota > Viridiplantae > Streptophyta > Pinopsida > Pinales > Pinaceae > Pinus > Pinus albicaulis. The sequence continues at coordinate 130,713 of JAXQQM020062031.1, read as the reverse complement.
GGTATTGTAAATAGATCTGAAGGATTAATGAATGCGGAAGTATCATTGAATATCTGAATCCATTGGAATTACTGTGATATGAATCTGTGATGTTTGGTTAATTAATATATGTTGTTGTGTTATTGATTTAAGCTGCGAACATACTTGTGTTACTTGTTTATGCTGCGATCTAGATCTGTTCTATTTCACTTAATGCAAAAATATCTGGAATAGTTGTGTTATCGTTATGTGAGTTTATGATCTGTTGATTACTGTGAATATCATTGGTGTTTCGCACGTTGATGCGAAGGATATTAGTAGATCTGGGTTCTGCACCATACGATCTAGTAGCTATAGAGTTGAACGCAGCTCGACTTGACTTACCTACCCTCTCCCATGATGCGGAAACCTAGTTCCAGCACCCTCCCATACAGCTTCGGGTGAGACTTTGGCCTACGCAAGCAGGTCACTGCCGAAAGGGCCAGTAGTATAGGGGTTTGTTGGCAAACCTTGAACCTCCGAACCTAGGTCAGGACCCCTCGAGCCAACAATGTTTCAAGCTATTAGCTTCAAAATTTCCTTCTTCTAAAATCAACAGGTCTAGAGCCTATTTCTTTAGATATTTGAAGACCTCTTAGATATGTCATACTCTGTAGGACTTCTTCTTCCATTTGGTAACTTCTGAAGTAGATCGAGCTCAACCTTGAACATTTGAATAGGGCTTAATGTAGTCACTAGAGACAAGGACTTGAAGGCTTCCAATATGAACTTATGGAATAGGCATATTTGAGATATCTTCCCTCAAACTAGTCCTTCACATTATTCACTGTATTAGCCTTCACATTATTCAAACTAGGATAATATTTTTTTCCCTCCTTCTGTTCACCTATTCCATTCATCACAAATGACAGACATTTGGACGAAGAGAGTAGCATTCCAATTTATAGTTCACTAGGTTTTCCCCTTCTTGTCATTTGTTCTTTGGGTACATAATTCTCCCAATGGTTCCTTGTGCTCACAATCCCACAGGTGCACATCCAACAAAGGATAAATGGAAGGAAAATTCTTATCAATTTAAGGTATAGATGGGTGCCAATTTATTTGTTTTTCTTAGAACTGACCATATTCCACTTCTTTGGCTTTCTTATCAATGTATCTATGTTAAATGTGGACAGGTGAAAAATCACTATCCCTTTTTTGACATGGTTTATAAAGGTTTTTGCATGTGGTGACACTGTATTTTCTGTTGATTCTTTCAAGTATATGATTGGAACCAACCTTAGATTGATGTCCTTATAGCTTCACAGGTCCTTATGCAAAAATGATAGCTATAAGCATGCCATTGTTTCTTTCTAGCTTCAACATTTGATTGATGACTATATTGCTTCAGGTCTGTTTTCCTTGGATCTTTCAAACTTCATGACAGTGATCAAATATATATGAGATTGGTGACTACCACATGTACTCGGTCACCACAGGATTTTAACTTTGTAAGAAGAGTACAGTACCAGTGTCACAAGGACACATATTTGAAGAAGAGATGTATTCTATCACAAAGATAGAAATATATATGCTTCAGACTTTTGGCAAGTTTATAATTCTTGACAGGGATCAACCGTATGCCCAGAAGAGGACCTTAATTAATTTGGATTGGTGCTTCTTTTTGGAGTTTCCTTTTATTTGGATTGGTTCTTCTTTTAGTCATGTTTTGTTGTTGGGAAGTTTGTGTTGCTACAACAGAAATAAAATCATGCCGTGTTTTAATGACTGGGAAGTTTATCTTGCTACAACAGCAAAGAAATAGGGTTTTGTTTTAATTATTGGGCAGTGTGTCTTTCTATAGTAGAAAGGAAATGGATCCATGTTTTAATTACTGGGAAGTATATCTTGCTACAATAACAAGGAAATGGTCATCACTAAACTTCAAATCTAGTGGCTCAACACTATTACCATCACTAACTTATCTCCCATTGACCACCAAACTAGTGGACTTATCCAACTTTGGTGTTTGTGTTAACCAACTGAAATTAGTTGTGCATTTTTCCTTTAAAATTTTGCAAAAGATAGTTGAGTCATGGAGTATTTTACACTGTAATGGTAGCATAAGAATAATTGGTATAATTTATGTTATTTTCATATATATTTGGTCTTTATATGAGATATTTCCATCACTTGAGTGTGTAACCATGCTAAGCACTAGTACAAAGACATTCCATTCTTGATATGGTAAGATTCTTGGACATGTTAATTCCTTTGTGACTTAGCATTTCCATGGTGCTTTTGATGTTTATTTCACAAGTAAAGCTTCATGGATGGTAGATCATAATAGGAATGTCAATTATGTGTACACTTAGATATGAGATTAGGATTTTCATGTTATTGGTTTTGTTCTATCATAATACCTCTCTTGTATGTACTACAAGAGTAATCACCCTATTTAATGGTTTATAATTGGGTATACACTTGATGACCCTTCCCACATGCACCATGTATTAAATGAATGCATGTATAGCAACGTATATAGGCCTCCCTTTGAGGAAAAAAATAGGACTTATTTAGAGGTAGCAGTATGAAATGATAGTTTTAGGTTTCATTTCCCTCTTTACAATCCTCTAGTGTTGACTCCCTTGGAGTAATTTCAAGCATAACCTTCCAGTCTTGTAAATGAAACCAATGGGTTTCAAACCTCCATAACACATCTAATAGAACAATGTTGTGGTCCTTTTCATTGGGTTGAAAAATAATTATAATGATTGGTCTCATTCATGCATGCATAAATCCTGGATCCTTATGTTATCGTTGAGTAAGGTGCCATTGTAGGTAGATCAGCCTTGAGGTGATAAAATAAGTTCTTTGACATATGAAAAAGTATCTAGCACCCATCAAACACAACTGAATATCACAACCATCAACTAATACCAAGTGACATATCATTGATTTCTAATACTCTGTTGAGTATCAGCTATTACCCTGGAGCAATGCCACATCAGACTATAGAAGGATTGCATTTATCCAACATTCCTTAGTCCAATATCCTTTCCATAACCATCTATCAGATTTGCAAAGTCTTCTTTAGCACTATGATCTATATCAATAGAGAAGGGTACATCACATCACTATGATTTAACTTATAGGCTCAACCTCACTAGATAAATAACTCTTTGGCATACATGATTCTCTGAAATTACTACTCTCGGCCTTGTGGTGGAATATTAAATCAAATGAGAGATATTTTAGAATGATTTACATCTGTTTTGGTTCGCTAATCTTTATTCTATCCAAAACACTCTTCAACCTCTTTGGTGAATGATATTCCTTTATTAGAAAATTGTGTGGCAAGGTATGCCACCTTCTTTGGCATGCTTGCAGGCTCTCATCTCCCAACAATCTAAAGGTATCTTCAAAATGAAGTTTTTCCTACTCCTATTTTTTTTTGTAGACATTTTTCATCGGTCTATCTTCTACTATAATCATTTGGTTAATAGTGATAATGTGAGGGCCTTGTATTTATTCCATGATCCACAAAGGTTATTAATCTCTTTTTCCATGATTCTTCTGATATATTCTACCATGGTCTCTTCACGAGTCATCCAGGAGGCTAAAGAAATAAAATTTACATCACCTAGCTGAGAGTTGGGGTCCCACACATTCATAGCAAGCAGTTTTAAATTATCCATATAAAAGTCTGCCATCTTATCCCTATCTTGAATGTTACACCTAAGGAAAAAATCAATGAATGTTTTGATGTTTTGGAAAGGAGGGGATCCTTGTTGGGCTAATAATCTAGTCTAAAATTGGCACCATTAGTATTTGATGAATAGAGAGTATGTTTGGATGTCTAGAGTGTGTCTACTAATTTTTCCAACCTTGATTTTGATCATCCAAATACATTTCTTGAAAATTTGTTAGTTTTTTTATTGATGCATGTGAAGCTGCCCCCAACAAGCCAATTTGTGAAGAAGGTAATGATACCATCTCTATTGATCTAGACCTCAAAAACTTGATGGAAAGTGTTCATCCTCACAGGATGAGCATTGATATGTAAATTCATTGGGTTGCGTCATAGTGCGATTGTAGTAGATATATGGATCTTAGATTATTGGGCTCCAAATATGTAGGGACAACTCTCTATTTTTTTACTTTGAAGAGGTTTATTTTGCTTTCTTGTTCATATCTAAAGAATATTAGGATTTAATATTTTGCTCAGGTCCTTATTTTACAGGATTCCAGGCACTGTTGTACTGTATCTAAATCCTTGGTCTCTAAACTTCAATCCAATGGAGGAATTCTCCTCGTTTTTCTATGGGTTTGCATCCCCTTTTTTTGTTGATCTTTTGGGACAAGGCTATTCTAAAGGATATCGATGGTGACTTTGGGAAGTTACTTGAAGTGGCAGAACACAAGGGATGACATTTTTTGTGTCTTGTATTTATGTTGAAGTCGAGTTGGATAAAGGTATTGTGGAGGCCATTCCTCTATAGCTGGATGAGAGGATCTTCCTCCAAGAATTGTATTACTATCAACTACCTTCCAAGTGTAATATTTGCCACAGATTTGGGGATTTTTTTAGGAATTTATAGAAGGATGCTCATTCTTCTCCTAATAAATCTTAGGGGAACAAGGAACAAAGCAATGAAGAGGATCAATCTCAATTTAGGCTAGTGATGATTAAGAAGAAAATATAATTTGTACAATCAAAGAATCAAAATCTCCCATGATTGATACGTCTAGGTCCAGTTGATTTCATGTTGTAGGAGTCTCAAAGATGTAAGAAGAAAATCATTTTGTTCAATCAAATAATCAAAAGGCTCGTAAGATTGATCCATCTATCTACACTTTATTTCATGCTTGAGTCTCAAAGACGTAAGAAGAAAAACAATTTGTACAATCAAAAAATAAAAAAGATCCCAAGATTGACCTGTCTACCTCCAGCTGATTTCATGCTCTAGGAGTCCAAAGGTGTTCAGGACAGATAAAGAAAGAGGGGATTCATTTCCTCAAATGGGCACACCCCAAGCACAAAGGCACAATGATTCAAAATGTAGTGTAAACCTCCAAGCAGGGTCCCCTATAGCAGAGGTGGAAAAATGCTATTTCAGTCACCTGATGACATCAATATATTTAGACTACCCAAGCCGAACAGTAATATGAACAACACCTCATTCATACGGTCACATAAGAAGAGAGAAGAATGGAAATAAAACGAGAAAGGGTTAGTCCTCAAAGTTATACTGAAAATAGTGCTCCCTATAGTGCACTATACTGAAAATAGTGTGTGTCTTGTAGAATGGTATTTTGGAGCAGGTTAAAAAACTTTTTAGTACTCTCAATGAAGTAGAAGTGCCATCTGAAGATGTTGTGGGTAAGTATGCAGTAGATAAGGCTCCCTGGAATCTGGACTGTAAATTCATGCTCAGAATTAGGTTGAAAAATTGGTTGGTACTTCCATTTGAAAATAAATTTTGTCAAATAACATGAGTCATAATTGTAGAATGATATAATTTGTGTCTATGTGACAATGATGAACCTATTATAGTTTTTAGATTTCTTTGGTGTGATTTTTGAGTTTTTGAATTCGGAATCTCCATAGTATGCATTTTTGCGTCTATTTTTCGGGTCTAGATCAAGACCCATAATCAGGACAAATCCTTCCAAAAAGGGAGGAGGTTAGATGCAATAAATATAAACCAAAGAAGTGCATGAGGTGAGCGTGAACCAATCAAAATTAACAAGAAAATGTAATTATTATTTTATAATTAAATTAAATTATGTTTTTTGATTAACCTATGCCAAGGCAAAATATTTCTGAAGATGTAGTACCTATGCTATAATTGTAGTACCTTATTATTTCTGAAGATGTAAACCCTTCTCTATCCGCGACAACTGACAGTGATGGAGATACAAATACACTGAATTTACGGAAGACCAAAGAATATATTTATTTCACATCGAGACACTGAAAAATGCACCTACAATCATAATTTTAGAACTACTCAGACTTTGATTGAGCCACCTATCAACTCAGGTTTTAACCCATCCTCAGATCAACTCAAATACAATGACTTGTAGAAATTATATAACTGATATGTTATACATCCGAGATTCTCCTTATCACACACTATTTGACTTCATGCACCATACAAAATCTCTTCTACCATTGATCATTAATTGCGTAAATAAAATCAATTGCATGCACACATTAAAACCATAAAAATTCACACATATGAACACAGTAATTTATGGGAAAGCTTAAAGCTGAAAACCCCCAACTATCTGTATATTATATGTCATAGAGATCATGTAACAATCATTATACAAATCTCCTCACAAGCTCTCAGTACAATCTCCAATTTCTACACACTAATCAGGCCCTGATCTTGCAAATCCATGCACCGATCTTTGCCAACCTTTAGCCTGCTTCTACTGCGCAATCACTGCTGAAGAATAGCTCTGTATGAGTTCGAATTTCCCCATCCTTGCTCACGCAATCTTCATAGGCATCTCCATCAATGTGTCGTACAAAATCATGCAACATTATAGTCACAACTGATAGTCACACTTTCTTTTTCACCTACCTCTCCACTGGGTCTCCATTGAAACTGTCCATGCACTGTAGTTAAATGATGTATTCTTTAGTTGATTAATGATTTAATAATTATTGAATTAATTAACTAATTAATTCACACCACTCTCACTAGTGTATCAATCAGTTAGACTAGATACAACTAGCTCAACTGAGTCTAAGCCGGGATTAGAGAAGCTAATCTGACTCCACCAAACTACTGTCACATGAGTTCTAGCGAAGTCTCCATGCAATAGCTCCATAACCCCTCACCCTCGGGAATAGCGCAATTCCTTCTTGTCATCTCTTTTATGCCACATCTATGCACTTAGCGAAAGTGCCCAAGAGAATAAGATAATGTTTAAGTCCAAATATTATTAAGAGCTAATAATATTAGAGCATATACATTTTTAAGTGGCCGGTCTAAAAATAGATTTTGCCCAATATGTCTAAAAATAGAAGTCCGTATTTTTCCAACGAAAAAAACCATCCACAAATAGCATCCTGCAACTCAGAGAATATGATCGACATGTCTAAAAATAAACTTTGCGCCAAAAATCATCTATGTGGGGCCCACCTAGTTTAGGTGATTATTTTCCAACTAGGATCCAGGATGATGTTTCAAGATGCCTCCTTCACTGTTTCTTTTTGCAATCTTCAACACTCCCTCTCAACAAGAAAGGACTTTCTTTGCATGCGACATGAAACTCCATGCATTTTCCCTGCAATCTTTGCAAGCGCCCTGCAACTCCATGCATCTTCTCTGCAACTCTTCCGAAACTGAAAGGCTCCAAACAACTCAATCAGTCTTAATGCATCTATCATCAAAGTCTTCAACTTCTGCTGGAACCAAATGCACATGTCTTCAAGAACCACTCCACTGTTGAACTCTACACCCATGCACTCTGCACATACTGTCAACTCTGAACCGCGCTCTAGTATCTGACACTATCACTTTGATCTGTCTGCATCAATCCAACTGATCATGCTACTTCTGCTCTATGGGCACCTCATAGCCAAGTTCAATTCATGAGATCCACACCATCTCAATGAATCCTGCCCAGAAATCTCCTCTTGGGATTACTCATGCATGTCGCCCCACCTCTCACCTGGTGGTATAGCTGCATGCACTCCCTCTGCTCATCTGGCATGAAATTTCTCTGCATGAGTGGTTTCTCCCACTCCATGATCCTCATCTTGTGGCTTCTCCACATCTCTAGGTTCACTCTTACCTTCATGCAAATCCATCTCCCTCTCAAGCTTCAATTGCATGGCTTTCTTGCACTTCCCAATAGTAGGAAGCTCTGTAGAAATCCCATATACTTCAAGTTTGTAGAGATTCTTTGCTCGAACCCCAACCTTCTTGACTTGCCCTATTTCTTTATGCCAAAGGAAAAATTTTCCTTCACTAAAGACAACATCATACCCTTTATCCTCTAACATTGCAACTGAGATTAAATTCTTCTTTAAACCTGGAACATGCACTACATCTTGTAAAAGAATGAGTTTACATGACTCCCTCTGAAAGGTAATGGTACCAATGCTGGTCACATTGTATCGTCCATTTTCACCCAACTCAACATGCAACTAGAGATCTTTCTCCACCAAGTCACTGAAAAGATTCACATCTCCCGTCATGTGAAAGGAAGCACCACTATCAAAGTACCACCCCGATCCCAATGCACTAGACACCATGCATGCGATCAATGAGAGGTCCAACTCAAATTGCGAGGCAAGAGCCTCACCAGCTGTAGCTCTAGCAGCCTGCTTGTTCTTCTTCTTCTGTGGACAGTGCGTGGCGAAATGCCCATGCTCGTGACAGTGAAAACACTTCACTTTGGACATGTCATGCTCTTTGCCATCCGCACCAAATTGAGAAGGATTTTTCTTCCCCTTCCCTTTCCTTGCTTTGGAAGCCAAAGTGAAATCCTCTTCATTATCATTATTTGATGAAGATCCATCCCTAGTATCCCGCCTTATCTTCTCCTGCACAAGATCCGACCAAATTCGCTCCCTTCCTGGTAGTTTCTCCCGACCATTGATAGTGTCCTGATAGGAATGCCAACTCTTCGGAAGCCCAAGGAGAGCCAAGCTCACCAATTCCTCGTCATCCACACTAACTCCTACACTCCCAAGCACATTCCTGCAGTTGAAAAAATTTGTCAAGTATACCGGAATAGTGTCATTCTTCTCCATTTTTATTTTCCTGAGCTTGTCTTTAAGCACCAACTTCCTCTGGTCACTTCTGCTTTGGAAAAATTCTGTCAAAGCCTTCCACATCAAGAATGGAGTGGATTTACCATGAAGGCTGGACACAATTTGATCCTTCACACCTTCCAACAGAATCCTTCGACACCTTGCTACCTTCTTTTTCCATGTGTCAAGCGCAGCTACATCGCTAGAACCTGGTTCAGGAATATCAACATCTATGAACTCCTTCAACCCATTATCCTCCAGCACCGCCTCCATCCTATCCTTCCATGAAATATAATTTGATCTTCCCTCAAGGGCATACTCCAATTGCAATCCACTAAAAGACATCTCAACAAGAGCACCAAGAAAACATTATAGCAAATTCGGAATTCACCAGCACAAAACAACCGCTTCAATATGCAATTGCTCCAATGATCAATATCGCTGCGATACCATGTAGAAGTGATATAAGCTGATATGTTATATACATCCTATATTCTCCTTATTCACACACTATTTGACTGTATGCAATACAGTATCTTACTGCCATTGATCCTCAATTAGAAAATAAAATCAATTGCATGCACACATTAAAACCATAAAAATTCACACATATGAACACAGTAATTTATGGGAAAGCTTAAAGGCGAAAACCCCCAACTATTTGTATATTATATGTCATAGAGATCATGTAAAAATCATTATACAGATCTCCTCACAAATCTCTTAGTACAATCTCCAATTGCTACACACTAATCAGGCCCGATCTTGCAAATCCATGCACCGATCTTTGCCAGCCTTTAGTCTGCCTCTACTGCGCAATCACTGCTGAAGAATGGCTCTGGATGAGTTTGAATTGCCCCAGAATTTCTCACACAATATTCATAGGCATCTCCATCAATGTGTGGTGCAAAATCATGCAACACTATAGTCACAACTGATAGTCACACTGCTCTTTCACCTACCTCTCCACTGGTCTCCACTGAAACTGTCCATGCACTGTAGTTAACTGATGTATTCTTTATATTATTAATGAGTTAATAATTAGTGAATTAATTAATAATTAATTCACACCACTCTCACTAGTGTATCAATCAGTTAGACTAGATACAACTAGCTCAACTATGTTTAACTTAGTTAAACTAAACACAACTCCATCAACTACCTCAATAACTCCACCAAAAGTTGTCAAATGAGTTCTAACTGAAGTATCCATGCAATAGCTCCACTTAACCCTCGGGAATAGTGTAATTCCTTCTGTCAGCTCCTGTGCCACATCTGTGCACTTAACTGAAGTGCTCCAAGAGAATAAGATAATGTTTATAGTCCAAATATTATTAAGAGCTAATAATATTTAACATATCTATTTTTAGACTGGCAATCTAAAAATAGATTCCGCCCAATATGTCTAAAAATAGAAGTCCATCTATTTTTCCAACTTGACCAACCATCCACAAATAGCATCCTGCAACTCATAGAATATGATCGACATGTCTAAAAATAGACTTTGCGACAAAAATCACCTGTGTGGGCCCCACCTAGTTTAGGTGATCACTTTCCAACTAGGATCAGGAATGATGTTTCAGGATGCCTCCTTCACTATTTCTTGTTGCAATCTTCAACATGACTCATTTTTCAACTCAGATTGACTCGGGACAATTAGGATCAAATGACTCAGATTTTGACTTATTTTTTACTATGGCTAAGGTTCATGCTTTAATTCTCATCCTGGTGACTGGTTTTATTCCTATGTGTGTGGATACATGTTTTGCACTTCTTTCTGGGATCACTTGCAATGCCCCTCACCATTTAATCATTACCAGTTACCCTTGGGTTAAAAATTTGGTTTTTTTTGCTTCTCTGCATGCTTGGAACTAGAGGCAGGGGTAGAAAGCTTTTTAGAAATAATTAATGTTTAAAAGTTTCTAGGATCTATGTTTCCCTAGTTTCTGCAAATTAGATGTCTACAATGGCTCATCCTGTAAAAGATACAGGGCCATAAATTTGTTCCATACACAGGTGAGGATTGTGGTATGATGTCCATTAAGTTTAGATAAAGACAGTATAATGGAAAATACCTTTCCAAAACCTCATTGCTACAGGTTCTATAGCAACGTAGGGGGTAGATACTTGCTCAAAGAGTACGAATAATTAGAGTAATTTTAGACCTTAGTATGTAAAATTATGATATCATTGTAAATTTATAGTCAAGGGAACAATTGTGCATTCATCTTTGGGTCAACCTTTATACTAACTCTACTCTATTCAGATGATACTATTACTTGTGTGTATTGTTCTATTACTTTTGTGCATTGCTTTTTTCCTTTTTGTATATTATATATTTCTTCAAACTATTTGAGATTATTTGAATCGAAACTACAATGATGAAGATTGGGGTCATAGTTTATAGATTACACATATTTGGAGTATTCTTAGGGATAGCATTCATTGATCAGTTATATTGTGGACCTAAAATCGGCTATTTAAGTCAGCCAATAGTTGAGAGTGTTATAACACTCTATAAATATTCCGTTAGGAGTTTCATTATGCGTTTGTGTGTGTCAAAATCTGCAATTAGAATCTCATCACTAGTGAATGTATAAATGCTTGCAGTGGATGTGTCTTTGATAATATTGAATTACTTAGCATTTTATACTATGCTATTTTCTAATTTGTTATTGAAATATGGAAAATTGAATAAATGATTTTCCCTAAGAGTTGTTATACTAGAGGTTTATGCATAAAACCTTCACAAGGGTCATCACGCTCTGACTCTGTCTGTAGAGAAGATGTTTGTCTTTGTAGGATGAGAATTTACTTGTGTTGGGAATTATGATGCACAAATATACAGAGTTAATTGTGGAAATATTACATTTCTTTATGATCTAGCACCTCAAATTATATGACATAGTTGTGCACTGTATTGTTATTTTTGTAGGCTAATGCCCCAAGAATTAAGATCAACCTGCACTAGGAAGTGATCTCCTTGTATAATGGCATTTTGTATTCAAACTGCACCATGTAGTTAATGAAAATGTCCAGTGAGAGGTGGAGTGCAAATGTGTCAAGGAGGTTTTTTAAATGACTGTCAACAATGTATCATGGAAAGGCTTCTGCAACAGCAGGGCTGCTAAGTAGTGAATCCCTTGAGATTGAGCTTTCTGATTATCAAAGATTGCCAAGTGGTGACATTGAAAATCCTTCGGACCTTCTTAAGGGTACACAAGCCTCGTGATTGCTTTACAGGTTAATTTTTCCCTCATTGCAAATACTTTGATTGCATTTTAAATTCTTTCATATGCATGTCTATTCATTTAAGAATGCAAAGGGAAATTTTAAAGTGCTCCTAATAAATTCCAATTCTTTTAGGTTGTTTCATTGCCATCTTGAAACACATACATATGTACATATACAATGTGTGTGTGTGTGTGTTTAAAGAGGAGAGAGAGAGATTTATATTTAAAAGAACCCACATATTCTCCCACTCAAGGGTTCTGACCTTGGGTCTTACCAATGATAAAAGTGTGATTATTGTACAAGTTGTTATAAGTAACAAATTTCTTTGTTTTTAAAGTTGAAATTCATGGGTTTTCTTATTATTTTGTTTGTTTTTACCTAGTATGGTGAGAAAAATATTTATTGACATTCTTGAGTGCACGTTACTACATAAACTGATTATATATTGATGAAATCTAAATTGTGATCACATATAAAGGATATTAGGTGTTTTTATTGTTAGTTCTAGCATGTTGAAAGTTCTTATGATTTATAGATGTGGGGTTTCAAGAAATTTGCTTTCTTTCATCCAATTTGTATTATATGGGATTTGGAATGTAGTATTTTGCAAGCATTTAGCCTTAAATACGTAGCTCCTGAAATTGTCCTTATGTTCGCATCCAGATTGGGCAAATATGACAAATAAATTGTGTACTTGTCTATTAAATAAAGAACAAATTCAAGAAATTAAAAAAAAAAAAAATTATGTTGATGGATTATTCTTTGTTTGAGATGTTTGGATATCTATCAGATCTTGTTAATGATGCAATATTTGATATAATCAATTTTTCATTGTTAGTGCAATCTCATGGCATACATAGACGAAAATATCAATCTGATTGTGAGTGCCATGCATGCAAAATTTCAAAAAATAGCCAAAAATATAAAAAATGCCTGTAAGTGATGAGAATTTGGAAGGGAATTCTACATTTTGTTGGAAATCTCTAAAATTGCCATGCAATTCCATGTCAATAATGGAGTAAAAAATTAAAATGTACAAATCAAGTTGTAGGTATGGAAAAATTGTCTCATCCAAATAGAGGTCTTACTGTCATGCAATATGACAACATTACTGGATATTAACAGTGATTTTTTGTAATGTATGGACTTCTATAGAATTGAAAGAAATTGATGGGTTCACCCATGTGTCTATTGTGGATACTTCAGTGTTTGAAAGGTTTTTAGTTTCATTAAGCCATTTATTTGGCAACATGCATTGTGAACTAGCTTAGTGTGTTGACATGGGCTTTTTAAAACCAATGAATTTTCATTCTTCCTTGTAGGTAATTTCATTGAAATTGGCCTTTCGTCTTTCATTTTGATCTCTAGATTTACTAGTTATGGGAATATGGTTATTTTCTAATGACATACTTTGGATTTTGTGTATGCAGGATTTTCATTTAAAAAATAACATCTTGCAGTTTTCAGGTTATGTATGGGGTGACAATGAGATATTCCCTTTCAGCTTCTATATAGTTAGTGAATTCCAGTACATTTCTCTATGTTCTGATTTTAAGATTTATTTGTTAGCATGGAAGTTTGAGTACATGTTTTTATATTGCCTCCCTGGATAGAATGTTTGTGTAGAATGGGTTTTTTTTGAACTTGTGAATTGTAACTGAGGTAGATGCTAGTTTTGTACCATTACATACTATTTGTTGCACAAGTTGAGGACATTGCTTGCATAATGTGAAAGGTTATACATCTCAATAGAAGTGTGGAGAGTGTTATTTAGTGGCATGTGGGGTTATTTCATTGTGCCTGAAGTTATATTACCTAGGCTAAACAGTGACTTTAGTCCTACTGCATTTGAACTACAAGTATTTAGTCCTCTTTTAACAATATTTTTCCCTAAATCAGGATCAGTTGGTCACAATATTTCCAACATGTTTTTATCTCAAAACATAAGCACAATGTTTTAGAAGATCTGCAAGAAACACTATCAGTTTACCCATATAGTTTCTTTTTCTAAGACAGAAAAAAGGAGTTGGTATGTCATAACTGATAATACTGAATATGTTGGAACCAAAAACAAAGTAAATGTTTTGAGTAGCTGCTATAAAAAGGCATCAAGAAAAGGGTACAAAAGTTTGAATGCTCAGTTTGAAAGATTGCCGTGGAGAATCCAATTGAATCCTGCCTTTACCATAAGGTGATAGCAATCACATAAGGTTGGAAGATTGTCAAGATGGGTTTGTTGGAATTCTACTTGCAAAATGAGGAAGATCCAGATTTGGGGATGAATATAAGCCAAGATACAATGCATAAGCAGGTTAACATCCTATAGAGCCAGCAAGCATTGCAGCTGTCAGAGTGCCTTCGGGGATAGTGCTAGACCGGTATGTGATCTTTAAATTTGGTATTACTTATCTGTAGAACTATCGAGTTGTAACATTTAAAATTTTTCATTTGTTAGGGGTGGGGGGGATCTGAATTATTATTTTTGTTAGGAGGGTTTACTGGAGTGTATTAACACTTCAACTTAGTTTATAAGTGATAAAATTTAGTATCCTCGTTACTATATTAGTTCCATGTGACCAACATACCATTTAGATATCGTTAGGCCACAGGTGTTAGGTGGTTACCATTCATGGATTTGGTGGAAATAATTTTTTTTTTTAATATTTTTTTGTTGTCGTCGGTATTCCGACGGCTAGGTTTTTTAAAAAATATTTGTTTGCCGTCGGTAATCCGATGTTTTGAACCATCACTATAGTGACACCTAGGTTTTTTTTAAATTTATTTTCGTCTGTAATCCAACGTTTCTACATGTCGCTATAGCGACACCTAGTTTTTTTTTAATTTATTTGCGTTGTTGTTACGACGTTTACTATTTTATTATTAAAAATTATTTCCGTCGATCTTCCGACGTTTTAAAAATTTCTTCGATCTGCTGAAATTCTAAAACTTTCGTTCTAGCGACGAGTCAAGGCGTTGGACTAGCGACATTTTCCAGTGCCAAAGCGTGGTTTGTCCTCACATCAAGTTTCCGACACTTGGTTAGGGCGTCAAACTAGCGATGTTTACAAACGTCGGTATAGTGACAAGTCATTGAACTTCGGAAGTGCGATAGAAATAAAAAAATTAGTAACTATCCTTGCTATACCGACGTTTCAGACAAGTGTCAGAAGTCTGACGTGAAGAGAAACCACATTTTGCCCCAAAGAAAACCGTCGCTCTTAGGCCGCCTATATGTCGCAAGAGCGACATTTTTACCGTTGGAATTTGGGGCAAATGTGCTAGTTCCATAGGACCTTAGTCCAGGATCAAAGGCCAAAGACAAACCCACCATTGGTCTGGTAGGGCGGTCACATGAGATGTTTAGGGTTCAAGTTTACCCGACGATTAGCCTAATAGCAATTTCGCAACTGTTTCCGACTATTGCATTCACATGTCGGGTTTATATGCCACGGTTATCCCATCCGCCGACGGTTCGTGCTCCAAGTTAATGTGACCACGGATTTTGTGGTGACATGTGCTCAACATAAATAACCACCAACTTAATGTTGTGGCGCGCCCCAAAGTTGGGGGTTTTCACCAATTTAACTTCAGCTAAGTGAAGTTCCTCCATTTTTAGTGGAGGGTTTTAGGGGTCACTGGAAAAAAATTGAATAGGCTCTATCTTGAGCTAGATTGGACCATTCTAAGAGTGTGAATAGTCAATTTCGACTTTCTTGGACATGTGATCAAATTTGGATCAAGGACCTAAGTGATAGCTCAAAATTCAAAGTGTTCAAAAGAGTGTCAAGCCTGAGCATCTGGATAGATCTCATCTTCCTGATTCCGGTGCCATGAACGATTCGAAAAACCGACACCATATGAAGAAGTGATCGTGATTTGAAAAATTCTAGTAAACTACAATTTTTTACCTTTGACCAAGTTTGACTGGGCATTTGAATGTTCAACAAAAAGAATATTCCAAGGAATATTCTTGGAATATTCCTCAAAATATTCCCTGGAATATTCCTTCTATGTTTCAGACATTATGGAACTAATGGTGTGGTTTGCAGAGCCTAAAGAGGACTTTTGAAAGCTAAGTTTCTTTAGAGAATTTCTAGGGGCCACGAGGACCATCAAGTGGTAGCATGAGAATGAGGCCTAGCCAGGGCATTCAGTATCCATTCTCAGCAAACCAATAATCATTTCTCAGTATTTTGATACTTATGAATCCATTGATGGAGTTTTTAAAAGATTTTGAGGACTTCTGAAAGTTGATATGCTTCAGAAAAAAATTTAGTGACCTCAGAGCCAAGGGGTGCCACCAGGTGTTGGAGGCGAAACCGGAGCAGCCGAAGGCCAATTTCTGCAAGTGAATAGTCTATTCTGACTATTTTGGAAATTTTGAGTCCAATTAAAGGATTTTCAGAGACATTTGAATAATTCTGAAGGTCGAAGAGCCACAGGGAAGTTTCAGGCAGCCTAGGACCAACAGTGGATGGAGGCCTAGATTGGGGAGCCAATGCTCATTGGGAGAAAAATATTAGTCTATTTTGGAGGTATTATATGTGTTGGAGACAGTAGGTATGTTTTCATAGAAAATTATTTCTTAAAGGGTTAGTGCCACAGAGAAGCTTAGGGAAGCTTAAGGCACCAACAGCAGAAATCAAGTCTAAGGGGACCTAGATCTTTCTTCAGAGTGATGATAGCCATGATCGGGGGTATGATGATATTCTAAACCCAATGGTACAGCCCAAATAACAATTGGAGTTAATTATTTACTTGTAAAATAACTTATACATCATAATCCCAAAGAGCCAAGTCAATTTGACAAGAGCTCAAGGAGACATAGAACACGATATTCGGGTGAACTCCTCTGTTAAATTTGTTGTTAAGTGTTGATGCTTATTTGTTGCATTATATGGTTGTTGCACATGTTTAATATCATCAAAAAAAATGGTCTTAAATCACTTAAACAGTTAAAAAACATACACCTGTTTCAAGTATAAAATTCTGCACAAGTTATGTATAAGCACGATCATTTATTTGTTTAACTGAGTGGGAGGTGCTTGCACATATGCATTTCAAGTAATCCACGCATTTTCATATCACCATGTACCCACGCTTTTGGATGTTTTCAGCAGTCAAGATGTGTTTTTGGGCTAGCAACCAAGAGAAATAATTTACTTTAGGGATGGCATTTGGATTCCATATCTTATTTGAGAGGGCTGATTTTGGGGGAGTTTGTTCCTCAAATAAAAGTTTCTCATACCCTACTTTGACTGTATAGTTCGCATTCTTCTATCCCCACGTATCCTTTATAGATTGTGCTATTGGCGCACTGCCTTTGATTTTTCTCAAACAAATTTCTTTCTCTTGAATAAGATTTTCTAGAATATTGTCCATCCTCCACCCTGCCCAATTACCAATAGTGTCCCAGTCATAAATATGGGAAAGGAATTCCACCCCATTTTGGACCAAGTGAACTTGCAGTAAAGAGACATTAGGGTCTTCTCCAATAGGGCTATTATCTAGGATTTTTTCCTTACGGATATTTTTTGTATCTCCATTTCCCATAATTCTTTCTAAATGGTCCTTGATAAGCCTAGAGGAGGTATATAAGAGATTCCATATAGGGGAGCCATAAGAGGTTGTTGTGTTGTCTTCCCAATCCTCCTGTATGTCCATATATTTGGCCCTAATTACTTGAACCCACCACTCATCTCTGCTTGTTTCCAATATCCACCATAACTTAGCTCCCATTGCAATGTTGGCCAGCTCCAGATCCTGAATTCCTAGACCCCCATGCAACTTAGGCATTCTAATTGTTTTCCAATTTACAAGATGGAATTTTTGTTCTCTTGCTTCCCTCCCTCCCATAGGAATTTCCAGATATATATACCTATCTACTTAAGAACAAATTTGGGAGCCTGAAGCATCAAGAACTAATATAGCGGGAGAGAGGATAGAGTAGTATTTAGAATCATTCTCGTAGCGATATTTAGCCAAATTCCCGCCAATTTATGATCTTTGTTTTTATTTTGTCCATAATCTTCTGCCATGCATTTGACATTGATATTTTGAGGAATATGGGAATCCCAAGGTATTTAAAGTCTTTCCATTCACATATAGCTTTAAAGCCCAGCATTTCTTCTATACCTTTCACTTTTGGGGGAGAAATATTCCAAGTGAATACCTGACTTTTTTTGTTATTTTTGGCCCCTCCAAATGCTTTTTGGAATATGTCTAAATTCATTTTAAACCTTCTGGAAATCACCTAAGAGGCTCCACCTAAAAAAATTGTATCATCTGAAAATTGACCATGGTTAATGCTTTTTACTCCGCTAAATCTGATCCCTAGAAGCCACAGCGAGAGACGGTCTAGTTCCAAACGTCGGCTAAGAGCCTCTCTCACTATGATATACAAGAAAGGGGAGAGGGGGAACCCTTGGCACAACCCTATAGAATCCTTGAATAACCCCACTACCCTTCCATTTATCAGAGGAGAAATCAAATGGGAGGATATACACAAATCTATCCATCTTATAAACTTCAGGTCAAATCCCATTTTTCCCATAACTTTGGAAAGGAATCCATGAAGAACCCTATCAAAAGTGTTTTCCATATCTAATTTGATTACCATATCCTAATATCATCTTCTCATACTTGAGTCAGTTTCTCCTTGCATTAAAATAATGTTGTCAAATATTTGGCAGTCAGGCACATATCCCCCTTGGTTAATTGAGATCAATTTTGGAAGAAGGTCTTTAAGTCTGGTGGACAGGATTTTTGAGATGACCTTGTAGGAAACATTGTAGAGAGAAATAGGTCTAAATCGAGCAAAGGAGGAAGGGTTAGTCTCTTTGGGGATGAGGGAAAAAAAGGAGGAATTAATGTTGGCCCCTATGATGATATTTTTCAGAGAGTGGCCTATCATTCTGTAAAAGTATTGGTGGATAACATCCCAAAAGGATTGGTAAAATCTAGCAAAGAAGCCATCCGGGTGAGGGGATTTGTCGAGGGAAAGGGAGAAGACCGTATTCATAATGTCCTCAGTGGATGGGGGAGAGATGAGGTTCATGTTCATATCCGGAGTGACAAACTCTTACATATCATTTAGAAAAAAGTCCTCTGTAATATTCCAAAATGGAAAAGGCAGGAATATACAACATATGTAGCATTCCAAATAAATCAAAATAGGAACATAGCACTAAAATATGGAAAATGCCGGAAATATGCTACAACATAATCTATAAGTAGAAATAGCTGGGTCATATCATTATAATCAAAAACAAAATAAAGTACACAGTGCTCAATAATGAATGCACTCAAGCCACAAGATGGTTGAAATACACTAAAGAAAACTAGTATTGGAAATGTGTGCTTCTACTGCTGATGCTGCTAGAAACTATTGCTACTGGGAAGAAGAACATTGTGCCAAAGGTTTTTGGAGTGCTTAGAATGATCTAGGATTTTAACCATGGATTCTACTCAAAAAACCCAGAAAACCCCAGAAATGGTTTGGCTAGATTTTAACTTTGGATTTTTGGCCCTTTTTGGGTTGCACACTGCACCCCTGCTGGCTGAGTTACGCACTCCATGGAGACAACTGCTGATATGGGGCCGAAAGAATGATATAGCAGCTGCAACAACACCCAATCAACTCAATACATGAAGGGTTTGTCCCTTCTCTTGATCTCCAAGCTACAAGCTTGAGATCTAGTTCCTCCTTCTTCTGCTCAAGTTGCAGCTGCACACTACACAACTAGTGGACTGAAATGCATTGTCAAGAGGGCTGAAGTTGTAGCCTACTGCTAGATGATGGAATATATCTCATAGCTGATGGAAATGATCTCTCCAAAGTGAGGGAAATACCCCTCATAGGATTCCAAGCTGAAATACTTGGAACTTCCTTCCTCCCTTAGATCTTCCTAACTGGACTGTGCAATTCCTAAAGGAACTGTTGTTGCATGGAGGTGTATAAATGATGACCTAAAGCTGGATGTAGCAATTTTTATCTCAAAAGACTGAAATGAATCACAATATGAAAGGGATGATCCCTCCACCGGTTCCTTAGCTAAAATGCTAAGAACTACCTCCTCCTCTCAAACCCTAAGATAGGAATTACGTAATTCCTTAATTTGTATGTGCATAAGAGAGGGATTGAATGTGGCACCAATTCTGGATGATAAATGGCTGCTCAAAATAACCTTCCCAGATTAGGCACTCGAAGTCCCATGTGGGCAAGGGTGGGATTCCCGCTTGGGAACACCTTTGTGCTAAACAACACAACAGACTTAGCTAAACAGCTAAAGCATGCAAAGAATGTCAAACTTAAATACAATATCAAATTCCAGAATAATTTTCTTTGCTTCCCTCATCTTCCTTATATGGTTGTGAGCCTTCCCTACCCTTAGCCCACCTCATAACTGCACTGCACATGTGGCCACTAGTATCCATGAAGACTGTGTTGTCTCTCCATGATCTCCATCATCTCTGCATTTAGTTTCCACTCTCTCCATCATGTGTGCATTAAATGCACCACTTCCTCCTCTATTTCATCATTAGTGCTCTATGATATTACTTTTATTGCACTATGATATTACTTTGACTCCTCCACTATCTCCATTATCTTATCATTAATGTTGCATGATCTCCACTCTTCTTTCATTAAGAAGCTGCTCTACTACTCCATAATGTAGATCCATTATCTAATTATCCACATACACACACCAAAAGTGGATTTTATTCATCTATGGGGTTTATGGGTCCCCCCACCCTTTTATTTACTTAATTAATTAAGAAAATAAATAACTCTAATAATCCAATTATTTGGTGGAAAATTGGGAATATTACAATCCTCCCTGCCAAATGTTGCTTGTCCTCAAGCAACTGCAAAAGTAGATGCTACAATAATCTTCCTCCCTGCCAAATGTTGCTTGTCCTCAAGCAACTGCAAAAGTAGATGCTACAATAATCTTCCTCCCTCCAAATGGCATCCTCATATGGAAGGTCTCCCCATCTGCTCCAATGTGTTATGAATGCCCAGATCCATAGTTGCCTCTCTAGAATTTCTAGAATGGCCTCCAACTGAATAGTTAGATGCCTCTCCTAATCAATAAGTCCCCAAGTGGAAACCATATGATGTCCAAGGATATCCTCTATGCATGAGATATATGAAATGAAGTGGTTCCTTCCCCAAAAGGAAAGTCCCAAATCATGAACTATCTCTCCAACCCATGCATCATGGAGTAATATGTATCTCTCAATGCTCCAATCCTTGGCCTTGTTGGCCCTGCTTTATCATCTCAACACTGTGCAAAATAGGACATAGAGATATATGGGTTGACATGTGAAATGTCGAACCATACTCTCTCAACAATAGCCACCGCAACAATGCCTATTTCTACCATACCACCCCATCATCATACCAAGTATGGTGGCCATAATCTCCTAACAGAATCCAATGTAGTAAGGCCTCCTATTTCCATCCTCCCTCCTCATCATGCAAAGTATGGGAGAAAGTCAACCCATACTCTCCCAAGAGTAACCAAAGAAGTAATGAATCTTGCTACCACCTGACATCATCATCATGTAGGCCATGGAGCAACAACATATTTATTGACATGTATAATGTCACATCAACCCAACACAACCAAGATCCCTACTGCCACATCATGTGAGTGCCATGCAATTGACATAGGATATGTCATGTTATGTCCAAACTCTCTCAAGAGTATCCAGCGTAGCCATTCCTCCTGCTGCTACATCTCACCAGTAATATGAAAAACATGGATCATACAAATATGAGATGTTGGGTGGTAACCATACTCACCCATAAGTAACCAATGCAACTATGCTTCTTGTTGAACCGTGTCAGAGATCTGCAAGTAGCTCACCAACCACTTGCTTATCATCCTCATCCATCCATCCAACTGTGGGTGATGACTCCTATCATGCTCCTACTTGGTCCCCAATCTGATGACTATCTTTGCACTCCATGATATGTTGAAGTGCACCCTCCTTGAGGTTTCTCCATGAAAACCTCTCATCAATGACCCAGTAGAATCCATGAGATTTTGAATATGTTGTAGGTAGAAACTTCTCTTTGAGATGTGAGATGCTCGTCAAGAAGGCTTCATCCTGATAATGGAAAATACTATCCATCATAATATGTCTACCTTCTATTATTAGTCTCTCTAATTATTCATAAGCTAAGCGGTTATCAAAATGCTCTAAGAATAGTTGGGCCCCCAACTCATCACTGCTCCTCAGTGACAGCGCTGATGATCTCCATGATGGTGCATCTGTTGTCTCATGGCCATACACAATGTTGAACTCATAGCCCTTCATTATACTGATTAGGACTATGCTCATCCCATCCTCCGAAACTCCACACTTCAACACAAAGTGTTGTGTGTAGCTCAATAATGAACAACTGGGATGGCTATACTACTCCTCCTTGAGCAAGCCAAGGGTCCTCTACGCAGTGATAGTTTGCTGCTCCAAATCAGCAAGGTGCTCTAACCCTTGGTTATGCAATTTCCTTGATGGCATGATCCCACAAATCTCAAACTGAGGTGTTGCAATAATAGGGAATAGAAATGTTTGCAAACCTTGGATCAACTGAAACTTGGGAATATCTTACAAAGCTACAAGAGTTCCTTCAACCGGTGCAATGGCTTCTCCAACTGTTGGGGATGATGATGGCTACTCCTCTACTGCTACACCAGCGCTGGTATTTTCCTTCTCTTCCTCATTCATCTCTTGAATCATGCATGGGAATCTCAATGTCAAGTGCTCAAGACCATCTTGCAAAGATGTAAGTGCTCCTTCACCTGATGTAAGTACTTCTAGAGCTGATGGTGGAGGTAGGGGTTCCTCTTCCAGAGTAATAATGAGGACATCTTCCTTTGGCTCCTCATGTACTATCTCAACAATGATGGGAGATGTCTCAATGCGGTATGTCTCTGATTTCTTCCAAGAAAACTTCTTCTTCATTCTCTGAATGAAATATGCATAAGTAGACACTTTCATATGTGATAGATGACTAAACCACCAATCTTTGGCTTCACCCTATAGGCTTAGCGCTACAATATCCACAGCCTCTCTTTCTGCTACAAGATATAGCTGAAATAATATAACTAAATCTTCCCTCCAAGCCCTCAACGTGCTTGTGGGAGATCCATCAAATGTAGGTAAGAAGAATATATGCCTCTTTCTTCTATTGTTGTTGTGGGATTTCCTCTCCTCTTTGAGTTGCAAAAATAGTTGGAGAGTTAGATTCTCCTTGAATGCTCTAGGCTATGATTTGTACTCTGCCAAATATTTACTTAGAGTCTCATACTCCATGTTTCCTCCATCTCCATGCCATTCACTTTCCTCTTCAAAGAAAGTGGACATAGTAGATTGTTGTGAAGCTCTATGCATGGTCGGTCGTTTATTTTGTTGATAGGAAGTGCTTGGACCTTCCTCATTCTGAAACCCTCTTTAATTTTCTCTTTGCATTCCCTTATCATTTCTTTAGTCTTTGTGGAGAGATCCTGCATAGATCTAAAGAGAAGTGTGGCAAAAATCAATCCTTCCGCCATTGTAGACTTCTTCTTTTTCTGCTTCTTCTTCTTATTCTTCTGATGTCATGAAATTCCCACAAGTTGAGCCAAAGATCATGCTTTGATACCACTATAATATTCCAAAATGGAAAAGATAGGAATATAGAACAGATGCAGCATTCCAAATAAATCAAAACAGGAACATAACACTAAAATCTAGAAAATGTAGGAAATATGTTGCAACTGAAAATTACATTAAGACATCATAATCTATGAGTAGAAATAGTTGCGTCATATAATTTTATTCAACAACAAAATAAAGTACATAGTTCTCCAAAAGGAATGCACTCAAGCCACAAGATGGTTGAAATACACTAAAGAAAACTAGTACTGGAAATGTGTGCCGCTACTGTTGTTACTGCTGCTGCTGGAAACTATTACTACTGGGAAGAAGAACCATGTGCAGGAGGCTATTTAAGTGCTCAGAATGATTCGAGATTTTAACCATGGATTCTAATAAAAAAACCCAGGAAAACCCAGAAATTTTTTGGCCAGATTTTGACTTCGTATTTTCGACCCTTTTTGGGTTGCACACTACACCCCTGTTGGTTGAGTTACGCACTCCCTAGAGAAAAATGCTGATATGGGGCTGAAATAATGATTTATCAGCTGCAACAAAACCCAATCAACTCAATACATGAAGGGTTTGTCCCTTCTCTTGATCTCCAAGCTAGAAGCTTGAGATCTAGCTCCTCCTTCCTCTGCTCAAGTTGGAACTGCACACTGCACAACTGCTGGACTGAAATGTGTTTTCAAGAGGGCTGAAGCTATAGCCTGCTACTAGATGATGGAATATAGCTCACAAATTATGGAAATTATCTCTCCAAAGTGAGGGAAAGACCCCTCACATGATTCCAATTTGAAATACTTGGAACTTCCTTCCTCTCTTATATATGCCTGACTGGACTTCGCAATTCCTGAAGGAACTGCTGATGCATGGAGGTGTGGAAATGATGGCCTAAAGCCGGATGTAGCAATTTTGATCTTGGAAGACTGAAATGAAGCATAAGATTAAAGGGATTATCCCTCCATCGGATCCTTAGCTGAAATGCTAAGAACTACCTCCCCCTCTCAAACCCTAAGACAGGAATTGTGTAATTCCTGAAGATGTATGTCCAGAAGAAGGGGTTGAATGTGGCACCAATGCCAGATGATCAATGGCTGCTCAAAATAACCTTCCCAGAGTAGGCACTCGAAGTCCCTCATGGTCAAGGGTGGGAAACCTACTCGGGAACACTCATGTGCTAAACAACACAACAAACTTAGCTAAACAGCTGAAGCATGCAAAGAATGTCAAACGAAAATACAATATCAAATTTGAGACTGATTTTCTTTGCTACCCTCATCTTCCTTATATGGTTTTGAGCCTTCCCTAGCCTTGCCCCACCTCATAACTGCGCTGCATATGTGGCCACTAGTCTCCATGAAGACTATGTTGTCTCTCATGATCTCCATCATCTCTGCATTTAGTTTCCACTCTCTCTATCATGTGTGAATTAAATGCACCACTTCCTCCTATATTTCATCATTAGTGCTCTATGTTCTTACTTTTATTGCACTATGATCTTACTTTTACTCCTCCACTATATCCATGATCTTATCATTAATGTGGCATGATCTCCACTCTTCTTTTATTAAGAAGTTTCTATGCTCTTCCATAATGTAGATCCAATATCTAATTATCCACATACACACACCAAAAGTGGATTTTATTCATCTAAGGGGTTTATGGGTCCCTCCATCCTTTTATTTACTTAATTAGTTAAGAAAAGAAAGAAATCTAATATTCCAATTATCTGGTGGAAAATTGGGAATATTACATCCTAGCGGGCAGGATCACCCACCTGTTCTGCCTAATACAAACTATTGAAGTGAACCACAACAACCCGTTTTATTTCTTCAAAATTCATTAACACCTTTCCCTCATGATGAATTTGTGCAATATTGTTTTTGCTTTCTCTGTATTTCGCCTGCTTATGGAAAAACTTAGTATTCTTATCTTCTATTTTTATCCAGTCATTTATGGACTTTAGGTGCCATTATTCTTCCTCTCTCCTCAGATGATTATGCATATATTTAGAGGTTTTTGCATCTTTTACCAAGTCTAAAGCATTGACTGGAGCTAATTTCATTTTTCCTTGGACAAAGGCCAGCTGATTTTTTGTTTCGATAATATCCATTTGCCTGCCATTTTCACTCTTTTTTATTCATGACTTGATGTTCATTTTGAGCCTTTTAATCTTGAATTCTCCAATAGATGTGGGACTTCCATCTATCCACCCAACCCAGGAGTCCAATAACAAAGGAGAAAATCCATCAGTATCAACCCAAATAGGAGAGTATTTAAAAGGGATGGGACCAAGGTTAATAGAGGGAGAGACCAATAAAAAAATGGGACAGTGATCAGAGCCACAACAAGGGAGAATGGAGGAATTTATGCATAGGTTTTGTAGGAGTAAAATATCTGAAGCTAGAAACCTATCAAGCCTCACCGCAATATGACCAAGGCCAATACATTTGTTGTTCCATGTATAGAGTAATTTCTTGGGTTTCACATCAAACATGTTGAGGTTTAGGATAAGGTCTTCCATGTCTTCTTGGAAGGCATCTCTTACTATGTAGCCTCCTCTTTTTTCATTTTTCCCAAGAGTGGTATTGAAGTCTCATCCAAAGATGCAGTTGGCCCCATATTCAATGTATTTTAACTCCCAAAGAGATTTCCAACCATCATGTTTTTCTCTACTATGAATTGACATGTATATATTTATGATAACGAAATTTTGGTTTAATTATAAATTCTTGAATAAAATTGCAATCCAATGAGTGTTTTTCATAGTACTTACCCATTGATGTTTTGAGGGGTTCCACATTGTGCATAGTCCTCCTGAAGCTCCCCTCGAAATTACTAATTATATTTTACTGGACCCCCAAAGGGCCATATGAATAGTGGAGATGTTAGTCTCCCCTAATATAGTCTCTTGGAGCATAGCAATATTTGGCTTCTCCTTTTGAATTAATGACTTCACATCCATTGTTATCTTTCTGCGCCAAGACCCCTATAGTTCTAGGAGATAACCTTCATTATTTACTTTTAGAGTTTGCTGCCCCTTTTTTTGGGCCAGTTGTGGTC
Source organism: Pinus albicaulis (assembly GCA_034641835.2). Taxonomy (NCBI): domain Eukaryota; kingdom Viridiplantae; phylum Streptophyta; class Pinopsida; order Pinales; family Pinaceae; genus Pinus; species Pinus albicaulis. The sequence continues at coordinate 104,024 of JAXQQM020062031.1, read as the reverse complement.
CCTTTCTTCCCTCCTTTTATTCCTAGGTCAACCAACTCTCTTGGAATTGTATGCTGGAATCCCAGTTCTTTGTCTTTTTCTGTCTTTTCATTTCTTATTTCTTTCTTATATTTTCTCCCTGATCGTCTTGTCTCTCTTTCTTTATTTCTTTCTCTTGCACCATTAGATCTTTCTTCAGTCGAGCTTGCTAGGATAGAGATATTTGTTGTTGTTTATTTTGAGGAAACAAATCCATCGTCCTAATCCTCCTCATTTGAGGATTCCTTAGAAGTGCTAGAGGAAGCAGGACCTTCAGTCATAGCAGTTGTATGAAGAGGCGGAAAGGCAGAGAGGGAGGCACCTACCCCGAAAAGTTGCTCAACAGGCTCCAGAATCGAGGAAAGGGCACCAAACTGATTTTGGCTTGAACCAACAATTACACCTTGGGATTCTAGGCCCAGGGGAGGGGGAGGAATTTAATTTTGGGGATGGCCCTCTAACATAGCAGTTGGAATTTTTGGAGCTTCTACAATCATTGTTCTCTTACTTGAATTATTTTTCCTTTTATTTCTTTTGATGCTCTGCCTCTATTCATTTATTTCACCCTACTGATCAGGAGTTTCTTGCTCTTTGGGACAACCTTTTGCAAAGTGTCCTTCCTCATGGCATGATTTGCATTTGAAGGGTAGTTGGTCATAGTCCACCTCTTTCACATGCAACCAGTTGTCCATATAGATATTAATGGCCGTAGGGAGCCTCTTTTCAAGATATACCTCTACACAAATCCTTGCACAGGAGAAGAGTCCATCTTTTGGTTTGGCACAATTGATATATTTCCCCAAGGCATTCCCTATGAGCCAAAACGTAGCATCATCCCAGCAAGGCAATGGGAAGAAGGGGATTTTGACCCATACCAAGACTGAGGTGGGAACATTAAATTATGGATTAAATTGAGGGCTCCATCTATCAAGATACAGTCCTTGAGCACCCATAAAATATGGCCCACTAAGAAAAACCAAATCACAATCCTGCCTACTTTCAAAGAAGAATGTATAGAAGCCTTTCTCGCAGAAAGTAGACATCACCTCTCCTTGAATGAGGGGCTTCCATTTTTTCTCCATCCAGGTTCACACTGAATGGGGCGAGGGCCAAAGGCCCATGAACTGCCCGATAAGATCGTGATCCACAATTTCAAGTGCACCGGAATAGGCTTGCGTGGAACTGATAATAATTTTTGGAATGGCTTCAACTTTCTTGAAAAACCTGGAGGGACCATTCCTTTGGAATCTAGGATTGGTTGCGACGAGAGACTTGAAAGCTGCAATATCTGTAGCAGAATCGTTAGAGTGGCAGGCACAACCATTGCGCTGACCGGCCAAGCCCCAGAGGGATTTGAAGGAGAGGAACGATATTTCAAAACAAGAGAGGCAAGAGGGGGGAAGAAAATGGGAGGAGAGCTATCAGACAGACAGACCACGAGGGAGGGATGCACTGCAACAAGCAGGGGGCAGGGAGACAAGTTTAGCTTCTATTTTTTATTCTTAGTAAATATTTTTTTTTAGATAACACAAATATTTCACTAAAAAAAATTCTACCTTATATTTACGATACTTTTGAACGAGGAAGGGGTCGGTCAGATGAATTTGTATTGAATAAAATTGATATTTCCTATTAGTTAATTTTGATCAATTTTTTCATTGGTCGATTGGCCATTGGGTTGTCAGTCACAGGATTCTCCTATCAATCGAATTTTTATCATTTTGAAGATATGAAGGAATTGTTTTTCCAATATAATTTTGTTGCAATGGATCCCCATGTGTAGTATATTATTATATGCATCCATGTTTTCCATTGAATGTGAGAATCAAGATTAATGAGTTATTTCTTCATGTAAATTTTAGCATGCTTGTTTTAGTTTTATAACTCAAATGAGTATTCATGCATAAAAATTTATTTGAGTCTTGGATTATCTATGAACGATTAAATTGATCATGTTTCTGCCTAATATTCATATCTCAAAATGGAAATTTATATCAGAGAATCTATCGATTTGATGAATTTATATTCAAAAGAGTCTGATATTTTCTATCAATAATTTTGATTATCTTTAGGTCCTTTCTTCCCTCCTTTTATTCCTAGGTCAACCAATTGTCTTGGAATTGTATGTTGGAATCCCAGTTATTTGTCTTTTTATTTCTTTTCATTTCTTATTAATTTCTTATATTTTTTTCCCCAATCGTCTCTTTTATAGGTCAATTTTGGCACCATTCCCAATGACCTGGTTAACTAGGCATCATCTCTAGGACCAATGAACAAGGGTCTATCATTCCCTATCATTTCAGTTTTTACATGCCCTAAGATAAGAAACAAGACAAATCAAGCATGACTTTCATCAAGAAAGGGTTTCCATGGTTTGAAGCTTATTATATATCATATGAGAGCTCATCAACGTAGGCTCTAAGAGGCCTAAGTGTGTTGCATATGCAGGTAGCCCCATGCAAGGCTGCTCTACAAAGCACTTCCCGACATTCACAGGTGCATTGGTCACATTGGGAGCGAAATTCTCATTGTTCCGGAATCTCCACTTGGCCAGTGCCTTCTAGAAGAGTTCACATGTGTCAAGCTTCAGATCCAAGTGTCCATTTGACATCTACATGAATGGAAACATGTCTTGCATATTTTTGGAAATTTATTGATTGCAAAACAACCTACAGTTCATCTGTAAATTGAACACAAATCTAAGTGTTTGAGAAGGAAGAATTTGAGTAGAGAAATGCTGGAGAATTTTCAATTGAGAGCTATATTTGTGAAGCTGTTGCTGGAGAGATTTATACTGTGATGAGGCTTGGGAACTTTGCTGGAAGGTCACTTCAAATCAGTCACTAGGTTTTAACCTCTCCTTATATCATCAATAAAGAGTACTTCTTATTTTTCCCTACATGCATCTATATTAGCTTTGATTTTCCATATTTTAAGATCTTGTTTGATGAATGTAGTTTATGCTTTTTAGATTTAGCTAACTAGCTTGAATAAATATCTATATTATTGCATCTTCTGTTGTTTTAGTGTTCTTTCTTGCAGGAAGCATTCAGCTCACAAACCGCTTGAATTTTAAGCTGCAACAGAAGCGACAGAAGGAGCCATTTGGAAGCGACTGAACAAGTAAGCCTCCAATCCTCTCTGTATATCTGTTCTGAGTTAGGATAAATGGTAGTATAGTCTTTCACCTATTTTTCTAGACTAGCACCTGTCTAGGGAAGCATAATTTATCCGTAGATTACAATTCTGGCCCAACAGTCTTGTCTTTCTTTCTTTATTCCTTTCACTTGCACCATCAGATCTTTCTTCAGTCGAGCTTGCTATGATAGAGATAGTTGTTGTTGTTTATTTTGAGGAAAAAAATCCATCGTCCTCATCCTCCTCGTCTGAGGATTCCTTAGAAGTGCTAGAGGAAGTAGGACCTTCAGTCATAGGAGTTGTATGAAGAGGTGAAGAAGCAGAGAGGGAGGCACCTACCCCCACAAGTTGCTCAGCAGCCTCAGGAATTGAAGAAAGGGCACCAAAATGATTTTGGCTTGAACCAATAATCAGAACCTGGGAGTCTAGGCCTAGGGGAGAGGGAGGTGTTTCATTTTGGGGATGGACCTCTGACATAGCAGTTGGAATGTTTGGAGCTTCTACATTCGCTATTCTCTTGCTTGAATTATTTTCCCTTTTCTTTCTTTTGATGCTCTGCCATTGTTCATTTACTTCACCCTGTTGATTAGGAGTTTCTTGCTCTTTGGGACAACCTTTTCCAAAGTGTCCATACTCATGGCACAATTTTCATTTGAAGGGTAGTTGGTCACAGTCCACCTCTTGCACATGCGACTAGTTGTCCATATAGAGATTAATGGTCACAGGGAGCCCCTTTTTGAGATCTACCTCTACACAAATCCTTGCACAGGAGAAGAGTCCATCTTTTGGTTTGTCGCAATCGATATATTTCCCTAGGGAATTCCCTATAAGGCGAAACGTAGCATCATTCCAGCAGTGAAATGGGAGGAATGGGAGTTTGACCCATACCAGGACTGAGGTGGGAACATCACATTCTGGATTAAATCTAGGGATCCATCTATTAAGATACAGTCCTTGAGCACCCATGAAATATGGCCCACTACGAAAAACTAAATCATGATCCTGCCTATTTTCAAAGAATAATGTATAGAATCCTTTCCTGCAGAAAGTATACATCACCTCCCCTTGAATGAGGGGCTTCCAATTTTTCTCCAGCCATGTTCGCACTAAATGGGGCGAGAGCCAAAGGCCCATGAACCGCGATTCACAAGTTGAAGTGCATGGGAATGGGCCTGCGGGGCACTAATAATGATTTTTTGAATAGCTTCAGCTTTCTTGACGAACTTGGAGGGACCATTCCTCTAGAATCTTGGATTGGTTGCTACGAGAGAGTTGAAATCTGCAATATCTATAGCAGAGCATTCAGAGTGGTCAGCACAACCATTGGGCTGATCGTACGAGCCCTAGAGGGATTTGAAGGAGAGGAACGATAGTTCAAGATAAGAGAGGCAAGGGTATATGGGGGAAGCAGATGGGAGGAGAGCTATCAGACAGACAGGCCACGAGAGAGGGATGCAACGTAGCACACAAGGGTTAGGGAGAGCGACAAGTTTAGCTTCTATTTTTTATTCTTAGTAAATAGTTTTTTTTAGATAACATAATATTTGACTAAAAAAAAATCTACCTTATATTTACGGTGCTTTTCAATGAGGAAGGGGTTGGTCAGATGAATTTATATTGAACAAAATTGATATTTCCTATCATTTAATTTTGATCAAATTTTTCATTGGTCTATTGGCCACTGGGTTTTCAGTCACAGGATTCTCCTATCAATTGAATTTTGATCATTTTGAAGATATGAAGGAATTGTTTTTCTAATATCATTTTGTTGCAATGGATCCTTGTGTGTAGTATATTATTATATGCATCCATGTTTTCCATTGAATGTGAGAACCAACATTAATGAGTTATTTATTCATGTGAATTTTAACATGCTTGTTTTAGTTTTATAATTGAAATGAGTATTCATGCATAAAAAATTATTTGAGTTTTTTATTATCTATGAATGCTTAAATTGATCATGTTTCTGCCTAATATTCATATCTCAAAATGGAAATTGCTATCATAGAATCTATCGATTTGATGAATTTCTATTCAAAAGAGTCTGATATTTCCTATCAATAATTTTGATTATCTCTTGAAGATCTCGAAGCTTTTCATTATGCCTATCTTGTACAATGGCAATAACAATATGTCCTATAATATATTAGTATATCATTTTTTATTATTTATTTATTTATTTATTTATTATTTTATTATATATATATATATATATATATATATATAATTTATTATTATTTATATATATATATATATATATATATATATATATATATATATATATATTTTCTTTTTTTTTATTATTATTTTTTTTTTTTTTTTTCTTCGGGATATGAACTCAATGGATGCTTTCTTGTCATGAATGTCAAAGTATTTTTCTCACTTTTATAATAGAGATATGTATTTGTTTTAAAAAATTATTTAAGTTTCAAATTATTTCTTATTCTTAGGTTAATTATATGTTATCTGATATTCATGTGGTTGTTGTAAAATTGTCTCTCATTTTTTAGATATATTATGTTATTCATTGAATATTAGATTATAATTGCATAGAAACATAATTAAAATAACAAAATCAAAGGTTTTTCCTTAGCTTCCTCAATAGAGCGTAATTTTCGTAAGCGGCTTGGTTGAGCCCACATTTCAGTCAAACATGATTTCCATCTTAAATATTAGCATGTCCATCATGGATCCACAATCCAACAGTTCTTCCCTTCCTCACTATTGATAACAACAAGCTTTCATTAAATCAACAATCAAATAAGTCTTAAGTATAAATAGATACTTAGGTTACTTATATTATAATAGTATTAGGCTATATTAGATTATTTTTGAATAGTTCAGTTTAGTTTAGGTAGAGGCGACTAGGTCTATATATCAGTAAGTATTGACACACCCAACAAGTAAGGGTCTCATTGGGGCCCTGATCGGGTGGTATCTCCCCATTGCTGGCAAGAATTTTACTACCCGTCAAAAAGTTGGTAGATTGGTTCTTATAAAATCGGTCATTGAGGCAAATCTAGTCTATTGGTCTTCACTAGCTTTAAGTGCCCAATTCCTCTGTTATGACCTTGGAATTTTTCTCCCCTTGTTCCTTAGATATTTCATTTCCATATGCTCTCGACATGTTCCAAACATCAAGTAATCCTTCCTTAGTGCTAAATGTATAATTCATAATTGCAGCAACACATACTTACTGAATACCTATAATGTTGAATACATACTCATTAACTTCAATGTTGAATTCCTTTAGAATATCCTCATTTAGCATTGATGTAAACATTGATTTGATACTCCCCCTTTTTTTCTGGGAATCATTTATCCTTATCTCTTCTTACCTCCCCCTTTGACGTCAATGGCAAGGGGGTTTGGTTTACAATGAAAATCAACAAGGAGATATCCCTCTAGTGATTTCAAAAACCCCAAATGTATCTATATCCATCTATGTTAAATGATAAACTTTTGTTTCGGGTTCCATCCCACCAAGTTCATGCTCATAACAACAAAACATAAAAAAATTTCCTATGAAAGGAATCCTCTATTCTCATTTATATTAAAAGAAAACAAATTTTGTATATACACATTTTCATGTGCATTTTGTTGAACCTAAAGTGATCCACAAAGTTAGTATCATAAAAAAATATCATATGTTTGTATATGGGGATATATTATCAGGAAAGAACATCAAAAAAATAAAATCAAGAGTATTAATTCTTGTTTTTTACAGTGACTGAGTCACAGTGTGCAACATAAGTCTAAAAAAGAAAAAAATAAATAAATAAATTATTACATATGAAATGGTTGTTGTGCAACAATATAGATAATATAAGTAAATGCATGAAAGTATTTATTTAACAAAAAAAGGCTCATCCATATAAGGCCTATGGTAGAAACAAAAAAACTCAGTGCCCTTGAATTCAGTCACCACCCATAATCCTGGATCCAAGTGAACGCCTTCTTTAGAACACCAATTAGCGGTCTCATTCCTTTCCCTGTAAACATGGAAACACTTGAAGGATGTGAAAATTAACATAATACACTGAATTTCACCCACAACATCAACAAGAAATAAGTTTCTGCAACATTGGAACTTGTTAACCCAATTAATAACAACAAGAGAGCCCCCATAACACTGAAAATGAGAAGCTTTGTTTTCAACAACAATGGAAATAAGAGCACGACAAGTAAGAACCACAACCCAATTATTTCCCCACCTGCCCAGTCCCATATTCACATGAAATGGATGGTTTTCATTATTATGTGGAAAAAAACCCCACCACTTATGGGTACGTCCCCCTAGGATGCACCATCAAAATAACCCCAGGGTTTAGAGAAATATGGCACCTTGGGGACAATTTTTCTACCATAAGTGGACAAATGAAATTGAGAGAAATGGGAGAGAATTTCTATGACCTCAATGACAATATTCTCAAGAAATTTTGGGGAGTCCAAAAATATTTCCTTGCTACACTCAATCCATATACCCCAACATAAGATCAAAGGAAGTGCCCAAAATGCATATGTGGCATGATCCTCCACCTAGACCCACCAGGAAGCCAAGAAATTAATACTTTCCCATTCACAATGAGGACCCAAAATGGAAATTCAAGAATCCAAAACTCTCATAGAAAAGGGACAATGAATGAAAGGGTGGTCAATCAATTCCCCTGAGGCCATACAAAGAGCACACCATCCTAACCTGATTTTATATTGATGTTGCATGATATTCCATGTAGGAAAATTATTAGTGATAATTCCCAAGACCAATAGCTTTGATTTTTATAGGCACTAATATTTCCATAATATACCCCACCACCAATTTGTGAATGGACACAACACAACCACACTGAGGAGAGTGTAAACAAGCTTTAGATTATAAATGAAATGCAGAGCAACAAAACACACTAATTCATCCACCTGATCACAAATCTTGAATATGAGATGATTGCATAAAATTAAGGAATTAAGACCATTCCCTAGAATAAAATAGGAAATTTAAGATCTCTGACACTCATATAGCCCCAACGCCACAGAGATGTGCATGCCAAAGCATCACAGTGAGCTAGATATAAAATGCCATGATCGCGTAGATAAGAAATAAGTAGCAGAGTGATTATGTGACCATCCATGCACCCAAGCCATGGATCATAACCAATATGCAAGTGTTTCCCATTGCCTACCTTCCAAGCAATACTAGTGGCCACCAGATTGAAAGAGTCAAGGATAACACACCATATCACAGAGATGTTGAGTCTTGATTTTTTTTGGCATGCGAACCTAATCCTCCAAAGACAAAGGATGAATGTACTTCTGAATAATAATTTATTTCCATAATCTCTGAGTGAAAATAAGTCTCCAAACACTTTTAGAATCCAATGCCGTGGAGAATAAGAAGATATTTTTAAGACCCCAACCTCCAAGAATTTTTGGGACTGCTAGCTTTTTCTAGTGCACCCATGGCATAATGTAATTTTTATGCCCTCAGCGACAATATTCTCAAGAAATTTTGGGGAGTCCAAAAATATTTCCTTGTTGTGCTCAATCCATATACCCCAACATAAGATCAAAGCAAGTGCTCGAAATGCATATGTGGCATGATCCTCCACCTAGACCCACTAGGAAGCCAATATATTAATACATGTCCATTCACAATGAGGACCCAAAATGGAAATGCAAGAATCGATTCCCCCGAGGCCATACGAAGAGCACACCATCCTAACCTAATTTTATATTGACGTTGCATGATATCCCACATAGGAAACTTATCAGTGATGATTCCCTAGACCAATAGCTTTCATTTTTCTGGGCACTGAGATTTCCATAATACACCGCACCACCAATTTGTGAATGGACCCAACACAACCACACTGAGGAGAGTGTAACCAAGCTTTAGAGTATAAATGACATGCAGAGAAACAAACCACACTAATTAATCCACCTGATCACAAAGAATAATATGAGATGATTGCATAACATCAAGAAACTGAGTGTTGATATTCAACAAGATGATGAGCTTAGTGAAAATTAAGCACCTTCACTAAGTGGGGACCGCAAGCTATTTTTAGGTGTATGTCTATTTTTAGACATGGTGAGAATATTCTATAAGTTGTAGGATGTTATTTGTAGATGGTTGGTCAAATGTGAAAAAATAGATGAGATTCAATTTTTAGAATATTGGGCGAAGTCTATTTATAGATCGTCAATCTAAAAATAGATGCATGTCGATTATTATTAGCTCTTAATAATAATCCGACAATAAATATCAACTTATTCTCTGGGAGCACTTTATTTCAATGAACAGATTTTGCAAATTAGTGGGCTGAAGGAATTACGTAATTCCTAGGGTGGTTGGTGACTCATGCATGGAGGACTTAGTTAGAACTGCAATGGCAAAGTTGTGACAGAGTTGGAAGAGTAGTTATGGGAGTTGTTATTTAGTTTAACTCAGTTAAGTGAGTTAAACTCAGTTGTGCTAGTTGTATCTAGTTCTAACTGAAGATACACTAGTGATAATTTAGTGAATTAATTATTTAATTAATTCATAACTAGAGACTCACTTGCAACTGAACAAATATAGTAGTTAAGTACTTGCATGTTAGTTCCAATGGAGACCCAGTGGAGAGATAGGTGAAAGGGTGAGATGGAATATCTGTTGTGACTATATTTATGCATTCAATGCATCTAACACACATTGGATATTCCAATGAGGATTGCGCAGTCAAGGTAAGGCCAATTCTAATGCATTCATAGGTCTTCTTCAACAGGGATTGCGCAGTGGAGGCAGGTTGTCAGGAGGCAAGAAATTGGTGCATAGATATGAAAATTTATGCATGACAGTGTGTAATGATTTTTTATTGTACTAAGAGCTTGATGTACTGAGATTTGTATGAGATTATTACATGATCCATTGATATACATAATATATGATAATTGGGGTTTTTAGCTTTAAGCTTTCCCATTAAACAACTGTGTTTTTGTGTGATTGATTTTCTTCATATGTGTTTTGCAATTGGCGATTTAATTTCCACAAAGAATTAAGTGGAAGGATTCTGTATATAACATAAAATTAATTTTTTAGATCAAGATAATCCGGTAATATTATCAGTATTAATAAATTTCTACATGGTATCAGAGCAGTGTTAATCACTGGTGATTGCAAACTTGAAGCGGTGCTGAGTTTTGTGCTGGTGGACAATTTGAATTTGCTGCAGAAATTTTATGGTTGGACAGTTGAGTATTCATTGAAATGCATTTCAATGGGTTGCGGTTGGAGTATGCCCTTGAGGGTATCTTGAACTACATAGCCTAGAAGGATAGGATGGAGGCGGTGCTTGAAGATAATGGTCTGAAGGAGTTCATCGATAACGATGTTCCTAAGCCTACTTCTAGCAATGTTGAATTACTTAACGCATGGAAAAAGAAGGTAGCGAAGACAAGAATAATTCTGTTGGAATGTGTGAAAGACCATATTGTGTCAAGCCTTCATGGGAAAGCCAATCCATTTGCTATGTGGAAGGCTTTGAAATATCTTTTCCAAATAATCAACGACCATAGGAAGTTGGCGCTGAAAGATAAGCTCAGAAAAATCAAAATGGAGAAGGGCGACAGTATTCAAAAATATCTCATGAAATTTGTCCAATGTAGGGATGAGCTGGGGAGTGTGGGAATTACAGTTACAAATGATGACTTGGTGAGCTTGGCTCTCCTTGGGCTTCTGAAGAGTTGGCACAACTACAAAGACTCTGTTAATGGATGGGAGAAACTGCCGGATTGGGAGCGACTTTGGTCGGATCTTGTATAGGAGGAGATAAGGAAGAATACCATGGATGGCTCTTCATCAAAGAATCATGATGAAGAGAATTTCACTTTGGCTGCCAAAGCAAGGAAAGGGAATGGGAATAAATCCCATCCAAAATCCGAGGCTAAAGGTAAGAAGCTATATTTGTCCAAAGTGAAGTGTTTTCACTGTCACGAACATGGGCAAATCGCCACTAACTTCCCACAAAAAAAGAAGAACAAGAAGTTTGCTGGAGATGCAACAGGGTGAGGCCTTCGACTCACAATTTTAACTTTATTTCTCTTTGATCACATGCTTGGTTTCAAGCGCAAAGGGATCGGTGTGGTATCTTGATAGTGGTGCTTCCTTCCATATGATGGGAGACAAGGAGTTGTTTAGTGACTTGGAGGAGAAGGATCTCCAAATGCATATAGAGATGGGCGATGATGGTAGATACAATGTGACCAACATTGTAACCATTACCTTTGAGAGGGATTCAGGTAAACCATTTCTGTTGAAATATGTTATGCATATTCCAGGTCTGAAGAAGACCTTGGTCTCGGTTGCTATGTTGGAGGACAGAGGTTATGACGTTGTTTTCAGCGAGGGAAAATCTTTACTCCGACATAAAACAACGGGTCAAACCAAGAGGATAGGGATTCGAGTTAAGAATCTCTACAAGCTGGAGGTAGATGGCTGCGTTGCAATGATGGACAAAGCAGAAGAAGTGGTGAGCCGGGATGAGGGTGAATTATGGCACATGAGATTGGGCCATATTCACCATGGCGCCTTGAAGATTTTGCAGCATATTTCTAATGGACTTCCCAAGGGTACTCTTGTGCAGTCAGATCAGTGCAAGGGATGTACTATGGGTAAGTTTGTGAAGACCACATTTCATGAGAAGGAGAACCGTGCTTCGGTGATCCTGGAGGAATTCACACAGACGTGTGTGGACCTTTCTCGATTGCTTCAATAACAAGACACAGGTATTATGTTATATTTTTTGATGACTATTCTCATAGATGTTGGATCTTCCTCATGCAGAAGAAGAGTGAAACATTCTCAAATTTATGTGAGTTTAAAGCATTTATGGAGAAGGAGTCGAGGAAGCAAGTGAAGGCTCTGCGGAGCGATAATGGTGGTGAATATATCTTGAATGAATTCAAATACTTCTATAGCAAAGAAGGAATTCGAATAGAAATCATAGCGCCTCATAACCCACAACAGAATGGGGTCATGGAGAGGAAGAACAGAACGATCGTGGGTGCTACACGAGCTATGTTGCATGACTAGGGCCTACCAATGCCCTTGTGGGTGGAAGCATGGAACACTGCGGTTTATGTGCAAAATCATTGTCCTCATAGAGTACTTGGCATGATTACACTTGAAGAATATTTTTCTGGTAAGAAGCCTGATATTTCTCATTTGAATATTTTTGGCTCATCTATTTACATTCATGTGACAAAGGACGCTAGGAAGAAGCTGGTGCTGACTGCAGAAGTTGGGATATTTGTGGGGTACACAGAAACACCCCATAATTATCGTGTGTATTTTCCAAATATTCGGATGTCTGTGGTGCGAAGGGATATAAAATTCAATGAGGTGAAAGCCATGAAGTTGTCGCTTGAGAGGGAGCTACACTTGCATGCAGAGGAGGAACTTCTTGTTCCCAAATATGAGCCTCTATATGTGGATCAGCCACAGGAGTAGATTCATGAATTGGAGGAGTCCACTCATGTAGAACCAAACATCAGAACAGGAAGAAAGTGTACCACAGAAGCTACGAGACTGAAGCTTGATGCGGCACAGAATGTAGGATTCCCTACATCATAGCACAGACAGAGACAGTCACCTGACTGATTCACTGGATACATGGCTCTCATGAGCAAGTGTATCGTGATAGATCCATCTTCTCTTGAAGAATCAGTGCAGGAGCCCACATAAGTAGATGCCATGGTGGAGGATTATGACTCCATTTTTAGAAACAATGGTTGGGAGATTGTTCCAAGGCCAGTTGGTAAATCGGTGGTAGGTTCAAGATGGATCTACAAGGTAAAGAAAGTTGCTAATGGGAGAGTCGAGAAGTATAAGGCAAGATTTTTTTCCTGGGGCTTCTCACAGATCGAGGGGATTGAGTATGAAGAAAACTTTGCACTTGTCGCATGGTATTCTTCCATAAGGACGATCCTTGCTCTCTCAGCATAGATGGGTTGGCACATTCATCAGATGGATGTGAAGAATGTGTTCCTTAATGGGATCATTGAGGAATAAGTGTACATTTAGCAGCCTGAAGGATTTGAGATCTTCAATAGTGAGTCGCATGTGTGCAGACTCAAAAGAGCATTGTATGGGCTGAAGAAAGCACCTCATGCTTGGTACACATGGATCGACAGCTATTTCACTGGACTTGGATTCACCAAGAGTGAGGCGGATGCAAACCTGTACCAAATTTTGGTGGAGGGTAAGCTTTTAATAATTTTTCTTTTGATGATTTAATACTAACGGGTGATGAGAAGTTGATACACTCATGCAAGGTAGATCTTGCAAAGGAGTTTGAGATGAAGGATTTGGGCCTCCTTCATTATTTCCTTGGATTGGAAATATGGTAGTGAGAAGGTGAATTTTTTGTGTCACAAGGAAAGTATGCTTGGGAGATACTTGGTAAGTTTCACATGGAGGACTGCAAGCCCATGGTGGGTTCGCTCATGTATTTAGTTAATACAAGACCGGACATATGCTATGTGGTGAACCATCTTAGTCAAGCGATGGTTAAGCCTACCAAGCTCTTTTGGAGGGCAGGAAAGCATGTCCTGAGGTATCTCAAGGGAAAATTTGAGTATGGCTTATGGTACAGACAGACGGATGAGGTGAATTTGCATGGCTTCACAGATGCAAATTGGGCAGGCAGCCCAATGGACAGAAAGAGCACACCAGGAGGGGTTTTCAGTATCGAATCTACAGCAATTCCTTGGTACAGCAGGAAACAAAGATTTGTGGCACTCAGTTCAGCGGAAGCAGAATACATGGCAGCAAGTCAAGCTACATGTGAGGCTATCTAGATGAGGAAGATCCTGGTCGGTTTGTTCAGTTCTCATTTAGATCCTATAGTGATACATTGTGATAATCAGAGTTGCATTAAACTCTCGATTAATATTGTGTTTCATGATAGATCTAAGATATCTGGTATCATCATATCAGAGATTATGTGCAGCGGAAGATCATGTTGCTTCAGTACATTCCTATGGAAGATCAGGATGCAGATATTCTGATGAAGGTGCTCAGCAGGAGAAAATTCGAATACCATAGAGGTAGGATAGGGGTGAAGGATAATCCCTATCTTGTTGAGAGGGAGTTTTGAGATTCAACAAGATGATGAGCTTAGTGAAAATTAAGCACCTTCACTAAGTGGGGCCCACAGGCTATTTTTATGTGTATGTCTATTTTTAGACATGGTGAGCATATTTTATAAGTTGTAGGATGTTATTTGTAGATGGTTGGTCAAATGTGAAAAATATATGAGATTTTATTTTTATAATATTGGGTGAAGTCTATTTATAGATCGTCAATCTAAAATAGATGCATGTCGATTATTATTAGCTCTTAATAATAATCCGACAATAAATATCAACTTATTCTCTTGGATCACTTTATTTCAGTGAACAGATTTGGAAAATCAGTGGGCTGAAGGACTTATTTAGAACTACAATGGAAAAGTTGTGACAGAGTTGGAAGAGTAGTTATGGGAGTTGTTATTCAGTTTAACTCAGTTAAGTGAGTTAAACTCGGTTGTGCTAGTTTTATCTAGTTCTAACTGAAGATACACTAGTGAGAGTTTAGTGAATTAATTATTTAATTAATTCATAACTAGAGACTCACTTGCAACTGAACAAATACAGAAATTAACTACTTGCATGTCAGTTCCAATGGAGACCCAGTGGAGAGATAGGTGAAAGGGTGAGATGGACTATCTTTTATGACTATAGTGATGCATTCAATGCATCTGACACACATTGGAGATGCCAATGAGGATTGCGCAGTAAAGGCAAGGCTAATTCAAATTCATTTAGAGGTCTTCTTCAGCAGGGATTGCACAGTGGAAGCAGGCTATCAAGAGGCAAGAAATTGGTGCATAGATATGCAAATTTCTGCAGGACATTGTGTAATGATTGTTGATTGTACTGAGAGATTGATGTACTGAGCTTTGTATGAGATTATTAAATGATCCATTTATATACATTATATATGATAGTTTGGGTTTTTATCTTTAAGCTTTCCCATTAAACAATTTTGTTTATGTGTGATTGATTTGCTTCATATGTGTTTTGCAATTGGATATTTAATTTCTGCAAATAATTAAGTGGAAGGATTTTTTATTTAATATTAGATTAATTTTTTAGATCAAGAGAATGCAGTAATACTATCGATATTTATAAATTTCTACACTGATACCATTCCACAGAATAAAATATGAAATTTAAGATCCCTAACACTCATATAGCCCTAGCGCCATACAGACGTGTGTGCCAGAGCATCATTGTGAGCTATATGTAAAATGCCATGATCGTGCAGATTAGAAATAAGTGGCAGAGTGATTATGTGACCATCCATGCACCCAATCCATGGATCATAACCAATATGAAAGTGTTTCCCATTGCCTACCCTCCAAGCAATACTAGTGGCCACCAGATCGAAAGAGTCAAGGATAACACACCAGATCGCAGAGATGTTGAGTCTTGATTTTTTTTGCATGCAAACCTAATCCTCCAAAGACAAAGGATGAATGAACTTCTGAATAATAATTTTTGTCCATAATCTCTGAGTGAAAATAAGTCTCCAAACACTTTTAGCAGCCAATGCCTTGGAGAATAAGAAGATATTTTTAAGACCACAACCTTTAAGAATTTTTGGGATTGCTAGCTTGTTCTAGTGCACCCATGGCATAATGTAATGGATCATTTTAACCTTACCAAATAAATTTGAAACATAACCACCGAATATGCTCCAGGATACCCTTACGAATCCATGCTAAGGGCATCCAATAAACTTGGATGGCTTCCAAAACCAATTTTCTAGCCTGAGATAACCGATGAAAGCACCACAGAATGAGCCATTTTTCTAGCACGGCCAATAACCAGTGCCAATCAGATTTTAAACAGAAAATTGGTTTTAAGTGAAATCCCAAGTACTTGAAACCAACATCCAACTCCAAGACTTCATATGGGAAGATAGTGTGAATTAATTCAATCTCATGCCTCGCCAACTTGTGAACAACTATGTAGGACTTCCAACCATTAATCTCCATACTAATTTGCAACACAATCTCAGCGAGTTTATGAATATATATATATATATAGATATCATAATCAACAAATATCGAGTGAGTAATGGATAAAAAATGTGTAACCATCACACCCTGAAGAAACCCTAGAATGAACTGCATATTTAATCATCATACAAATATCTTTAGCCACAAGGATAAATAATAATGGGTACAATGGACATCCTTGACAAAGACCACCCTGAGCCTTGAAAAAGTGTGAGGTATAGCCATTTATTAGGACATCAAAGGATACAATTGTGAGGCAATCCATAATCCAATTAATGAAGAGAACATCAAAAGAGCACATGAATGAGGAGAAGGAAGATAAACGACCAATCGACCTGATCATAGGCCTTAGATAGACCAATATTTAAAACAACCCCTTTTTAATTTTAACAACTTGATTTTGTGTAACCCCTCGTGGGCAACCCCAATTGCTTCATGAATTTGTCTACCGACCAAAAATACAAACTGCTAAGGAGATATGATCTTTGAGAGAACAAGCTTAATTCTCTAGGAAATGACCTTTGAGATAACCTTGTATACACAATTTCATAAGGAAATATGTTTAAAATCATCAAAATAAGCAAGGATTTCCACCTTTGGAATGAGGGAAACGAAGGAAGAATTGAAGGTAGGGATGATTCAACCATCTCTATGCAACTCATTTATAACTTGAAGCAAATCTGATTCAATAAAGTCATATAAGGACAAGAAAAACTATATATCCCATCCATCCAACCTTAGGATTTTATCTTTTTGAAAGCTAGTAATGGTTTCTTTCAAATATTCTTCCAAAAGCTCCCAAATGAGCCCTAGTATCTCCTCTTCTCCCACAAAATGTGGTAATAAATGAGCCATCGTAATAATATTAGCAACATTTATCACCCGAGGAACATTAAAAATTCCTTTGAAATGATTTACCCCCATCTCAACAAGGCCCTAAAAATACTTCACTGACCACTCTTCCTCATCCTGCATCCCCCAAATGGTATTTTGAATTTTTCTGTGCTTGGAATAGGCATGGAAAAATTCCTTCCTCCTAGTGGCCAACTTCTGATATTCATACAGCAATTCTTGATTTTGAAAACCCCCACCCCCTAATTCAAAAAAGGCCTCAATATCCTGTTCAACATCTAATAGTCCCCCCACCTCCCTCTTATGACTAGAAACTACCCAGTTTTTTATCACAGCTTTTAAGTGTTTAAGTTTTTGAGAAAATTTCCATATAGTAGAGACATCTAGCCCACCATCATAAGGAGTCCAAATATGTTTTACCAATATAGAAAAATACTCATACTTTAACCATTGGGCATTCATTTTAAAAGTACTATCCAATTTATGAGTCATTCCCTTGATCTCTAGACATATAGGGCAATGATCAGATATGCCCCCCAATCCATTCCATTGATGAATAATAGGAAAGGCTTGAAGAATAGATTCAACAACCAAAAAGTAATCCAACTACTTTGCAACTTGATCCTCCCCCACCCTTTGGCTATTTAGGGTAGGTTTCAACTGCACACAGGGGACATCAATTGGGTGACAGATAGATAGTTTATGTGAGAAGTAATAAGTCAAGACATCCTGTCTTGCGCGAAGACCCCATGACTTTTCTTCTCCCATAGAGATGTTTAGGTCACCACCCAAGATGAGTTTTGAAGAATGAAAAAGGGACTTATCAAACAAAAAATTCTAGAATCCCACCCTTTCTTTTTGATTCCCATACAAATTGATAAAAGTGAAAACTTGGTCCAACTCCAAAGAGTATCCAATCAAACCCATACTAGATTGGACACTCCAATAATTTTGGGTCCTGATTTTCCTTAAGTCCCATCGCAAGGAGATACCACTAGAATGACCCTAACATCAAATGAAATAAAAATCCAAGCAGGCATAATGGACTCCAAGAACTTGACCACACACTTGCCATCCCCAAGAGTTTCTTATATAAAAATCACATTAGGCATTTCTAGAGAGAAACGTCTTTTTAGGGCTAGTTTTTTTGGTGCACTAGTAAACCCTCTATAGTTAAAGGATAAGGACTTCATAAATGAACCCCTTTAAGGGATTTAATTATTCTAAGAACCCCATACATAAAAGTATGATGACGCAATGCTAATTACACACAGGCCTTTGCCTTAGCCAAAGACATATTTTATTTCCTTCCCCTCCCTTTGCTAGAGGATTCTAGTAATGTAATAAGACCCAGTCCACTAGGAGGACCACCCAAATCCGAAATAACAGGAAAATACTACAGCTTATGCAAAATTTCACCCACACTCGACTCCATAGAACATCCTAAAAGCACATAGGTCCATGGTGAAGGGAATTCCGAAGAAAAAAAATGCATAAAACAACTGACATTATGTAAAGGGGACCGATAAACATTGCAAACATGAAGAATCATTCACAACGATTCACAACATGAATCAATATGTAAATTTTGCAAAGAGAGGGGAGCCATATTACCAGGATCTGAATACATCACATGTGAATAAGCCATCCCCACTATTGACGTCAAGGATACAAAAGGAACCGGCATAGAGCCCAAGTTTGAAATAATCATCAAACTTAGAATGGTCAAAAAAATTGTCACAAAATCCTGATCCCATCCCTCATCCATCATGGGATACCCCGAGAAAACTTGACAACAAACATATCTGTCCTTTGCTTATTTGAAATTTTATCCTCATTAGATAAAATCCTAAAGGAAATATTACACTATTTGACCAAATTACCAAGATTATGGCACCTTTGACACCGAAAGGGAAGACCTTCATAATCAATTTCCTGTAGGCGAATAATATCTCTGCCTGTAACCCACCCCTCCCACATTTACCTAGTTTCACTGCCCTTCTAGGGTAAACATGAGATGAATAGTTACTATGACATGAACAGACCTCCTAGATCTAATTAAGGAAGTGGGGCCGATAAACTAACCACATACTAACATCCTACAAGGTGGTTACATGTCACTTAGTGGTTGAACAACCACCCTAGGTGACCAAACCCTGAGTTGAACCCCTTTTTCTCTGCCTTGGTCCCACAACTTCACCCAAAAAAAGGCATGCATGTGGTTATAGGCCTCCAACCGCATGTACAACACTACATCCATGTATTTATAGCCCAATTTCTCCAGTTTCGAGCATGCAATCCTGGGATTAGTGCCACCTTTTCAGGCCTGCCTCCAGACCACTACCCAAAATTGATTGAGACTTTCCAGAATCATATTTAACATGGAAACAAAGCTAAACATTGAATCTCCACTGAAACATTTGACCTAGACTAAGCAAAACAACCTAGGCATTTCGTTAAACACATGGAAAACATGTAATCTAAAGGTCATGAATGCATATATGATCATAAAAGTCTAAGATTCATCTTAGAATCAATGAGAAGGCCTTATTCCATCTTCACATAGTTGCAACAACACACATTATCCCATACATTCATAAACCGAACAGTTACTAAACAATTCATAACAAGACCCGTAGAAGATACACATCATATGAACAACATATAACCAGAAAAATAACCAGCATATAAACCATGGAACTCATCCACAATATCGCCACCATAATCGCTACAAATATACATGAATCACAGTAGAATAATAACTCTTATTAACATATAAAAATACCAACCAAGTCAGGGACTTTCATGTACTACCCGACCATAGATCAGGTTGAACTAAATCTCTCTTTCATCCAATCACACTCGCGCCATATTCCAACCATGAATGTGGGATCTCATGGAATAAACCAAACAAAACCAAACCATGGCTTCTAGAGGAAAACCCACCTGAAACCTCATCTAATGATTCCATCTCATGGTCGGACATCACCAACACCAACTAGATCGGTCTCTACCCAAGCTGTCCAGGACTCCAGGAACTATTAACTCAACCCACAACCTTCCAGGGCTCCATAGCATTTGTCCAACCTCGTTCCAAGGATTAGTAACTCAACCCACAAAGGGAACCAGAGTGTTTTTCCCAACCTAGGCTCAAAGACTAGCCACTAAACCAAAGATGTTCCATGGCTTCCAGAGTGTTTTTTCTTACCCATAATCATAAGGAATTATGAGCACCAACCAGAAAATAATCAAGTGGAAAAACCCACAACACCATGCCTATCTAGGAAATGGAAAGGAAAGACTAAAACCACTATCAATCCAAGAAATACTCCATTCCAATTAAAAATCATAACCAAATAATCACATGCATCTTCCATGCATCAAGTAAATCATACATGCAACCTGTTACCTGCACAACGATCCAACTATAGTTGATGATCCACATGTTCCCTTGCAATTTCTTGCTTTCCTTTGCCCTCTTTCTCCAATTCTAAGTATGCCCAAGTGCTCCAAGAAAACTCTAAGTGTACAATAGTATTAGAGAATGGGAGAATAGAGAGAGAGCCCCAAGCTAAAACTGAAAAAAGGCTGTGAACTGATCCACAAAATCCTTTTATTTTTGAAGCCTATATTTTATTCAATTTCCTTTATTTTTCCTTCAATTTTCCTCACATGCAAATCTTTGACCTTTCACCTTCCTTTTCTCCTATTTTCCATTATTTCATAAATAAAATGCCAATTATTGCCACTTTTCCTTTGCCAATGCCTTTGCCAATTTCCATAGCCATTTATTAATCACTGGTGATCCCTGTCACTATGGTTTTTCCCAACATTAAGCTTGGAATACGTGTCCCATGACCTTGGTTATTATTTTTATTTATTTACATAGGAAATCAACCAGGGGTTGTTAAAAACCCATCCCCCTTGGGGAAACACCATATCAATGTTCAATGACACTTATAAACCAACAAAACACATTCTACCCATGGATATTTACAATAAATATCGATGCAACATTTACATCATATCATATTGTTGAAGACATAACCAACATATCATGAACACCATACCGGTTATTAGAGATTTACAATACAAATCGATGTGGTATTTACAAATATATGCATAAAAAAACATAACCAAAATGAAACATCAAAACATATATCAAAATGCATCTGCTAAACCAATGAATAAATAAAGATACATAATTCACATATGATCGGCCATATCCCATGTAGCTTCATCGGGCCTAAAGTGCTTCCACTGCACTTTAACTTGCTTGATTGCTTGATTCCAAAGCATGAGCATATTTCACTGCAAAATTCACTGAGTTTCTAGATGGAATTATCCTTATGGCTCCACCTGCAATACAGAACAGTCAATCATATGATCAACATATTTCACATACTTCTTAAGCAATGAAACATGGAAAACAATATGGGCTTTCACTATTGGAGGCAGTGCAAGTTGGTAGGCCACTGGTCCAATCCTCTAGAGGATATCTAAAGGCCTGAAATATTGAGGTGCCATCTTGCAAATTGATCCAATCCTTAAGGAGCTCTTATTGGGCTTGATGCACAAGTACACATGTTCCCCAACCTAAAACACCTTAAATACCCTATGCTGATTTGCATAACTATTCTTCCTTTCGTGTGATGCCTTTAGATTCTTCTTGATAACCTACATTTCCTGCTCCATCTATGCCAACATATTCAGTCCAATAAATACCCTCTTCACTAGATCACTCCAACCGATAGGAGTATTACAACTCCTCCCATAAAGTGTCTCAAAGAAACTCATCTTCAAAGATTCCTGATACTCATTGTTGTAAGAAAACTTGAACAATGGAATATACTCCTCCCAACTCTGTTGTTGATGCACAACATACATTCTCAACATGTCCTCCAGAATCCTATTGACCCTCTCTGTCTGCCCATCTTTTTGTGGATGATAATTTTTACTAAAGGCCAAATCTATACCAAAAGCTACAAATAACTCTTTCCAGAACCTGGAAGTGAACTTGACATCTCTATCTGACACAATATTCTTATGAATACCATGTAAGCTCACTATCTCCCCGATGAAGACCTGGAGTACCTCACTAGATGAATTATTAGACTTCACTGGAATGAAGTGAGCTAGCTTGGTCAACATGTCAACCACAACTATAATAAAATCATGTTGTCTAGATGACCTCGACAAATATGTAATGAAGTCCATGGAAATTACCTCCCATTTCCACTCTGGAATTGGAATCAGTTGTAATAAACCACCTGGATTCTTACACTCTACTTTTACATGTTGACAAATAAAACATATCACAACAAACTCTGCCACCTCTTTCTTCAAGTTCGGTCAATGGTAGAACTTATTAACCGCTGTCAATGTCTTTTGATATCTCGGGTGACCTGAATATGGTTTTACATGAAATTCATGCAAGGTAAGATTCTTGAGATCATTGTTGTTCAACTCATAGATCATGTCCCTAAATCTGACCAAGCCATATTCCATGAGATGATAGTACACATCACGTTCACATGTACCCTGTTATTGTACCCTATGCTTAAGTTATTGGTACCTATCATCCCAATGTCCTGTCTACAAGATATTATCTTATAAATATATCTCATATGAACTCATAGCTACTGTGCGATTTACCTATACTCTTCTTATAACAGCAGCTACAACCCTTTTCTCTTTACCCTTAATGTACCTAATATCAAAATCAAACCCACTGAGCATAGCCAACCAACTAGCTTGCCTAGAATTTAGATTTGGTTTGTTAAACAAGTATTTCAATCCACTATGATAACTCATAAATATGAACCTCCTACCAAGAAGATAGTGTCTCCACATCTTCAATGTATGAATTATCGTTTCCAACTCAAGATCATGCACCACGTAGTTCTGCGTGTGCTCATTTAGTTTCCTTGACTCATATCATACTACTTGTTCTTCCTTCATCTAAATTCCACCAATTCCTCTCTTGCAAGCATCCTTACATACCAAAAATTATGTCTCTTCATCTGCAATCTGTAGAACTAGATAATTTGTAAGAAACTACTTCAATTTCTCAAAACTAGCTACACTTTCCTCTGTCCATTCAAATTTCTTCGCTTTTCTCGGAAAATGTGAAATAGGATAGGAAATCTAC
This sequence comes from Pinus albicaulis, assembly GCA_034641835.2. NCBI lineage: Eukaryota > Viridiplantae > Streptophyta > Pinopsida > Pinales > Pinaceae > Pinus > Pinus albicaulis. The sequence continues at coordinate 80,762 of JAXQQM020062031.1, read as the reverse complement.
GAGAATTTCTTAATGAGCCTCTTGTAGTAACTTTCTAGTCCCATAAATGATCTGACCTCATCCACCTTCCTAGAGATTATAAATCTGATATTTTCCGTGTCCATTATTATACCTTCCTTGGAAACCACATGCCCCAAGTAATGAAAATTTGTCTCAAAGAAACTGCATTTACTAAGTTTGGCATACAATTGATGCTCTCTCAACAATCTTAACATTGCTTCCATATGCTTAGCATGCTCTTATTCATTGTTAGAATATATCAATATGTCATCAATGAAAACTATCACAAACTTGTCCATATAAGGATGAATTACACTATTGATCAAACACGTGAAAGTAGTTGGAGAATTAGTCAAACCAAAAGGAACCACAAAAAAAATCATAATGCCCATACTTGGTTCGAAAAGAAGTCTTGTATATGTCCTCTTATTTGATTTGTACCTCATGGTATCTTGATCTCAAATCAATCTTCGAGAACACTATTGCTCCCTTCAATTGATCCAAAAAGTCATCAATCCACGGTAAAGGGTACCTGTTCTTAATCATCACCTTCTTCAACTGCCTGTAATAAATACATAACCCAAGAGTACCATCCTTCTTCTTCACAAAAAATATTAGTGCACTCCAAGGCGACACACTTGGACTAATGTATCCCTTGTCTAACATTTCCTTCAACTACAACTTCAACTCCACCAAATCTGCAATGCTCATCCTATACGGTGCCCTCGATGTTGGTGTTGCTCCTGGTATTAACTCAATAGAAAATTCCACTGCCCTATGTGGAGGAAACTCTGAGATATCTACTGGAGATACATCCTGAAGCTGCTGCAAATCCTGATACCTCTTCAAGACCTTAGCATCCTGAACTTCCTTACCTTTATCACTGGAAATATGAATGGTCAACAATACACTTCCTTTCCTGTTATTGCGATTTTCTAGCATAGTTGTAACCATTCTCACTTATGTAGGCTTCTTCTTACCATGTAAGATTCTCTTCTCTCCACCATCATACAAGAATTCAATAACCTTATCATATAAATCTACCTTAGTCCTGTGAATGTACAACCAATCCATACACAACATTATATTGTATGATCCCAATGGAAGCACATTTAGATGCGCCTACATAGAAGTATCGTTCAACCCAAATGCACAATATCTTAATTAATGATGAACTCTTTTCTTAGTACCTATAACCAACTGCACTAACCAAGAATTTTCATACACTTATTTATTGGAACGACACTTATCCTCCAAGTCATGGCTGATATAACTATAGTTAAATCCAGGTTTAATCAAAATAGAAACAACTTGATCACAAAGCTTACCTTCCATCTCGATAATATATGCATGATGATCAACCTACCTATTATATAATGTTGTGTAAATATGAGGAATACTCTTTCCAACATCCCCATCTGTATGTGCTTCTTTAGCATTGTAAATTTTCAGTCTGCCACCTTGACGTTGTGGAAAATATCTCTTGTGATGATCCTTGCCACAAGTCCAACACTATAAAGGCTTCCTTCCATCACCCTTTTTCTTCTCCTCAGATTGAAATCTATGTCCTCTATCAACTGCATTGAACTTATTTTATGGTGCCACATTCTCCTTGTCATCTTTATCCTATGGTTTTCCCCTCTTCTTAACCCAATTTCCTTTATTCTTCTCTTCTTACCTTTCCAATCCTAGTTAGACTCATTCTTACACTTATATTGATCATAGAAATGCTTCAAATTTCTGATGGATTCCTCCAATGATCTAGGCTCATCAAAATCAATCATTTCTTTGAAGGATCCTAGCAACACACTAATGAATATTTGAATCTTGGCCTTCTCCTCCTTAAGGTCAGGCACATATCTCAAAAACTCCAAGAATCTTCTAGTATACTCCTCATTGATCATAGATCCCATCTTTAGCTCATATAAATCTTTTTCCCTATCATCGTAATATCTCTTAGATAGATACTTCTTCCTGAAAAAGTCTCTCGAACTGCCTCCAAGTCAACTCCTTTTCCCGAATGCCTTTGACATTCTTCACATATTCCCAGCAAATGTCTGCTTTTCCTTTAATACTAAAATTAGTTATCCAGACTTTCATATTCTCCGAGTAATTATGCAATTTGAAGAACTTATTCATCCCCAAAAATTAAGCTTCTACATCTTGTGACTTCTTCATTTCCCCATCAAATGTAGGAGGCTTTGATTTCTTGAATACTCTAGAAAGTACTGCTTCTCACTCCTCTTCCCATGCTCATTACCTCTCATGTCAAGTGTATCCAAGAACCTACCATTTATGATTGTATCATCCCTGTAAAACATGTATCCTTATTGAGACCTACTGCCATATGCCTCGTTATTCCTTTCCTCTTATCCATGACCGATCCTAAGCGGTCCCTGTCTCCGAAAATATGAAAAAATTTTAAGGATAACTACATTAACTTCTGCTTGCATCCCTTGTGATCTGGACAGTCTTTCCTGTGACTGAATGATCCTATCATTATCTGCCTTAAAACTTCTGATCCCTTCTCATATGATATGTAGGGAGAATCACATGAACTGTAGTCCACCATTTTGCTTGTCATATTTGATCATATACTTTCTGAAAATATACCATTTTCGATAAACCAAACATAAACATAATCAACATACCTTAGTGAAGCTTAGGGGAGGCTATCTCGTCTGTAAGATAAATATAGATTAGCACAACATATGTATATATAATGAAATCAATACAACAATCAACTCAACATCAACATCATCAACATGATCTACATGAAAACACTGCTACAACAATGGAAATCATAATGCATGCATAACAAAAACATTGATAACTAACATGCATGCATGACAAACACATTTCACCCATCCAGTCCAAGTGTTGAACCTAGGATATCTGATACTAATCCATAACCCACCCCTCCCACACTTACCAATTTCACCGGCCTGCCAGGGTAAACACGAGACAAAGAGTTACTATGACATGACCCCAACACCTAGATCCAATTAAGGAAGTGGGGTTGACATTATGACCACATACTGACATCCTACATGGGTGACATGTCACTTAGGGGCTGGAAAACCACCTCACGTGGAAAAAACCTAAGTTGGACCCCTTTTTGTCTACCCTGGGCCCACAACCACACCCGCAATAAGGCATGAATGCGATTATAGGCCTCCAATCGCATGCACAACATTTCATTCATGCGGTTATAACCCAATTTCTCCAATTCTCAGCATGTGGTCCCATGATCAATGCCACCTTTTTAGGCCGATCTCCAGACCAATACCCATAATTTCTTGAGACCAAATATCTCTTTTAATAATCACCCCCACACAATATTCCAATCATGAATGTGGGATCTCATGGAATAAACTAAACAAAACCAAACCAAGGATACTAGAAGCCAAATCACCTCAACCCTCAACTAGTGATTCCACCTCATGGTCAGACATCACTAATACCAACCAGATCGGTCTCTACCCAAGTTATCTAGGGCTCCAGGAACTAGTAACTCGACCCACAACCTTCCAGGGCTCTAGATAAGGCCCTATTCCCTCTCCACATATATGAAACAACACTTATTAGTCCATACATTAATAAAATCCATAGAAGATACACATCATATGAACAAATATAACCAGAAAAATAACCAACATATAAACCATGGAAACTCAGCCATAATATCGCCAAAATAATCACTACAAATATACATGAACCATAGTAGAATAATAGATCTTATTAACATATGAAAATACCAACCAATTCAGGGACTTCCATGTACCACTTGACCATAGATTAGGATGAACCAAATATCTCTTTCAACGAATCACCCCCACATCATATTCCAAGCATGAATGTGGGATCTCATGAAATAAACCAAACATAACCAAACCATGGCTTCTATAGGCCAAACCACCTCAACTCTCAACCAATGATTACACCTCATGGTCGGACATCATTAACACCAAATAGACAGGTCTCTACCCAAGTTGTCCAGGGCTCCAAGAACTAGTAACTCAACCCACAACCTTTCAAGGTTCCAAAGTGTTTATCCACCCGACACTAGGGACTAGTAACTCAACCCACTAAGGGCTCTAGAGAATTTATCCCAACCTAGGCTCCAGGACTAGTAACTCAACCCTATTTGTTCCAGGGCTTCTAGATTTTTTGTTCAAATTCAAATCCATAAGAAATTATGAGCACCAACCAAAAAAAATCAAGTGGAAAAACCCACAACACCATGGCTATCCAGGAAATGGCAAGGTAAGGCTAAAACCACTTCCAATCCGGGCATCCTCCATGCCGATGACATATCATAACCAAATAATCACATGTTTCTACCATGCATAAAAGAAATCATACATGCAACATGTTACCTACAAAGAAATCCAGTTGCAGTCGTTGATCCACTTGTTCCCTTGCGCTTTCTTGCTTTTTTCCCTCTTTCTCCAATTCCAAGTATGCCCAAGTGCTCCAAGAGTGCTCCATGAAAAATTTAAGTGTGAAAGAGTATGAGAGAATGAAAGAATAAAGAGAGAGCTCCAAGTTAAAATTGAAAAAAGGTTGTGAACTGATCCTCATAAGCCTTTTTATCATTGAGGCCTCTATTTTATTAAATTTCCTCTATTTTTCCTTCAATTTTCCTCACAAATATGTGACCTTTCACCTTCCTTTTCTCCTATTTTCCATTATTTCATAAATAAAATGCCAATTATTTCCAATTTTCCTTTTCCAATGACTTTTCCAATTTCCTTTTCCATTTATTAATCACCAACGATCCTGATCACTATGTTTTTTCCTAACATTCAGGTTGGAATATGTGTTTCATGACCTTCGTTATTATTTTTATTTATTTACATAGGAAATTAACTAGGGGCTATTACACTACAAATTTTCATGGTGGCATGTAATTTCTCCTAAGATCCAAACAAACCAGGAACCTAGTAGCAAATTTCTCCCGCGTCTCAAGGAAAGAATAATTAACATCTAGTAAATTCGCTAGACTGTTTCCTAGATTTTTTAAGCTCTATGAGTTCCACATGTTTGAAGGAATACCAGGAAATTGAACCCACACTGGTATTTCATCCATCCTCTCCTTTCTGGCATAAAATAAGGGAGTCCATAATTTAAAAATAATCGGACTGGAGTCGATGGACCAAACCCCCTTTGTAATGTGATGCACATCCTCCTTAGACTTAAAGGACAATTGTACCCAACCCATTGCAAAAAGGAAAAAATCCGGAGCAGTGGACATTGCTGGTGTGATACTCCTATCTCGCTATTCCAGGATGGCATTTAACCCAAATTTTCTCCCATGTTCATGCCCCATAAGAGATTTATACACCAAAAAAACTATATCTTCCATCTCCACCTCGTCTCCCACACATAAATTGTAAGACATTGGAGTGAGATCCCATTTTAATTCCTTGAATTTATTTTTACCTTTTGAAGGTAGAACATAGAGCACTTCCTCAAAAATATCCTCCACAAAAACCCAATGCACAGTAGCTTCTGACCCTACTGACTGAGGAGGACCCATAAGAGGCCCTGCCTGGTTTACAGGAGATTGAGGAAAAGCTACCCCAACAAAAACTCCCACTGGATGCAAAGAAGACCCCACCGAGAACCACTGAAACAACCTGTTATCACTCAAAAATTCTCAAAACATCATAGTTTCAAGTTTTTTTTTTTATCATGGGTCAAAATAGGGTCTTAGGAGTCATTTCATGAATTTGACCAAAAGGGAGTATTAGATTTTTAGGTTTGAACCTTCCTTAGTGTTAAACAAATCCATTTTAAAGGTTTTTTATGTCAATTCATTCATCATTTCATCATTCATTTCATTTCCCTAAGTTTTTCTTCAAAACTATCCATTTATCTGAGAAACCTTACCTTTTTAGCGCCACTAGTTCAAAAAAGAGGAAATGCGCTATGAAAGCGTTGTCTTTTCGTAGCGCAATATGAAGAAGCAACTCTATTTTCTGGTTTTGCGTAGTCAACTTCCAAGGAGGTTTCTGAGCAACTGAAAATGAATTTAGGAATAATGAAAGAGTTTTTTCTTCCTAACAGACTTACCTACATAAACCTCTCTCATTTTCCTCAAATTCATTAGGAGTGGGAGAAATTGATAAATTAACATGCGCTACGAAACTGTTGTTACAAAATGTCCTGTACATGGCTGTTTAGCAGTCAACTTCAAGTTCCATTTATGGCCACATGAAAAATTATTTTGGAATTATGAAAGGGATTTATTTTCATTCCAAACCCAGCTACAAAAATCTCTCTCACGTTTCTCACAAGTGTTATCCGTTGGGAGATACAAGGCTTTCTTTGAAGCCCTATTTTCAAAAACAGAGTTTTCATGTTTTACACATGTTTTTCAAAGACATTTTCTGGAAAGCAAGAGAGGTATTTCAAAAAAAAAAAGAGGTTTTTATTCAAGACAGAATGTTCTACAATAACCTCCTTCCATTTAGCAAAATAAAGTGTGGATTAGGAGATATAGGCTCTGTCCCAAGACCTAAATTTCATGAAGGTTGAAAGTTATGTTTTTAGTTCATATTGCTGATAGTTTTGATAAAATACTGATTTTCTTGAGTCTGGGCATCTCTTTATTACAAATTTTGAAGAAATGTTCAAAAAAATTGCCTACACAGCAATTTCGTAGCACGGTTAGTGCAAATTTGATGAAATGTGCTACGAAAATGTTGAAGCAGTCTTTTCATCATTTTTCACACCAAATTTTGAGGGAAATTTTGTGAATTTTGTTCTAAAATGTCTATTGGGAGTGTGTTAAGGGAAGATGAAGGTTTCCCTAAAGAAAAAATATTGAAAAGTGATCATAAAAGGAACCAAAACACTGCGCTACGAAACTGTGCTGCTTTCATAGTGCAAGTTTATTCTCGGCCTTTTACACATTTAGAAGTTTAAAATTTGCACAGCTGGTTGTTTGAAGACATATGGTGTAATATTTGATAGCAAGAGACATGTAAACATGGTTCATTAATGGTCAAATTGTTCCAAAAAGTTAAGGGAATCAAAGGCCTAAAAAACAGGAATACATGTTTCCTAGGTTTCAGGGGAACAACATCATCAACCTCATGGTCTGAACAACTTGAAGGACATCATCATAATTCAACCCTATTGAAATGAAAGAGACATATAATGTAATTAATTCAAGATAAGGTTGTTAGGAGTTGAGTCAAATAGTGTTAGTCCTATTTGAAATAAGACTGCTCATTAGGTAGCAGCTATCATTTTGTCAAGCAATAGGATTTTGAGGTATCTAGTGGAGGATAAGCTTATCCTATTTTGTAAATGATCTATAAAGAGCATGAGGTCGAAATCAAAAGGGGTTGGAGACTTTTTGGAAAAATTGCTGCTTCATGTAATAGACTGTGATCAGTAATGCAGAGAGGTTTTCTTCTTGACAGATCTGAGTTTCTCATGGGGTTTAATGTTTTCTTGATATACATGTTATGTTTAACTAATTGCAGTAGATCTCATTGCTATTACTCAGAATTCATAACCTATGCTCTGACTTCCTTTAGTAATGAGATCACTGTGTTTTTCTGTGTTTTATGAGTAAATTTCTTTTGGACCACTAGCAATAGATTTCATTGCTATTACTCAGAATTCATAACTCTATGCTCTGACTTCCTTTAGTAATGGAATGACTATGTTGACCTATGTTCGTGAGTGAATTGTATTTTTTAAAAACCCCTATTTGCCTCAGGTTCCAAGTCAAGGAACCTTGCCACTGAAACTACTGACCTGTTGACTCCATAAGCCCAATGGTAGTATTAGCCTTCATCTTTTCAACCTGCAAATATACAAAATCAAAACTTAATTCATGGAGTTATCCATCTATCTATATCTTTATTCCATATCATTAACCCTTGAGAGAGCCCTCTCAGGCTGAGGAGGCTAAGCCTCAGCCAAAATATCGATATGAAACAATTACACAAGGTTTACATGATGAGCAACCTATCAGGTCAAATTTTGTGATAACATTTTGGTGCGTCTGCCGGGAGTCTGAAGATATACATCTCCCGAAAATTATGAAGCTGAACTCTTGAAGGTAGCAGGAGCTCAAAATCTGTTCGAGGCTGCAACAACCTTGGCGACTCCATTGTTGAAGAATTCAAATTTTTCATAGATTCAAGGTGACTCCACTGCTTGAATATCAGTAGCTTGATGAAGTTTCAAGATGAGTTCCATGACAAGAATAAATTCCAGGAATGCTCCTATGAATCGGTCTCATATCCCTGGTTTTCCAAATCCTATGCCAAAGGTTGAATGGTTAGATGATCTTCCAATATTCAAAGATGAAAAGAAAGACAATGTTGCTCTTCATTTGGTTAGATTCCATATGCATGTACACAGTCTTAAGGTTCAGTTCCCTGAGGATTTTCTCATGAAGATGTTTATGGCCACTTTGGAAGGAAAAGCATGGTCTTGGTATGAAATCTTTCCAAATGGTTCATTGTATTCTCTTGCTGATTTCCATGTTGCATTTTATGAGATGTATGAAGAGTGTCATCCCTCCTTATTGCTGGTCAAAGACTACTGTAAACACTATGTGAATTTTATTGAATATTTGGAGAATTTTTATGAAGATGATGAGTTCATGGATGAGGAAATTTTAGAAGCCCTTCATGAAAATCCCTTTCATCACCAAGAAGAAAGGATAGCCTCTTTCTTAGATGAAAATGAAACCCAACAGGAGTTTATTTATGAAAATTATGATACATCCTCTGAGTTTGATGAAAGGTTGCAACAGACTTGTCAGTCTTTTGATCATCAGGAGTATGAGAATCATTTCAAATAGCAAGAGGAAATATTGGAAAATTCTTGCTACGATCCTCAGGTACAGGAAAAATTTGAGTCTTCATGTCATTTCTTGCATCAGCCTACATCAAATGATGATTACATTAATGAAGAAGTGGGTGAAATTTTTTCTTTATCCTTGTCTTCTAATCTGAAATCATTTGAGTGCAAGTCAGAAGATAAGATTCAAATTGTGGACGAAGTTACTAGGAACATTGAAAAGGAAATTGAAGTTTTAGAGGGTAAAATTCAATCTTATAGGCTTCAATATCAAGATCAGTCTTTTCAAAGGCTTTCCATGCTAGAACACAAAGAGAAGGTGTTGCTTCCTTTTTTTTGAGATTGAGGAAAAATACATTGTTTTTGAAAATCAGTTTGAACAGTAGTTTGAGAGTACACAACTGAAATCTTATGTGGTTGATCAAATCATGGATGAGTTGCCCAAAGTTGCAGAATTTCATAAGAAGCATCAAATACATCATGTCTTTTTTGATCCTATAGTTGAATACATGGAAGAGTTCTACAGTCCATATTTCTAGTTATATTTTCATTTTTAAGATCAGTTACATCTCATGTTGCCTTGGTCATCTCAGTATCATGTTTACTTTCAGTTCAAGCACAGTCAAGAGGTTCAAGCGTCAAATCAGTTCAATGGCTGGCTTCATTGGAAGTTTCATGTTCCTTGACTTACAAATGTAGATTGCAGCTGTTAGGGTAGGTAGGAATGTGTGAATAAGCTCAAAAGTGAATGAGCATCTTTTTAGTAGGTACAAAGTTGGTTCTTCTACAATGATCATCAAGCTTGAGCCCGAGGTGAAGGCCATTTAAGCTTGAGGAGAAGCTTAGCAATTTCAAATTTCTTTCTAATTTGGTCAAGAAAATGGATAGTAGCACTGGAGCTATTGGTTCTTAGTGTACCATCGGGGCACACTATCCCAAGTGGAGCCACTGTTATCACTCAAAAATTCTCAAAACATCATAATTCATGTTTTTTTTTTATCATGGGTCAAAATAGGGTCTTAGGAGTCATTTCATGAATTTTACCAAAAGGGAGTATTAGAATTTTAGGTTTGAACCTTCCTTAGTGTTAAACACATCTATTTTAAAGGTTTTTTATGTCAAGTCATTCATCATTTCATCATTCATTTCATTTCCCTAATTTTTTCATCAAAACTAGCCAATTAGCTAAGAAACCTTACTTTCATAGCACCACTAGTTTAAAAAAGAGGAAATGCACTATGAAAGCTGTTGAGGAGGTAAATCCCCTCTGCGGACAGAGGCGATCCCTACTAGCTCAGCAGGGGTCTAGCAACAATCATCAAATGTTACAGCGCAAGTTCCTAGTTACGAATAAAATACCAAAGATGGAGGCCTACCTGGAGTCCAGTGCTATGATTCGTAGAAGAGACAGCGTTCCCGTTCCTCAGCCTCGGCAGATCACGATCCCCACGATCTCCGTGAATGGACACCTGCACATGCAAGAAACAACACAAATGCAAGCATAAAATCCAGAATACACAACTATATATCAGTCAGAAAGGATATAACTCATTATTAACATAAGTGAAAAACAGAGTGGAACCATAACCGTAATCATTCATTAATAAACAATCGAAAGAGAGTACAACCAATGTTCTGACGCCGCGGTCTCCTTCGGAAGGGTCCCCAGTCGTTCATGTTTCACAAAGCTCACCAGGGAAAGGGAAAACCTCTCTAGAGTCTCTCGAAGATAGTCTCCTTACTTGATTCGGCCTTAAGGGAAGAAAGAGGGCTCTTACAGCACAAAGGCTCTTGGGAATTTGGAGATTCAAAGCTTAGGCACTTCAAGACTAGCTTGCAATGGCAATAGGCAAGATTTTATAGATGGGGAAGGAGGGAGTTGGGATCCCTATTATTTTGGGATTGGCCCTATCATCAAGGAAGGTTCCATGAGAGGTGGCAAACCACTTCCCTTCCATGGAACTCCCGCAGCCAAACCTCCCAACTCAAGATAGGCAATGGTTTCTGAGTTTGTTGAAACACAACTTTCGCCATCTTTATTTAAAAAACACTCCTTAAATTGGCTGGCGCGATTGCGACTCTGGGATAGAGCGCCAGTTGGCACGGCCTCTTTGTAGGATTTTCCCCATTGGCGCGAGTGATGAACTGTCTGCCCGCGCCAATGCAAAAGGAGATGTTTTCATGATTTTTTGCAAGGAGATGTCTTTAGGGCAATTGAAGCTCATGTTTAGGGGAATGCATTGATGATGATTTCAAGGCATGACAATGTTCACAGGTCACAAAATGGATCCTCCATTGTGCGGGACGGGGAATGGTAGGGACGGTGACAAATTACTGTGTAACAAAAGCGCTGTCTTTTCGTAGTGCAATATGAACAAAAAACTCTGTTTTCTGGTTTTGAGTAGTCAACTTCCAAGGAGGTTTTTGAGCAACTGAAACTGAATTTAGGAGAACTGAAAGAGGTTTTTATTTATAATATAATTACCTACATAAACCTCTCTCTGTTTCCTAAAATTCATTAGGAGGTGGGAGAAATTGATAAATTAACATGCGCTATGAAACTGTTGTTACAAAATGTCCTGTACATGACTGTTTAGCAGTCAACTTAAAGTTCATTTTATGGCTAAATGAAAAAGTATTTTAGAATTATGAACGAGGTTTGTTTTCATAATACTTCCCGCTACAAAATATCTCTCACTTTTCTCACAAGTGTTATCCGTTGGGAGATACCAGGCTTTCTTTGAAGCCCTATTTTCAAAAACAGATTTTTCTTGTTTTACACATGTTTTTCAAAGACAGTTTCTGGACAGCAGGAGAGGTATTTCAAAACAAAAAAAGAGGTTTTTATTAAAGATATAATGGTATTAAAAAATCTCCTTCCATTTCGCAAAATAAATTATGAATGAGGAGATATAGACTCTGTCCCAAGACCTAATTTTCAGAAGAAAAAACAAAAGAAGGAATAATTTGCAAATGGAGAAGGTACTTCATGAAGGTTGACAGTTATATTTTTAGTTCATATTTCTGATGGTTTTGATAAAATACTGATTTTTTTGAGTCTGGGCATCTCTTCATTACAAATTTTGAAGAAATTTTCAACAAAACTGCCTACACAATAGTTTCGTAGCGCAGTTAGTGCAAATTTGATGAAATGTGCTATGAAACTGCTGAAGTAGTCTTTTCATCATTTTTCACTGCAAATTTTGAGCGAAATTTTGTGAATTTTGTTCTAAAATTTCTAGTGGAAGTGTTTTTAGTGTATATGAAGGTTTCCGAAAAGAAAAAATATTGAAAATTGATAAGAAAAGGAACCAAAACATTGTGCTACGAAAAGCGCTACGAAACTGTGCTGCTTTCGTAGCGCAGGTTTATTCTTAGCCTTTTACACATTTCGAAGTTTAAAATTTGCACATATGGATGTTTGAAGACATATGGTGTAATATTTGATAGCAAGAGACATGTAAACATGGTTCATTAATGGTCAAAGTGTTCCAAACAGTTAAGGGAATCAAAGGCCTAAAAAACAGGAAGACATGTTTCCTAGGTTTCAGGGGAACAGCATCATCAACCTCATGGTCTCAACAACTTGAAGGACATCATCATAATTAGACCCTATTGAAATTCATGTGACATAGAATGTAATTAAGTCAAAATAAGGTTGTTAGGATTTGATTCAAGGAGTTTTAGTCCTATTTGAAATAGGACTGCTCATTAGGTAGTAGCTGTCATTTTGTAATAAAGACTATGTTTTTAGTTAGGAAAGGTGTCAAGCAATAGGATTTTGAGGTATCTAGTGGAGGATAAGCTTATCCTATTTTTTAAATGATCTATAAATAGCAAGAGGTCGAAATCAAAAGGGGTTGGAGACTTTTTGGCAAAACTGCTGCTTCATTTAATGAACTGTGATCAGTAATGTAGAGAGGTTTTCTTCTTGACAAATCTGAGTTTATCATGGGGTTTTAATGTTTTCTTGATATATATGTTATGTTTAACTACTTGTAGTAGATCTCATTGCTATTACTCAGAATTCATAACCCTATGCTTTGACTTCCTTTAGTAATGAGATGACTATGTTTTTCTGTGTTTTATGAGTAAATTGCCTTTGGACCACTAGCAGTAGATTTCATTGCTATTACTCAGAGTTCATAACTCTACGCTCTAACTTAATTTAGTAATGGAATGATTGTGTTGACCTATGTTCTTGAGTGAATTGTCTTTGTTAAAAACCCCTATTTGCCTCAGGTTCCAAGTCAAGGAACCTTGCCACTGAAACTACTGACCTGTTGACTCCATAAGCCCAATGGTAGTGTTAGTATGAATCTTAATTCCAAGCGTACGAAAAAACACCACTTTAGCTGCACATAACAAACATCCCTAACATCAGAAATGACTGCTAATATCTTCAAATCTGCAGTTAGGTGGTCAAGATAAATGTTGCAAAAATCTAGATCTATGCATTAGAAAACATTAAACAGTAGAAAAAATGAGATTTACTCCATGCATCCAACAGACAAGACAAGAATATATCAAATGAATTTTGTATTAATGGCACTTAGGAGGAAAACACAAGAGGGTGTTCCCTGTTCTCCTCAATGGGATGGGTTCTTGTAAGTCCTCAACACTTCAGATCTAGAATTCCTCTCTCTTGGTGGTGTAGAAAACCCAGACAAAAATAGTAGCAAAATATGACTGTGATGGTGGATCAATAGCCAGACCAAAAGTTTAGATCCAGAGTGATATTTAGGTAACAAAAGGTGGTAAATGAATGGGAAAACCCTTCTATTTATAACAAAATATTGAGTTAGTCTAGATATTGGTGCATAATTAAAATACTATTAACCAAATCAAGATCCAACTTTTATGGAATATTTTATTATATTTGTTGGAGGGAAAAGGAATTTGACTTGCGTCAAATCCCTTTATTTGTAAATAATAAATAAATAAATGATTTATTTATCATTTTAAGGATGTGGTTGAGTAATAATCAGATAAATAATTATTTATTTAATTATTTATGGGTGATTTAGTCATATTTAGCAAATAATATTATGTAAATAAGGTTTAAATAATTATTCTTTAGAAAATAATAAGATAAATAATGATTTATCTAATTAATTTCCTTTTTTTGGGTTAAATATAACCAGGAATATTAATTAAACTGTTGTTTAACTAATTATTCCTTGAGGAAAATCAAACAAATGTAGATTTATTTAATATTTCCTCATGGGGTTTCCTATTTAGACCATAAAAAACTTAATAAATGTGGTTTACTAAGTTATTTTCATAGTGAAAGCAATTTTACTTAGGGTAAAATTGGTCTTACATGGTGTACTTGGGTCCATCTAATGATAATAGGTTAGATGAAGAAAAAATGGTGTAACAGATTGCCCCCCAGCGTGCGAGCGTTAGGAGCTAATCGTATGACTGAAGTATGTTGTAAGGACTCAATCACTAGACACCGAAGGGGGAGTCAAAGAGAGAGAAGTATAAGGTAGACCAAAGTGTTGAAAGGATTAGACCCTGAGGAGGTGAGACTTACAAGTGCGACAAGTCTCTTTTATGAGTGAATACATGTGCTATAGGTGACAAGGGAGGCATACCTATGCGAGGAAAAGTACAAAAAATAAGGCGTCCAGTAAGCAAGGGACTGAACAATATAGTATATGTTGGCATAAACATGAGCTAGATAAACAACATGATAATGAATCCCACATACATATTGTGCCTGGGATAACAACCAGGACTTCTACAATAATATCTGAGTACATGAATACAAATACAACCCAGATGCCCCTGTAAACAGGAAAGGGCTCTGTTATAAACGTGTTCAAAAGATGCAGGAATTTTGGTATTTCCTTAAACCCCCAAAAGTATACCATTGAATACATCGAGGGAAAGTTATTAGGATGTGTCATTTATAAAGATGGAATGATGATCGACCTTGAAATAACTCAAGTCATTGATGGTCTGTCACCCCCAAATTCTAAAAAAACCATGTAGTTATTTCTAGGAAAAATTAATTTCATTAGACGATTCATCCCTATTTTTTCTAAAATTTTCAAACCACTACAAGATATGGTAAAAAGGAATTCTAACTTTAAGTGTGGATATCAAGAAAAACAATATTTTTGTACAATTAAACACGCTATTTCTAAAGCCCTTGCTTTGATGAGCCCATATTTCTCTAAAGACTTTATACTCTATACTTTCGCCTCTAATACTGCACATGCAGCAATACTTACTCAAAACAATGAGCTCAATCATGAAATCCCAATTATTTTATGAGATATTCCTTTAAAGGAGTGGAATTGGAGTACTCAAAAATGGAAAAACAAGCATTTGTTGCCTTTGAGGCAGTAAAATACTTTAGGTCCTACCTGTTGCAATCTAAAACTAAGGTTATTGTTCCCTACCCTACAATAAGAAACTTGCTAGTACTAAAGGATTTAAGAGAAAAAAGGTCACATCAGATGAAAAAACTTTAAGAATATGATTTGGAAATAAATCCTACTCAAAATGTAAAAGGTCAATGTCTTTACAAACTATTTTTTGTGTTTTCTAATTTTCCTAATCAATATCCTTGTTCTAACAACAAAGTATCTTTAATGAAAAATGAAGTTTTGTGTGTACCTAAAAATCCAAATTCATGGTATTATGATATTATATTTTCTCTTTTGAATGGTACAACACCACCCCATATTTAATCAAAGAAAATAAGAGCACTAAGTCGTAAGTCATCTCCTTTCCAATTGATAAATAACATACATTTTCGTAAAAACTATTACGGGGTACTACTTCGTTGTTTGGAACAAGAGGATTCTCGTAAAGTCCTACATGAAATCCATTCTAGTCCCACTGGTGGCCACTTTGGTGGGGATACAACTTCTCACAAGGTACTAAGAGTTGGGTACTATTGGCCCACTTTATTCAAGGAATCCCATGCTATGGTACAAAGATGTGAAACCTACCAAAAGGATGTTGGTAGGGTAAAAAAATTGCATTTCCCCTTCAACCTGTCATTGTCAAATCTCCTTTTCAACAATGGGGATTAGACATAGTTGGTCTTGTGAACTTTACCTCCGCTCAGCAACCTAAATATATAATAACAACCACTAACTATTTTACTAGATGAGTAGAGGCAACCCCCTTGTGAGTGGTTAATGTTAAACATGTAATATCTTTCTTAGATTCTAACATGATCACTTGTTTCAGTGTTCCAGAATCACTGGTTTTCAATAATGTGTCTTATTTTTCCTCTTATGAATTAGATGCATATTCCTTAGAGAAAGGGATTAAAATTAAGTAATAAACAAACTATTACCCTTAGAGTAATGGTATTGTTGAATCTTCAAATAAAAATCTGTTGAAAATCCTGAAAAGAACAGTTTCTGAGCATCACAAGAATTAGCATACTGCTCTCTTTAACAGAATATGGGTTGATAAGGTAACTCCTAAAGCTACAATTAGTAATTCTCCCCTTTTCCTTGTGTATGGTAGAGAAGCAATTCTTCCTCCTAATATGTTTTTTCCTTCTTTAAAGTTGTCCCAAAAAGTACAAGAAATCAAATCTTCATCCATGCAAAACAAAATCGATGTCTTTCTCAAATTGGAAGAAGAAACAGAGAAATCTAAACAAAAACTTGATCAACAATTACAAATTCTAAATCGTTGGTTTGATGGTAAGTATTATTTTTATCGAAACTTTGAGTTAGGTGACTAATTTCTCAAATTGGAAAATGCACACAAGGACAAAGGGGAGCATTCAAAGTTTTAGAGGCTATGGTTTGGGCCTTTCATTGTTACAGAAAATATTTTCTCCAATACATTTCGTTTGCAAAATATGGAAGGGAAATTAGATATCCTTTTGATTAATGGGAAGATTCTAAAGAAATTATTTTTCTGAATCCCTTCGGGGAAGTTGTTATCATGAAAATATTGCTATGTGTTTTGAGTGTGCTTTGATTTCTACCTTTTAATTATCTTTCAATAAGTTCATTGTTTGAAACAAAAAATTATGTCTAGAAACTTTTTCAAGGAAAATCTTGAACATATGTTTTTCTTTCTACCAATGCTTCAACACATTGAATTGCTTGCTTCAATTTTTCACCCAAAAAAGATAATTCTATTTTCAATATATTTGAAAACATTATCATTGCTACATAAAACAATCTCTAACTTAGTCCCTATTTTATTAAAGGAATTCAATTTTTATTTTTTTTGTAAGCTTGGCAGTACCTTTCTATTCATTAATTCATAAAAGCAGGTAACAATCATATAATATATTCAATGGCCTCAACCTGTCCAAAGTAAACTAGGTCGTTTGGCCACTGAAAATCTTTATAGGCTATCCACAACTTTAACAGTTTAAGTTTGTCTATCCAAGCCTTGTATGCCATAAATTATGTTAACCATCTACACTTAAGACTACTAAAGTAAATGATATCTGACCAGATCATCATAAGAAAACAAAAATATTAAAAGGTCATCATAGTAGCTAATCATCAGACAATTCTACTAGAGAAGGTTATTTGACACTTGACCCTAGCATTTCAAATTGATGCAAACCCTGAATCTGACGTTCAATTTGGCCAAGGCAGATGTTCTAGTGATGCAACTGTAGCTGCATGGATTGAATTTATTTTTGAAGATCTTTGAGACTTGGATCAACCTTCGTATGACCCTTGATTTCCTGTGTGGAAGTTATGGCTTTCGCCATAATACATTTCATAAGCCAATATAGATGGATCGACTATTTAAACATTGTAAGCCAGCCTCGGGTATGCCCAGGGTCTGAAACCAAGGGTGTCCAGTCCTCAACCGGGAGCTCTACTATTGTTTTTGAATTTAATTCTCTCTCCCATGAATAAATTATGGTTTTCACCTGTGTCGGGGTCCCAACGCTATATGCATGCAGGATGCTTTGTATGTTCTCAACATCGGATTTCCTTCCTCTTTGACGTTGGGGTTTACTGGACGATGCCCTTTGCGCTTTACCTTTGTCACTTGGTGAGTCATTGTCACGGCCTCCATGCCCTCACTTTCCTTGACCATAAGTTTCCTTAACCATTATGATTTTTTTCATACCACCCAACAACCGTGGAGCCACTCTAACCCGCACAAGAGGTAAAACCCACAATGCAGGAGCTGGAGGGGTTGACAGTTTAGGCAGACCTTAAATGATCATACTAACAAATAGAATGTTAACTATTCTCTGTAGGACACATAAAATTGTTATGGCATTCCTTTGCGTTTCCAAAAACTAGAGTTTTCCCATGTCATCGGGTGGTGCCTTAGAATAGGCGACGAACCCACCAAGAGCCAACACTCGGGATTTACAAGCTTGGTCTCTTTCAAAACCCAAAACCGCTATACTAACCCTAACTTACCGAAGCAACAGAAACCAGAGATAAAAAAGTTCACATATGATATATGCATGCATATTATCGATGACATACCATAAATTACAATACATTCCCATTTGGGAAAGAAAATTTCCATAGAAAACAGAAATTGACATGGAAAATGTAGACAAGTCTAAATTAATCTGTTATTGCCTAAATCTACCTCAAGCTGAAGGAAGGCAGAGTTCAGGGTAACATCAAACCACGCTCAATCTGGTAGCTAGCCCTACCAGATCAAGAGAGGGCTCTCTCCGGGTCAATCTCAGCAAAATATAATCGATGGGGCTTGAGATGACTTGAAATGAATGATGATTTTAGGCTAGGTATATAAGTAGGAGGGTTTGATTGAAAATTGTGGGTTGAAAAGAGCAAGAGAAGGGACTATTGGGCTCTGAATTTGGGGCTAGTTTATGCCGGCAAACTTGGGGCAAAGTAAGTGCAATGTACAGCCAAATTAAAGATGTAATGAGAGAAGAAAATAGGGAAAAGACCGCTGCCCTGTAGGCATCAATCAAAGGATGGATCTACAGTGACAACTTTAGAAGAAAGAGAAGCATCGGGTTACTCAACAAAGCATCTAACAGAGGATGGATTCTGAAAAGATAACCACTACATCAAACAACATAATCATTGTGAGAGGAGCATCGTGCATGGATGGATTCCTAACACTTCCCTTAGAGAATGAGCTGTAAAGATCTAGTCACATATCCCAATTCGTGACACCTTTGAATAAACTGAAAGATTTTTTTGTTATATGGCTCATGTTTAACAAAAACCTCCTTGGGTTTTTCAGAATTACTTTCCATCTGTTGTAAAATGGTCGCGCACTAAAATGACTAAAACAGTAAAAAATATGAAAATTTTGCTTTGTTTTAATGTAGGCTCCAAATATCACTGTATATCTCCCACATAGTAGCACATGTGCATAAACTGAAGGAGTTTTTTGTTATTTTCTATGTGATGAACAAAAACCTCTTTCACTTTTGAAAAATTCCTCACCATTATTTCACAAACTGATTTTGTACTAAACTTGTCATTGTGTGCAGCAACTGACCTCAAAACATGCATAACCAAGAATTACTCATTCATTTTGATCATATCTTCTAATCCGAGAGCCAATTACAGGAGTGTGATATACCGTTGGAAATATTTTTCCGAGCTTCTTCTGATGGACACACTTGTGACATGTTTTGTGTTAAACATCATGTGCAAAACATTTGACAAAACCAGACATAGTAAGAGCTCATGTTGATCCCTAGTGACAGGCTGCGAAGATTGGAACTAACATCGGCTCCAATGGGGATGGTAGCTCCTTGGAGGTGCCAAGAACTACAGATATTTGGAAAGCAGACAGTGCCTTCATCCATTGGGCAATGGGGTCAAAAACTCAAGCTGAAATGCATGACTGAAAACCGACACAAACTAACTTAATAACAAGACTGAAAACTAATTCGCAAATGACTCATGACTGACTTAACTAGAACAAGTACTTACAAATATTTTTAATGGCAGCAGTCCATCAAGATTCAAGGGTTTCAAATCATGATGACAACTAACTACCTGCTGATGGAATATGTACAATCATGTGTAGTGTGCCTTCCAATGTAACCAATCAAGCAGATGCCTCCTTGATTGATTCTCCTGATCAGATCTTCTGGTCAACAATAGATACTGGTAATTGGGCATCCAAAAACATAATTGACCATGATCTCCTTCATCACTGCTGACTGCAACAGATTTTCCAGTGGATCCTGAAAAACATGAAGATTTACCTCCTGCTGAAGAAACAAGGTGTCTTTTTCTTTTGATTCTGATCTTCCTTCATAATGTACTTCAGTAAAAGTATGTTCCTGGTCCTCAAAAAATTCTTAACAAGGAGATGAGCAGATCTCCTCTTGGAAAAACATTTCAAAACATGAGACATATGAAGAAGAATCTGAAAGGCAGTGCTGAATGTTCTGATCTTCTGTAGTCTGAATATTATTTTGATCATTTTCATATGATATAACAACCATATTATCATGTTTCTCATTACATTCATCAATCATAAGAAAAGAAACTTCAGATTATTCTTGATACTCAAATATGACATTTCTATCATATACCAATGATTCATCCAAGGAAACTTTTTCACTTACTTGAGCGAAGACCTCGTCTTGTTTTTCATAGAGGGAATGAACTACCTCCTCGTGAAGATCTAGTTCTAGTGGGATGAGAGCATTTAGGTCTATAACTCTGTTTTCTTCATTTGAGGCAACCTCAACAATACAACTCTCTTTTATGAGATCTGGAACAACATGTTTTTCCTCATCACAATTTATCTCTCGATCTAATTTATTGTCATCACTATCTGAGATTGGAACATCATTTTCCTGCGTATCATCCTTTATTTCAACCAGATCTGAAATAAAACTTCTTCTTTCATCATCTTCAGCCATATGGAAATCTTCAACCTGTTGATCTTGATAAGTATCCTCTAAGATTTCTGTGTGCTGCTGAAACGAATTTTCATACAATGCTTCCATGATTTCTCCGTCCATCAATTCATTATCCCCATAAAAATTCTCAAGATCTTCAATGAAACTACTAACGTGTTCACAACAATTCTGTACTAATATTAAGGATGGACAAGATTCTTTATACCTTTCAAAGAATATTGTATGAAAATCCTTTAGACAATAAATAGAAGCAGGTGGAAAAATTTCATACCAAGATCGGGCTTCATCTTCCAGAGTAGCCATAAACATTTTCATCAAACAATCTTCAAGAAAATCGATCTTTAATTTATGCACATGAATGTGAAATTTCACCAGATGAAGAGCAGTGTCATCACCTTCCACATTTCTGAACATAGGCAAATTATGAAGCCAATCCACCTTGGGCATTTTATTTGGAAAACTTGGGATGTGATCTCGGCTCATGGGAGTGTATCTTCTTGCAACCCGTTCCATCTTGAAAATCTTAAAGCTACTGATCTTCCTACAGTGGAGTCACCATGAAGCAATGATTTCTGGATTTTTCAGTGAATGAAGTCGCTAGGTGAATGATTTCAGCCTTCTTATGTCTGATCGTTATCCACCATCAACCATCGGATCTAACTTGATACATGTACTGGGGCAATTTACAAGTTAAGTGTCACGTTCACAAGCTAGACCGGAGATAAACTGAAGCAACATTTATCTACTTCCGCTAATGCAAAGCAAAAGCGTTTCGAAGGCTACCTGGCATAACTTCAGGCTCTGTCTGTAGCTTATGAAACAAATAACACCAACAAGAAAACCATTTTCTTCCCTAGTATGGTCGCCACTATGTTACTGCCCAAATCCACCTTAGGCTGAAGGAAGGCAAGATTTAGGGTAACACCAAACCACGCTTAGTCTGGTAGCTAGCCCTACCAGAACAGGGGAGGGCTCTCTCCGGGTCAATCTCAGTAAAAATGTATCAATAGGCCTTGAGATGACTAAAATGAGTGCTAATTTTAGGGTAGTTATATTAATCAAGGAGTTGGGAATGATTTTTAGGGGTTTTTTTGTTGGAAAAAGGGAAAGGCGATTTTGGGCTTAGGGATGAGGCCAAATTCTTGCAGAGTTCAAGTTGGGGCAGGGAAGGCAATGGCTTTGATGTCTTAGATTCAATGAATGGATAGAAAATACTGCTAAGGAGCTGAAGAGGGAAAGAGGGTGCAAGGATCCTCTTCAAACTGACGAAAACATATAAAACTAAACAAAAGTTTAAGGCAGAGCACCAGCAAACTAATGAATTCTACCTTAGTTACTCATTTGTTTAATTTCAGAAGCAAAGAGAAGGGAAATGGCATACATAAAACATTAATTAAACTTACAGATACATGGAGAAAAACATCATCAAAACTCAAAGCCACAAGGATCCCAACAAGTGTTGCAAAACCCTGGTCTTTCCTTTGCCAAAAATCTGAAATGAATATACAATGAGGTGCCAAACTATTCCCAAGAATCCAACCCTGAAAATTTCTCAGAAAATACAATATATAAACCATCCTAAACCCTTCCCATGCCTCTAGGGGTCGAGCTCATCCTTCTAGGAGCTGTTTCAACCAATTCTAAACAAGGAACTAAAATCTAGGCAATCAAACAACTTGCCTCTATATGCTAGGAAACTGATCCATTCACTTAATTTTCACTTTTTAGTGAATGACTCCTTTAGAACAAGTAAAAACATACCAAAGTTACATCATAGCCACAAAATTACATCAAGATAGATCAATAATTACATCCAAAAGTGAAACTAGTCAAACTGGCCGAATTTCTGAGCTGAAAAGTGAAAATTGGGCAAAATTCCTCTATGCGTCGTGCCAGAAAACTCAATGCGCCATGCCACTTTGAGCCTGTTTTTGTGGCACTTCCTGAAGTCCAAATTGAGCTCATGATAGCTCGTTGGAAATCCATGTCTGTCTTCTATCCAACCCAAGTGGAATTTTTGGATTTGGATGTCATTTGCCCCTCCAAAACTTCAATCTCCCAAGACTGGTTCCTGCTGGTGCAAAAAGTGGCAGAAAGGCCATTTTTGGAGTGTTTTTGACCTTTAAGACCACCCAGAACTTCATGAAATCTCTCATCCATTCCTGAGCATGCATAATTTACCATAAAAAACCCAAAAATATCAAGTTTTCTTCCAGAAGATGTCCCAATCATAAGCGCGCGTCGGATGGCGCGACGCGTCGGGCAAAAAAACCTGTTTTGCAACCAAAATTTTCAAAAATGACAAAATTTACTCCAAATTTGCTGAAATTCGAAGTGAAGGTCTCCCATCATGTATCATGCTCAGCCAAGGAACCTTTGGCCAAGATTCGGAGTGGATCCGGCCTTTTCCGATGTTTCAGTGCTCTCCTCAACCTCGCCTTCAGGATCTTCATCCTAGCTCTACAAACGTGTGTGCGGGCCCAATAGTGATTCTTCATGTGTCTGAACATGTCTTTGTCCCTATTGACCTTTTCCAACAGCTTCTCCAGATGAATGTTGACTCTCGTAAGGCAAGTCTCTCGCTCAAATGGTGTCATGTCACCTGGTCTCTTCCGGTCTAATTCTCGGTCTTCGCGGATTCTCTGCAGCTCCATGAGTGTGTGCTGATCCTCCAGTTGTTTATTCCGCTGCTCCAAGTAATTTATAACCCACTGAGCTCTCTGCAATTTCTCGTTTAGTGTGTCGATCTCAGCTTTTTTCTCCTGGATGATTTCTTTCAGCTTTGAGTTGGGAGAGCTCGAATCAACATCAATGAGTATAAAATCAGTGTTTTGGCCTCCTGAAGGGCCCTCATCGTGCATAGGCCTCTTGCCTCGGTCCTGTACCTGTGCTGATGTCAAAGGCGAGACCCCTTCCATGCCAAGTGGAGATAGTACTCGCGCTGCTGATGAAGGTAACGAGACCCCTCCCACCCCTGGTGGAGATAGTACTCGTCATGCTGCTGCAAATAAGGCTCTGTGGCCTCTCTGATATGTAACACACACTGGGGCACTGATAGGCTCAGTCTCTGGAACCTCAAACTTATGTGAAGGCTCTCCCTCATCATGAACAATCTCGGGAGGAGGCTAGGCGGTTGCAAAGAAGTCACGGTAAATGAACTCATCCCATGCGATGCCCTGCAATCCAAGCTGATGTACTACAATGATTTCAATCAGTGCATAATGATAAATGTTGTTATGTTGCTGCTCTGGAGTCTTCTTCTGCACAAGGGTAGTCATCCGCTCTATGTTACAGCACATGAAGTATGGAATATTCATCAGTCTCACTCTCGTGAAATGCATCAAAAGTCTGATATGGTATGCATAAAGGCGTGAGAATCTACCCTCACAGCTGAAGTATCTAATGATGAGTTTCATTAATGGCGCATAGGACTCATTCAGAAACCAGAACGGGAATACCCTGCTGAGTTGCCTCAAATATCCAGGCCTGATGTAAGGTTCATAATATGCTCTATCCAGTTGTTGTCTCTTATTCCACTCCTCACCTATGTTTGGTATCCCGGTTGCCTCAGAAATGGTCTCTGGTGTCAAGGTGAAGTTCACTCCAGCAAGGTTTACATGACCATCACGCAAATGTAGGACAAATAAGCAAACCAACTCCGGATGGTGCTGAATCTGAGATATCATCTCACAATACCGAAAACATGAATGTTGCTGAAAGCGTGTCATTGCAAGCGGGCAGGCCTGCAACTGAGCCAAAGAATTGGGCTCCTCTCTGACGTGCCTGCCACTTTTATGAGACCTCCTCGGTACATTTAGCTCTGTGGTTGAATCATTGTCCTGCTCATATTCTTGCTCATATAATGAATTTTTTTCTGTCATGATGTTGAAAACAAGGTGTTTGACAAGTGTATACTGATATGTATATGGTGAAAACAAGAGTTTTTCTTTCAATACCAAGTGTGCCACATATGTAATGAGAGGCTGTGAGGAAATATCACAATGAATACAATAGACTGTAAAGTGAATTTGGAGTGGAAGGACTGTCACTGGACAGCTTGAGGGAATTCGAGATTTGGAGACTTTATAAGTGATATGGGAGTGGGAGATAGTGATGGAAAATGTAGTTTTTAGGGATAGGGATAAATGAAATGACAAGATATACTCAAGCTTGGTGAAGTCAAGGATATAGAGACAGTCCTTGAATGTTTTGGTAATCAGGAATTCATAACTGATATGAAAGAAGGGATGTGATAGAAAAAGGTAGAGTTTGTGGATGAAACATGGGAACAAATGGTATAAGGGATATGATTGTTTTGGGACTGAGGGAGTAGGAGAGGGGATTATGATAACAGTATGACAGTTATGGGGAATGGAAAATAGGGTGGCAAATGATAAGAGTTCAGCACCAAAACCCAATTTTAAAACTTCACATATAAACCCTATGGAGCAGCCTTTGTCAAAAGATGGGGTTTATGTTTACACCATTCAAATTTCTCCAATCAATCTTCAAAATCACACCAAACACCAGCAAGATCGATTGTATCCACTTACTTGAACAAATAGGAGCGAAAGGTTTGTAATTTCGTTTGGAAGCAGTGATAAAAACGCTTGGGGGCTCTGTGCGCCGTGCTATGTGGGTGCGCCGCGCCCGTTGAAAATCACACAGTGGACCTCGGCTCTATGCGCCGCGCCTTCTGCCAATGCGCCGCGCGCACTCCAAACACACAGTTCCAGCTTAACAAATGACTTCGCCTCTCCACAATTGAAACGATTTCTCTATTGTCTTCTTGAATGCAAATGGATTGTAAAACAATGAAAATATCTTATAAATCCATGGAGTTTGATTTTTATTTTACAAAAACCCATTTTTGTAATGTTTCGAAATTGGCACTTTTTCACATTTTAATACAACTCTATTTTTTCAAATTTCCTTCTAATTTTTTTTGCTTGAAATGATGTTTTCTTGGTTGATTTTTTGCAGGGATGGTGGCGTTGGACTTCAGCAAAGGATGACCAGAGTCTGCATTTGAAGTACTTCGTGGAGGAAAACTTTAAAATACATATTTATTACAAACAATAAATTTTACAATTTCTTCTTCAAAACAGAGTTTTGAAGAAGAAACATCCTCGAGCATTATTGACGATGAAGATCTTGAAATGAAAACTTATTGAAGACATCCTCATGGCCTGCGGGCATTATTTAACATTTCTGAAGACCAAACCCTAGACCTAGAAACTGAAAGACTCTTTTTGACCAAAATAACCATCTATGACTGTAAATGACATGAACTCAACTTTGATGAATTTTGATAAATTTTGACCAACCCAGCAGGTACAAACATGAGGGAAAATGAGAGAAGAAAGCCCTTCCGTTAGATAATGGAATGCCCCTAACAGAATGCAGATTAATGGGCTGAATGAGACTCCTAAAAAAATGAAATGCAATAAGAGAAATGATCTCTAACGGAGGGATGTAAAGACCGACTCTAACATAATCAACAACCCAATTTCTGATGCAGTAATGTACTCAAACCCCTCCAGTATTCAAACATGTTATGAGGTGAAGAATTTGGAGTGGAAGGACTGTCACTGGACAGCTTGAGGGAATTCGGGATTTGGAGACTTTATAAGTGATATGGGAGTGGGAGATAGTGATGGAAAATGTAGTTTTTAGGGATAGGGATAAATGAAATGACAAGATATACTCAAGCTTGGTGAAGTCAAGGATATAGAGACAGTCCTTGAATGTTTTGGTAATCAGGAATTCATAACTGATATGAAAGAAGGGATGTGATAGAAAAAGGTAGAGTTTGTGGATGAAACATGGGAACAAATGGTATAAGGGATATGATTGTTTTGGGACTGAGGGAGTAGGAGAGGACGCATACGTATGACATGAATGGTATTGTGGTGGTAAAATGACAAGAGTTCACATCAAAACTCAACGAAACTTCACATATAAACCCTAAGGAGCAGTTTTTTGCTTTATTTAGTTTATGTTTACACCATTCAAATTCTCCAATCAATCTTCAAAATCGTTGACCAAAACCACAAGATCGATTGTATCCACTTACCAACAAACAAGGAGCGAAAGGTTTGCAATTTCTGCTTGGAAGCAGTGATAAAACGCCAGCCTGTATACCAAAAGACAAACCTAGCAATACTGTACATGTGGGTGTTACCAAGCACTGCTGAAAATCACACAGCGATTCCTACCATGTCAACACATACCCAAACACATATTCAAATGAACAAATGATTTCTGCTTCAATAAATGAATACTTTCATTCATTGAATGAATGGATTTCAAACAATGAAAATATATTATAAAAGTCATGGAGTTTGATTTATTTTACAAAACCCATTTTGTAATGTTTTTGACTTTGGCACTTTTTTCATTTAATACAACTCTGTCTTTTTGTTTCCTCACTGACTTTCTGAGCTTGAAATGATGTTTTCTTGGTTGATTTTTGCAGGGATGGTGGCGTTGGATTTCGGCAAAGGAGGACCAGAATCTGCTTTTGAAGTACTTTATGGCGGAAAAACTTTAAAATACATATTTATTACAAACAACTAATTTGACGATTTCTTCTTCAAAACAGAGTTTTGAAGAAGAAACATCCTCGAGCATATTTGACGATGAAAATCTTGAAATGAAAGCTTGTTGAAAACATCCTCATGGCCTGCGGGCATTATTTAACATTTATGAAGACCAAAAACCTAGACCTAGAAACTGAAAGACTCTTTTTGACCAAAATACCATCTATGACTGTAAATGATATGAACTCAACTTTGATGAATTTTGATAAATTTTGACCAACCCAGCAGGTACAAACATGAGGGAAAATGAGAGAAGAAAGCCCTTCCGTCAGATAATGGAATGCCCCTAACAGAATGCAGATTAATGGGCTGAATGAGACTCCTAAAAAAATGAAATGCAATAAGAGAAATGATCTCTAACGGAGGGATGTAAAGACCGACTCTAACATAATCAACAACCCAATTTCTGATGCAGTAATGTACTCAAACCCCTCCAGTATTCAAACATGTTATGAGGTGAAGCCTCCATCTCATTAACAAGGAAATCCTGAGAAACATACCAGAATTCACACTTTGTCTTCACATTGTGACTGTCTCCCGCACTGTTCCTCCTTTGCACCAGCACCTCATTCCAACGAGAACTATTTACCACCTTCTGGATAAACCAAGAATAAATCCCAACAAATTCTTGTTTGCAGCGTGCGGCTCTCACCACTTGGAAGGAGAGATAACCCTCGCATAAGGCCTGATATGAAAAAGGTCTACATATCTGCAAATCCTTAATTTCTTCGTGCATGTAAAGTTGTTGGATGGGCCGCCCACTTTCCATATCCCTTATATTTTTATGCATGACTTCAATCCCCATATGGATCATTACCATCCTCGCACCCCAATCAAGGACTATTAAGAGAATTCATTATTTACTAAGTATATATTTTTTTTAACTGACAGTCTAATCGATACTAGGTCGGTGATCGTAAAATTCTCACACCATTCGTTAGTCTTAATGATTTTTTTTTCAATATTTTCTTTCCCACCTATCATTTGGATTCCAAAACAGGACACTAATCTTCATCCAAACGCTCAAAAATAAATAAAACCAAAATAATTTATAAATCAAAATCCTAACAGTGGGATAAAAGCGTATGAATTCAAGTTAAAAAGAATCCCCGTCAAGGCCATGGATGCATGAATTGAAGCAGAGGAAATTCTTATAGCATTGAAGTCATATTTACACTACTTGTCCAGTTAGCTACTTCATTTTTTGAATCTACTGATTATGAATTCTTTGATAATATAAGAATCATGATGGAATTTATTTAAATTTCTGTGCAATGATGCAACTTATGAACATGTATTTCTGAACAACAAATTTTAATCATTCCTAACCTAAATTAAAGTAATCAATATTCAGCCAATCTAGCATATATTCTTTATGCAACATCTAATTTATATATCCTTTATATTATACTATTTTTTAGACGGAGAAAATTGGTTCATCCAATGAGTCACCAATCGTTGGCCACCCAACAGACTCCCCTCTCATTTTTCAAATGAAATGGGCCCCTCCTTTAATTTTTCTTGTTTGTTTCTGATTTTGATACTCTGCTTTGAACTGAAATGACAATTACAATTTTGATGTAGAGATTTTAATCTGGATTTTGACATGGTTTCTTTTATTGGTATGCGGGGTGATAATGATCTCTAAAGAATTGGAAGGCACATATCAAATCCTAATAATGATGTTGATAATTATTCTTGTTGCATTGGGAATGCTCCTTCATTTATCTGAAGTTATATAAATATCATATCTTTTGAGCAATTTTATGATGCTTTAAGCCTTTTCAATCAAGCCAACATGTGAAAATTATGTTTTCATTACATTTTTGTATATTTTGTGTTTGTTTGGATATCAAAAGCTTGCACTAATTGTAGCTTGTTTTGTTTTACATATCACATAAAGAGTTATTGATAATTTTAAATTATAATTGCATATATAATTTTAAATTAGTTATCTAATTTACAGTGGAAATATACAATGAAAGAGATATAATTTATTCTTTATTATTTTCACTAGTTAACCTAGTTTTTTGGTTCCTTTCTTTCTATATTATATTTCATGTATATTTTGTATTATAGTATTGTATATTGATAACTACTTACTAATTTTGTTTTATTGTAGTTTATTTATTTAACTAGCAGTTTAGGCATATTTAACATAAAACATAGTTTAGGATTCATGTGTATATATCATTTTGATAAATTTAGGATTCCTGGGCTCTTTTCTTCGCAAGAGGAACAGATCTAAATGCCAAAAAAAAATTTAAATTTTTCATGAGTGGCTAATTCAAATGACTTGGGATATTTAAAGAGCCTCGGTCTGGGTCACATCCCCTTTGTTGACAAAATATACAAAAGGCTGCATCAACAGGTTTTCAACCTTAGGGATTAGGGCTATACAGGTAGAATTGAAGGTTGGCAGAACCCTTATTCAAATTTTGGAATCTTTGGAAACCCTTAACAAGTTGTTGGCTTGAGGGGTCCTGAAATAGGTTCAGAGTTTATGGATAAACCAGCAAACCCTCCAACTACTGGCCCTTTCGGCAATGATTTTCTTGTGCAGACCAAAGTCTCACCCGAAGCAGTATGGGGGGGTGCTGGAAATAGGTTTCCGCACCCTCAGAGATAATTTAATGAAGTGGTCCTCGGTAAAACCCTAAGTGATCTTCTACAGATGCGCGCAGTGAGTTTATATCATAATTACAGAACATGCGCAATTATCAACAGAAATCACAGAAATATTGTCTTGCTTAGCGCAGATAACAGATCAGAATTAGATATTGATCTCAAATAATGTAACACTTAATATATATCAAATACTCATGAATAATCACATCAAATAGCTTTGTTCATTCATCAATAAGTAATAGATATTGCGATAAACAGTAAACATAAACGCATGACACAGAGAGTTCGCAAAAATTGTCCTTTCTATTAGTCTTTTAGATCTCTCAACACATCAGTTGTCCTTCCAAAAACCTTTCAAAAACCCTTACAATCCCTTCTGTGCACACAGCCAGGACTAGGTCTCCATGCACACAGCCAGCAGGAGCCTTTCACCCAACCCAAAACCCTTACAAATGCAAAAAACTATCAATATCTCATAACATTTATTGACTTATCTTATGAATTAACTACTTATCTTAGACAAACTCTATCTATTTATAATACGCCTAGCGCGTAGATACAATGGCCTCAAACCATGGTTTGAGGCCCACAATTTACATTTGAGCTTAATTACATCCAAAATTGGGGTTAAAATCACTTTGACTTTCCTTTTGCGCAACGCACACATACAAAAATGCTCTTTGGAACTTGTGCCTCAGGGGACCCTGCTCCAAAAGTCCCCCAACACAAACATGTGACTCGTCATGATTCATTGAGGCGCAGTCTCCTTCGTTTTATCCTTGATCGTCTTAACATAAGTCTGGAGAGGGATCACTAACTTGAGGCTCTGCACTACTACATCGTGCACTTGCTGAACCATTTTGTCTGTCGTAGGCCCTTCAACGACCATCTCCATGCTACGCTAAGTCTATTGAATAATATGCAGGGTGTTGTCTAGTGACTGAGATAGTTGCAACGTTTCCTCTGCCCACGATTTCATGCATTCTTTGAGCACATGTTATTTACGGCGTATGTCTTCAATTTCTTCCTGGAGTCTGCGACCTTCTTGCAGATGATCAAGTCTCTGTGTGATCACCAACGTAGGTAATACTATGCATATTTCTTCAAACTATTGCTCCTTTGTACCGAGTGTGTCGTGCAGCTACTACACAACTGGTTCGTTTTGGACAGAGGCCCAAATTTCGATGGCCTCATTAAAATATGCATCACACTAGGTGACTGCGGTAGAAATGCTTTCTTGTGCTTGTTTTACTTTTGGTACCCTCTTCATGCGAAGCTTGGGAGGTGTCTCTGGTTGCAATTTAGTTTGGAGGTCTGCAATTTGTTGTTCATACTCCATCCGAATTGTCTGAACTTCTACGCACGCTACTTTGACTGTTGGAATGTCTAGCGCAGTGCACTGGGAATCTACTTCTATACATGTTGCTTCAACCTATTTCTGTTGTTGATGTGCTTGTGCAGCCTACTGCTAGGCATCTCTAGTCTTCGTCTACATGGTTTCTTCTCGAAATTGGAGCATATATGCAATCACTTAATGCAACAAGTGAAGCTTACCTGCAGGCAACACTGAAAGGTTAATGTGCACCTCACTTGTTCCTGTAAATTGCACGCGCTGATTAGTGTCCATATGTTTGGCTGGAAGACAGATGTGAACAAATCGTGCATCCCCTAATGGTGGCAAGGCATTATATAATGGTTACGCAGTGGTAACCTGCACACTGGTCCGGCTGGCCTGGATCACGCTCTCCTTGATTTGGCTCGCTTGAAATTTCAATTATTGTAACCCAAAATATACAATTTCCAATGCTAATTTATATTGGACCTCTATGTCCATACAATGATCTTCTTGCACAGAGGTGATTGTATTTATGATCTTAGTGAGATCGTCCTCTGTAAGGGTCATGACCTCCTGTCCCGCTTTCTTTGAGCCCTTCTATTTTTTCGCTACCCACCCGTGGCCTAAGCACCGCGCTTTGTGCGTTTTGGTGTTGTTGTTTCTTCAGTATCCTTAGGTGCAGAGCTATTTTTCTCTAGCACAGTGGTTGTATCAACATTCTCTCCTGTTGTCATCGGGGTTGGTTCCTTCTCAACAGGTTTTTCTATGACTGTTGGTGGCACGATTTCTGCAGGCTTTTTAGTAGCCTTCTCTGTTGATTTTCTCATTGGAGTGTGTGGCTGTGTTGGTGGAGTCAACCAAGCTGGAGACCATGCTGTTGTCACTCTGATCAAATCGTCCTCTATTAAAAAATAAGGAAAATCATACCATACGCCCTCCACAACGCCCTTCACGCGGATGTGGACTTTTTTAAATGTAGCCTTAAAGTCAGCTACCATCTTGTATTGGTCATACAGAGTAGGGGGAAATCGCGGCTTTGACTGTACTACTTGGCATAAGTTTGCATCATATAATACCAAAAATATCTTGTTCTCCTTCGTGCGCACTGGGTCAGATGAGTTCCAAAGTGTTTCGTAGGGCGCAGCTTTGTACATCGTCACTTCCAGCTCCAGGAACTACGTGTCTTTGATATTTTTCCATCCAATCAATTCTATGAGTAGTAAGATCCAAGCATATTGGAAGTGCTTGCCCTCCTCCTGGACCTTGTGAAAATTTTCAAGAAACTCTTTGTAGAGATACCTACACCAATTGTATATAACTCCTTTTTCACACCTTATAGCTAGCACAATCACATGCGTAGGCACTTCCTTTGGCCTACACTTGTGCATCATCTTGCAATCAAAGATGAGCATGCCAAAATGAACTACGAGGTCGTTAATATCCTCCACCACGAATCCTTTGGATTTGCGTGTGACATCATATTTATTATTTATTTGATCAGTTAGCACTTTATCCTATGATTTTCCTCCAAAATATGCCATAGGGTTGCCCCCCTTATTTGGCAGACCTGTGATCCGGTGAATTAATTCTGCATCAATTGGGATGTGATCTCCTAGTCAGAGCACATCGTCGTGAACTAACGCCAACAACTTCCTGAAGCAAATATCATTAATGGGGTTGCACCCAAAATGAGGGACCTGTAATAGATTGAGCAGGCATGCCTTGTGCAGACCCAACATTCCCCTCTTTGGTTCGAGGCGCACCACGCCACCTCATAGGTAACTTGATCGAGATAGAGCTCTGGCACGAGCTTAGGAAACTTTTCAACGTATGCGATGTCCCAGTCATCAAATCATAGTTGATGGATTTTTTCGAGCATATCCCCTTCCATTGGGACATTCGATGGGATCAACGGCACTTTGATACTTGCACACATCTTATCCAACTCCTTCAGTGCTTTAAAAATAGGTTTGTGCAGCGCAATATAGCTAGGCAACCGCGAGAAGGGGGATAATTCTACCACTTCATCATCTCCTTCCTCAATAGTCTCTGGTATTTCGGCCATAAGTTTCTTCATTTTCTCTCCTGCAAAATGGCGCAGTCTAGGGATATTTTCTCTAGGGGACTTGCGCATTCCAGATATTTGACCCTTCTTTGATTTGGATGGCGTAGGGGTTTCTACAGTGGGTATGTCTGGCGCAATAGGGTCATCGCCTAGTATGGTTGCTATCATCTTGTTCTGAATCACATACCCTAGACCAGCTTGGCACAATGAGTCCTCAAACACGGGATCCAAACCTGACATAGACGAAGCAAAGGAAATGGAAAATAAAGAGATCAGAGCATAAAAATCGCTTAGAATGCAAGGGGAACTAATGTGACCCCCTAGGTCATATTTATACTTGTGGTGCATCTGCAACGGCTCCTTGGGCATTAATGAGGCTTCATTACTCCCAAAACAGTCCCAAATCTATAAAAATCTCTTCATTAAATGGATCTTGGACACTCCTAAAAACGGTAATAATTATGTATTATCCAGTTTTACTATTCCAACAGCTAGTTTTTGACACTTCTATGCACCAGTCAATCTCCTGGCGCAAATACTGCGAGCGTACCGCACCTTACTGCACATTCGCAATCTCATCTGAGCAGGTCTGATACTCCAACCATATAGTCATTTGGTAGGCACAGGGTCATCCATGTATGGCTTCAGATGACCTCCATTGACATATCCCGAAAGGTATTCACCACTCAACATGGTCAGGTGCATTGCTCCTCCATCAGTGATTTCCTTGAAAACATAGGGCCCTAGCCAATGCATCTTCAGTTTCCCTAGGTGGCACGCAAACTTGATGTCATATAGTAAGACAAAATCATCCTCCTTGAACACCTTTTTCTTGATATGCCTATCATGCCAGGATTTTTCGCGTGCCTTTTGGACATACTAGTGATAATTGGCAATAAATCGATCTTCTTCTAGAGCAACCAATTGTGACAACCGCTCTTCTAGAGCATCTTCTTGAGCCATATTGGTAAATCCTACAATACGCAGACTGGGAACAATGAATTCCATGGGAAACACAACCTCTTTCCCACATGCCATCCTAATAGTTGTCCTCCCGATCAACTTCTTGCAAGTAGTCTTGTAGGCCCAAAGAACTGGAGGCACTTTCTCATCCCAATAATTTCAGTTAGCATTGCATACCTTAGTGAGCACGGTCTCCAAGATCTTATTGAAAGCTTCAACTGGACATTTTCCTTAGGATGATAAAGAGAGCTCTTCTGATGACGCATATTGAATTCTTCAGTCAAAGCTTTGATGGTGTCATTTACAAAATGTGTACCCTGATCAGAATCTTAGGACCACCAAACCGAGTCAATATAGTCTCAAAAATAAATTTCTCATCAGTATCAGCAATATAATATTTCATTGGTTTGGCTTCAGCCCATCTAGTTACATAATCTGTCACAGTGATGATGTAGCACGCAACACTCTTTCTTCCAAGAGGATCAATAGGTCCCACAAAATCAATAGCCCACTTATCAAAAGTTTGCAGCGCCATCTGTGGATGCAAGGGCATCTCATCCCTACGCGAAGGTTTCCCCGTTATCTGACAAACATCACATGCACGATAGTGCGCATAGGCATCATTATGCAGCGCAAGATCTTCTGCACAGTGGCCCTACCTGCATAATGACCACCTAAAACTCCTCCATGAGCTTCATTGAGAATTTCTCGTCATTCATACTCTAATACATACCTTCGCAGGACCTCATCCACACCTAACTTATATAACTGGCTAGCAATAATGGTGAAGTCTGTTGCGCGCGCCACAAGTTCTTTCTTCTGCTGAACCATATACTCCTCGGGCGCGCGACCAATAGTAAAAAACTAAATGATGTCAGGGAAATGCTCATCAACCACTTTTATTGTAAAAAACTACACTTTGGGAAATCCATCATCTATATTTGTGGGCTCTTCGCTTGATTCAATGCGCGATAGATGGTCTGGCCAAAAAATTAATCGTCCTGGTTTTACTATAATTTCAAAATAATATTCCTGGAATAACAACAACCACCTGTAGATCTTCCCCCCCAACACAGGCTTGTTGACTAGGTACCTTAAAGCAGAATGATCAGTGAACATTTTAAAGTGACATCCCAATAGATAATGGCAGAATTTCTGCAGCGAATATACCATGGCGAGTCCTTCACTTTCCGTGGTTGAGTAATTCTTCTTTGTGCTTGAGAGTTTTTGACTGGCATAAGAAATAGGATGATCAATTTCTCCTTCCCCTGGCTGCGTTAACACAACTCCGAGCGCAATATAGGAGGCATCCACGTGTACATGAAAATCCTTGGACCAATTCAGGAAGAGAATAATGGGCACAGTGACCATCTTTTCCTTGAGCAAATCAAAACTCTTTTGGAAGTCCTCATCCCAACATAACATTGCATCCTTCTTTAATAGATTTTCCATGGGCGCAGTTTTTTTTCCCATAGGAAAATTCGTAACTTTTATTAATGTAAATAAAAGTTACATGTTGTATATGCTAATTGCATATGCAGATCAGCAATGAAGCTATCAAATAGATAGTTTTAGTGTGAAAAAAAAAAATACATCTGTTATGTGCCGCATAAATACATGTTGTAGATCAGCACAATGCCTCCAAAACAGTAGTCTGAGAATATATATACAATCATAACTGTAAGAAAAAATGATAAAAAAAAAACACAATCGCTGCCTCTAATGGGGGTTGTCCCCCCTCCAGTGATCAAGTACAAATGATCGTTGGAAATACCAATAGTATGTGTGATCATTCTGCTCTTGTATCTCCATGTGAGCAGTCAATAAGTGAGTCGCCTCCTTGGATAGGAGATCGGAAATTGTGTTCCTCTCCCTGTAAATGTGCCGACATGAAATAGGATCAAAATGTGTTTTGTGTTGTAGAACTTCATCCAAAATATTTTTCAATGTGTGTACATGATAGGTTGTTTGTAGGTTAAACCATTCAATGACAATTTTGAAATCACCGAATATTTGTAGAGCATGAACATTTTTTGTGATGGAAAATTGAAGGAGATATAGAAGACAGGAGAGTTCTACATAGTTATTGGTGCCTCGTCCAAACCCAATCTTGAATTTATAAAAATGGTGTGATGTATGATGAAGTATGAAGCCACCACCGCAGCCATGATTCTGAGCAGATCCATCAAAATAGGCCCAAGGGAGAGTGTAGTCAATAATCTCAGGGGAGATGATTCGGGGCTGTGGAGGGGGTGGATCATCTGGTTTTAAGTGGTAAATGGAGATAATGTGGGCAGAAAATGAGGGCCAATGATGAGGTATGTTGTGGAAGATGCTCTGATTGCGGGCCATCCAGATGCTCCAACAGATTAAAATAGGCAAATTTCGCAGCTTATGGGGAACATAAAAAATCCACCAATGCTCCCATGCTTCTGTAAGAGTATTCCCCTCCCAACGAAGATTATGATTGATGGAGGAGTGGATAAGTAACCAAATTTCAAGAGTAGCATGACATTGATGTATAAATTATACAACATACATGTATATCTTGGATTCACTCGATCTAACAATGTACTAAAGTTAAATATTGAATCGCTTCTACAAATATTTTGCGGAATTAAAAACAACACAATTGCCAATCACATGAAGAAAACCCCTCTATCATATATTGTATATTCCATAAGGAATCATGAAACAATTATATACAAAACTCTTCTCACAAGAGCTCTCAGTACATCAGCTAATTGTCTCACATTGTCATAAAAAAATTGGCAAGTTCCTTAGCCAATTTACTGTCTCCAGACAACCTGCCTTGCTCACGCAATTCCTGATGAATGAAATCCTTAATCACAAATAATTTCAGCCTTCCTCAACTGTGTTGAGTATCATGGGCATCTTATGGTGTTATAACTACACCTGGGTAGCCTACTAATATCACAACTGATAGTTACACTTCCCTTTCACCTAGATATCAATTGGGTCTCCACTGGATCTGACATGCATGCAGCGAATAATAGTAAAAACATCAATTTCATGTGATATCACTACATGTGAATTAATTAATATTTAATTCACTTGATCTCTCACTAGTGTATATGCAGTTACAACTAGCACAACTGACATTAACTCACTTAACTGAGTTAAACTAATTTACAACTTGCACAACACATGCACCACTGCACTTCCAACTTTGTTAAAACTAGAATCACTCTGTTAAAACTCAAGTCAACCTGCATGTCCCACCAACCAACCTCTTAACTCAAAATTCCTTTAGCTAACTGATTTTCCACTTCAGTTAACTATTTCCAAGTGCTGATTGAGAATAGATTATTGTTTATTGTCCAACTAATATTAAGGGATAATAATAGTCGACATGCAATATATAAATAGAACTTGCACATACATCTATAAATAGACATCCACCTAAAAATAGCCTGTGTGGGCCCCACCTAGTGTAGGTGCTTAATTTTCACTAGGATCAAGGATGTTGTTTCCGGTTGAAAATTTCATTGTTTCTTGTTGAAAACTTCAACACTCCCTCTCAACAAGAAAGGAATTTCCATGCATGCAACATGAAACTCCATTCATGCACCATGCAACTCCATCCATGCACCATGCAGCTCTTGCATACAACACTTCTCTAGCGTTTCTTGCACATGCAACCTTTGCATGCAACACTTCCGAAACTGAATAGCCTCCAAACAACTGAATCAGTATAATGCATTTGTCATCAAAGTCTTTTGACTTCTGCTTAGCTACTGCACATGTCTTCAGGAGCTACTACGCTGTTGAAACCTGCATCCATGCACTCTACACTTTCTGCCAACTCTGATCTGCGCTCCAGTATCCGACATTGTTGCTTTGATTTCATGTCCTCCCGACATCTGACTGCATCAATCCAACTGATCATGCTACTGCTGCTCTATGGGATCCTCGTAGCCAAGTTCGATTCATGAGATCCACACCATCTCAATGAATCCTGCCCAGAAATTTCTTCTTGGGATTATTCATGCATGTCACCCCACCTATCACCTAGTGGTATAGTTTCATGCACTCCCAATGCCCATCTGGCTCGAAATTTCTCTGCATGAGTGGTTTCTCCCACTCCATGATCTTCCGCATGTGCCTGCTCCATATCTTGAGGTTCACTCTTACTCGCATGCAAATCCACCTCCCTCTCAAAGGTCAATTTCATGGCTTTCTCACACTTCCTAATGGTGGGAAGCTCTATAGAAATCGCATCTACATCAAATCTATAGAGATTCTTCTGCATCTCCAGTTGTGGCTGCTCCACAACCTTCTGAGACTGCTTCTCAAGCTACATGTTGAGAGGCTCCCTCTCAACCACAAAGTCACTAACCTCTTCTTTTCTCCTCAAATCTTTTCATGTATCTTGTACCTAAG
Source organism: Pinus albicaulis (assembly GCA_034641835.2). NCBI lineage: Eukaryota > Viridiplantae > Streptophyta > Pinopsida > Pinales > Pinaceae > Pinus > Pinus albicaulis. The sequence goes on along the minus strand of JAXQQM020062031.1, from coordinate 42,093 downwards.
TGCATGTAGGTTCTTGGGTTGTGCACATTGCTATTGTCCCACCGTCGCAAAATTTTCTAACAAAAAGAGTTGATTTTAAATCGATGATAAGTCCCTCATCCGAGCTCCGATTCGATCGATTTTTTTTTTTTAATTTGGGTATTTTATCACAAGGAATCCAAATATTATATTTGTTTCTAAAAAATTGCATCAAAATTTTCATATATTCTCTGCAAACTCGCGCACCCAAATAATTCTTGTTCTCATACCATGTAGAAAATTGATAACACAACTCCGATACCATGTATAAATTTTAAACAATATGGATGTATATCTTGGATTCACCCAATCTAACAATGTACTAAATTTAAATACTGAATCGCTTCTACAAATATTTTGTGGAATTAAAAACAACACAATTGCCAATCACATGAAGCAAAGAAGATAGATCAAAACCACAACACCTAATATTCCCGGGGAAAGCTTACTACTCAAAACCCCTCTATCATATATTGTATATTCCACAAGGAATCATGAAAAAAATACATACAAAACTCTTCTCACAAGAGCTCTCAGTACATCAGCTAATTGTCTCACATTTTCATACAAAAATTGACAAGTTCCTTAGCCAATTTACTGTCTCTAGATAGCTTGCCTTGCTCACACAGTTCCTGATGAATGCAATCCTTAATCACAAATAATTTTAGCCTTCCTCAACTGCGTTGAGTATCATGGGCATCCTATGGTGTTATAACTACACCTGGGTAGCCTGCTAATATCACAACTGATAGTTACACTTCCCTTTCACCTAGATCTAAATTGGGTCTCCACTGGATCTGACATGCATGCAACTAATAATAGTAAAAACATCAGTTGCATGTGAGATCACTACATGTGAATTAATTAATATTTAATTCGCTTGATCTCTCAATAGTGTATCTGAAGTTACAACTAGCACAACTGACTTTAACTCACTTAACTGAGTTAAATTGATTTACAACTTGCACAACTCATGCACCATTGCACTTCCAACTCTGTTACAACTAGAATCACTCTGTTACAACTCAATTCAACCTTCATGTCCCACCAACCAACCTATTAACTCGAAATTCCTTTAGCTAACTGATTTTCCACTTTAGTTAACTATTTCCAAGTGCTCATTGAGAATAGATTATTGTTTATTGTCCAACTAATATTAAGGGATAATAATAGTCGGCATGCATCTATAAATAGGAATGCAATCTATAAATATAACTTGCATGTACATCTATATATATACATGCATATATAAATAGAGTTTTCTCATGCATCTATAAATAGACATCCACTTAAAAATAGCCTATGTGGGCCCCACCTAGTGTAGGTGCTTAATTTTCACTAGGATCAAGGATGTTGTTTCCGGATGCCAATTTCATTGTTTCTTGTTGAAAACTTCAACAATTGAAGGAAAAGGTGGATAGTGTCTTCAGAATCCGCATTAAAAAGTGGACATCTATGGGGACCAATAAGAGTTCTTTTCTGGAGATTTGTCCCCGTAGGAATTTTATCAGTAAGAATACACCACATGAGGAGCCTAGCTTTCACGGGTCCTTTTAATTTCCAAATATTGTTGTTGGGAAAAATACTGAGAAGGGGGGGGGGTGAATCAGTATTTAGGACTGAACAATTTTTTATTTTCTTTCTCTTAAAACCATATGTTACAGTACTGCATCCAATATGTATGTCCAGATATCTTATTATGTCTTTACTTAGAGTATTGCATCAGATAAGCATTAAGCATGAACAGAAATAACAGAACAAACCATCACACAAAATAACACATATGAACACCAAGATTTAAGGTGGAAACCCAATTTGGGAGAAAACCACCGCTGCTGTAATCTCAGTATTCAATATTTATTGTAGAGAAAACTTCTTACAATATACGCTGGTGCAGACTTATACCAGCACGCAGGCACCCACCTGCAGAAGGCTTCAACCTTCTCTCGTTTACCAGCCTCTCCTGGAAGGGAGCTACTACCCCTGTTCTCGTTTACCAGCTACCACTAGAAGGGAGCTACAACCCCCTCTCTGAAGGCTTCGACCCTCAGCACCACTGCGGACCACGATTCATCAACTTTCATATACGACATACCTTGCCGGTCACCAGATTTATTTATTTTCTGTATACTCACACCATTTCCTCATGATTTCGTCCGTCATTCACACCAGAGGTTCATCATTATATTCATGGGTGCATCGTAGTTTCAGATTTATCAGTAATCTGTTACCCATTCCATCCGAGTGAAGTATTTATTCACAACCCTTACTCATGCATACGTTCTTCATGATTTCGTTAGTCGATTAAACCAGGAATTAATCATTATCTGATCTAGAAATCTTGATCAATCATATTCACCAGTGCACCATAGATTCAGATATATCAGATTTTATTCATACAGATATCTCTAAAAGAGATTCGTTTACAATCAACCCTTTTGCCTCTACACTATTCTTCACGATTCTCCTCACCTTATATAGTTTTCGCTTTTAATAAACCTTGGGTCAAAACCATTCACTTGCTAATGGTATTCCTGGACGGTATTTTCATTTACCACCCTTACGTACCTCTTTGAATTCTTTTTAATTTATTTATCAATTTGAAGAACTTTATAAATAAATATTTATAACATTGAACAGAACTTTAGGATTAAAGTTAACCCTTCGCATTTTAACCCTTCCAAATAATATGGTAAACCTTTGACCCTGGGCCCACAAATATAGTCAATAGCCAATCAAATACACGCATGGTACCATAGGTAAACTTTGCGCAAGTCCAGCGTCCGATCACCATTGGATTAGCAAGCTTTCAGATCAACGACGTATATGCATATCACTCGACCTTCGATGCCGAACGTTAACGTGCGATGGTCCACCGTACCTGTGTTAATATTCGCGCACCTTCAACAAATGACGATTGTCCGATGACCCCTTCCCAGATCAACGACGCTCAACGATATCACTGAGCGTCCTGGGTTGAACTATAACGCGTGATGGCGCACAGTAAAAGTGGTTTTGTAGAATCGTACAGGGACGCGTGTCGCCCGTTCTATGGAATCGCTCCTCACCTCTTGAATACCGCTTGCCCGTTGAAAGCGGTGCGATGAAAACCATAAACCACCTTCAGTGTTCCTCCTTCGTGGTTCCGCCCTTCGCTCAAGCTTCTGTTCATGATTCCAAAGGGTTAGTCTGGGTTTGCGCTATAACTCTGGTCTATCTTTGGCAGGATTTCCAATAATCAACGAACAAATGTAGTTCTCTTCCAACAGGATTTCCTTCAATTCTGCTATGATATTTATAACATATCAACCTCCCATTTCGGAGTTCTATCCTGTTATAGTTCCACTTCTACCTGTAAATTCAAAAACATCATATCTCTGCCACCATTAAGTTCTTCAATGGATACATTGAATGCCTCGAGAGCCCCTCATATATTCAACCAAGTAGTTCCACGACTGCAAATATCAAACTAAGCCAGTTCTTCATTACAAGAAGGTATCATCCTGGAATTCGAATCCTACCACCATGATTCCTCAACAGGGTTTCACTTTTAACTCCATACGCAGAGACTCATACAGAGGTTAAGGGGATTCCACACAAAAATTACATCAGTCAATACACATATAATACACATATCCCTAACTCTACAACAATGATTTCATACCGAAGGTATCCTCTGCCCATTATGAAATTGATCACACAGGTCATATATATTCCAGATTTACTCAACCATACTTAACACAATTCCACAATTCTTCATCCTAATTCAACTCTACTGCTCTGTCTCTAATTCCTCTATTTCATCTGCTGCCTCTGCTACCCTCTCTGTCTCTTTTGCCTTATGAATAGTTTAGGTGTTGCTCCTGTCTTTTCCAATTCCTTTGCCATCAATGACAACATTTCCAACAATTGCACCACCATGGGAGTAAGGATTCAGGTTTGTGTGCTTGATAAATATGAATATACCCCTCTTTGGGCATATATAAACCTTGTTTAGAGACATTACATATAAGTTCATCCTCCCGGTCAAGTATTCTGACGCGGGTCTCTCTTAATGCATCTAGATTAGCATACTAGATCTCAATCCATTTCGGTTGTATCTGCAGTTCCTGATGTCCAAGCCAGCCTTGAGTAAATAGGGTGGACCGGTTCCTGTCTGCAATTTGATTGAGTGTCAAAAATCTAGCATGATTGAGAGATTCAATAAGTGCATTCGAGAGGAGGTGGGCATTGCCACAGCCCACCCAAGAATCACAACCAATACGAATCCTGGCTCCATTACCAATTTTCCATGCCAAATCATCTCTGATATGTCGTATCGAGGCAAGGAAAACGTGCTAAATCATTGAACAGTAGGGATAGTGCACCAGAAGAATACGTAGCCATTCAATAGGATTAAGCGGATGGATATATTTCTGAATGATCGCCTTGGTCCATAAATTGTTGCCAGTGAGAATCTACCATCCAAGTTTAGCTTCCAATGCCAAAGCAAAGGTCAGTAAGTCTTTGATACCCCAACCTCCCCATATCTTAGGTAATTCAATATGGGTCCATTTGTTCCAAGTGAATGTATGACCTTCTTTAGCACCAAGCCATAGGAATTTCCTGCAGATCCATTGTATCTTGTGAAGTATTCCTTTAGGTATCCAGGCCAGAGACATCCAATATACCAGAATGGCCTCTAAGAAAGATTTAATCAATGACATCCATCTAGCCCTTGATAACCAACTATGACACTAGTTGTTCAATCATTTTTAAATCTTGGTAATAAGACAATTCTAGTCAACAGTTTTATAGTTCACTGGTTTGAGGTAAAATCCCAGGTACTTCAAGCCATCCTCAAATCTGCTGAGGGTGAATGGGAATTTTTGTTGAGCAAAATGGATTTCATGTGGTGTGCATCCATGAAAATTCAACGTAGATTTGTTTTTATTACATTGCATACCAGTAGCAGTACAAAATAGTCGCAGGATGGATCTAACAACTGTCGAATCACCAAGAGTACCATTGAGAAAGAGTATGATGTCATCCACAAATAACAAGTGTGTTAGTATACAGTTTTTCGATATGCGGATACCTTTCATTTTGTCACTGGCTGTTTCATCAATTATACATCTGCTAAGGCCCTCCATGACAAGGAGAAATGAGAGGGGAGATAAGGGGCACCCCTGTCGAAGTCCCCGCTCAGCATGAAAAAAATTGGTAGCAGCCCCATTAATGAGAATGCTGAAAGCAACAGAGGTAATACAACACATTATCCAATTAATAATCTGTAAGGGGAATCCCAGATGTGTAAGAAGCATGTGATTATAGAGCCAACTAGCTTGATCAAAATCTTTTTCCAAGTCAATCTTGAGAGCCATCCCTTTGATCTTATTAGTGTGCATAGAATGTAATCCTTCTTGTGCAATGCCTTTTGCATCATGGATCTGTCTATTTTCAAGAAAATCGAATTGTTTAGGTGAAATAAAATTAGATAAAATGGGTTTCATCCTGTTTGCAAGGATCTTGGCAATAATATTGTAGATACAGTTGCATAAGGAAATCGGGCAAAAATATTTTAAAGAAGAGGGATGATCAAATTTGGGAATAAAGGCAATGAAGGTAGAATTAAAGGCCTCATATATGTGCCCAGATTGTCGAGGCCCTTCCACCACCTCCAGTAGGTCATGACCCAGAAGATCAAAGAAATTCAGATAAAATTCCACGGACCATCCATCAGGTCTAGGGCTTTTATCCTTTTTGAACCATTTAAGAACAAATTCTAATTCCTCCATCGATACAGGTGAAAGGAGTCTTCCTCTATAGTAGGATCCACATATCTAGGAAAAAGGGAGGCCACCTTAATGATTTCAACCAATGAGGGTTGATGACGTGCCTTATAAATATCACAAAAATGATTGACACCCTTATGTGCAATTTGAGTAAAGGTAGAAGCTGTAGAACCATCCTCATTGTTGAGTTCCCAAATGGTATTGATGGTCTTTCTTCCCATGAAAAAATGATGGAAGAATTTAGATTTTTCATCACCTGCTTTGATCCAAGTAGCACCACTTTTAAGTCTCCAAACTTCATCCCTCACTTGTAGGATATTTAAATGGTCAAATTCTAGTTTGATAAGCTGTAATTTCTCATCTTCAGTTGCAAAACCTCCCCTAATGGAGCTTTCCAGTCTATGAATATTTTGTTCAACATAGGTGAGCTCTAGATCCTCTCATCTTTTCTTATTCCTAGCCCAAGTAATGGACTCCTTTTTAATAGAGAGTAGTTTGTGTGCAAATATGGAGGATGGCGAATGAAGGTTAGGTGGTGGGGGGATTTTCCATTGTGTGCTCACTAAATTGATGTAGTCTATATCATGTAACCACATAGAGCAGAATTTGAAAGGAGAAGTTGGCTTGTTAAAGGCCCCGGTGATATCAAGATAAATCGGAGAGTGGTCTGAGATTCCACCAGAGCCAATCCATTGTCTGAATGAGCCAATAGTATGTAGTATACCCTCCTTGATAAGGAAGTGATCAAGCTTGCGACCAACCAAATCGTCCCTAGTGCGCCTGTTGCGCCAGGTGGGAGAGGGAGTGGTTATGAGGGAATCCACCAGATGATGAATAGAGAGTAAGTGTCTGAAAAAATCTAAGAGAGGATCTGCATGTGAATTTGGTCCCCAGGTCTCTGAGATCCCAAGAGAGAAGTTCAAGTCTCCATCCAATGTAATGTAGTCAGAACTAAGCATAGAATAATTCAGAAGAGAGGTCCAGAACTATTGCATGTTGGTGCAGGGTCCATATGCATTAATAATACAAAATTGGAGACAAAGGGCTTCCGAGAAGACATCCATCCCCAGTATACATTCCCTTCCCCATACATTTAGTAGTTTGATGTGTCGGGGTTGATACAGAGGGCCAAACCACCTCAGCGACCATTAACATCTATAACATGCATGGTCCAAGTAGGGAGGAGGTGGGAAAGTGCTTGAATAACAAAATCAAATGATCCATGAGTTTCCTGGAGGAGAATAATATCAGTCGAGGAAGAAGAAAAGAGGTGTCTAAGAGCGAGATGCTTCACAAGGCTAACCAGCCCATGGAAATTGAAGGAAAGATAAATCATTAAGAAACCAAGAGAGGGGATTGTCTTGCTCTAAGGATCCCATCGATGGAGAGTTGTGTACCAAAGGCAAATTCAATTCCGGCTTGAAGGATGGCCTTTGAAATATGAGAGTGATGGCCGTGAGAGTTCTTGTGTAGAGAGTGTGAGGGACCAAGAAGTGAGCCAAGGCCAGCCGAGGTGAAAATGTGAGGGCACAAATTATAGGAGAGTGTGGAAGAGGTTTCTGATGATTCAAAAGTGAGGGATGGAATGGGAACAATGCGAGAAACAGTGAGGGGAGTGGGGATAGGAGCAGATGGTGCAAGAGAGGAGATGGGAGGAGACAATGATGACAGGTTCAGAATAGTAGGGGGGTGGGGAGGGTATAGGAGAGGTGAGGAGGACAGGGGGGAAATAATGGAAGGGGAGGAGAATCTAATCGAAGAAGGCTTCGTACACTGAATAGTTGATGCAGATAAAAAAGACAAAAAATTAAAGGAGGAGAAGAGGGAGTACCATCATCTGAAAGGAGTCCAGTAGATGTAGCAGTAGCCATAGATCAAGTGACCTGGGAAGGGGCATCTGCATCCTCCTTTGTGTAATCCGCCTGTGAGGAGTGTATAGGTGTGGAAAGGAAGCTAGTGAGTTGTGCCTATCGCTGCAGCGACACCGATACTAGAGCAATAGGATGCATACCACTGTGAGAGCGGAGAGTCGATGCCTATCCATTTAATGGACAATCTTTAAAAATGTGTCCCACTTTGTGACATCGATGACAGTGAAACAGAACCCCCTCATAATCCAGTAGCTGAGCCTTGGTATATTTGCACCATTATATATTGATGGATTCCTCGAGTCCTTCCCTGGTATCTAGATGTACCAAAATGCGGGCAAAATCCATCTTGCCAGAGTCAATGTAAGAGTGGTCATGGTCCAAATATGTACCCAGAAGGTTACCAATATCCTTGAAGATCTGATCATTCCATAAATGTAGCAGTAGCCCAGGCAACCAAACCCAAATAGGTCCCACTCCCAACAGTTAATGTTCAGGGTCGAACAAGGGGTTCCATCACTTCATTAACACAGGCGCCATCTCAATATGCTATAATTGTGATAATACAAGGTCATTGGGATCCCTAGTTGTGAAGAGTGTATGGTGGGAAGCTCCTGTAAAAGTTCACCCCAAATTTTCTGTACCCATTGTTTCACTATTTTGACCCCGTAGTTCCTACCACAAACATGACCAACTACCACTCTATCCACAGTACCCATGATATCGTCCATCTGTACACTGGCACCAAGGGTGAGGAGGCTAGTACGCTTGTAGGTCTGCATGTATTTCGTGCGACAGGGTAGCCCAGGAGGTAGGGTAGCCGAGGCAGTAAGAGAAGGAGGTGATGAAGGGACAGGAGGGTGGGGAGTGGAGTCAGGTGGGGGAATGGGAAAACAACCGGATGGGTGATGGACGGGGGATGCAGCAGGTCCGTGTGTGGTGTTGGGGGGATGAGAGCATGGGGTGGTATGCGAGGGGGGGATGGGGGGCGGAGGGAGGGGGAAAAGTGGCTGAGGGGAGCGGAGGCATCGAATCAAGTGAACAGGGGAGGACAAAAGAGGGAGCCACTGATGTGAGTGAGAGGGTCTGCGAGAGGAAAGCTAAAGACGCAAGGGACGGGGGATGAAGGTCCGGTGAGGAGATGAGATCTAGATCAGCGGACGAGAGAATAGCAAGGGAGGAGGGTGTGAGGTCAAGTACCAGGAAAGAGTTTAGATCGGGGAAGGTAAGAGGGGAGGATACATAAGCTATGGATCCAGAAAAAGAAGGACAAGTTAAAGGAGAGGAAGCAGGGTGAGAGACATACATACCAGAGGAAAAATGATGAGAAAGGGTCCAAATGTCCACTTAGGCATATGGGTCCTCTGAATAATCCACAAGTTGTTCATCCTGGGCCCTCTCCATTGGAACCCCCAATAAGAAATCGTTAATGCAAAGTCCAATTTCCAGTCAGAGAGAAACGGTCACGGGGAGTTGATAAACCAGAAGTGGGCAATGAAAAGGTCACCAGCATCAAGAAATATGGGTGCCTAAGGGGACAGTGCCCTGACAGAGGTAGCATTCCAATGTCGATAACGTGTCATGAACACCGTTGTGCTCCGTCAGTTGGTGAAGTTGCAGACAATATCGCAGTCATTCGAAAAATGTGTTACCGCCACCATAACAGCTGAGTGGCCCCAAACGTAGCCAAATCCATGAAATCCGTAGTGAGCCGCCATAGGTCACTGTAAGTGCAAGCAGGTGATACAACGATCAGGTTCAGCAGTAGAAAATGCAAACCCTAGTGCCGCCATTGTTCTTCAGGATTTTTTCTTCATTTTCGCATCATATAATTTTACCTCACATTTCAATTAGATATATATAATCCAACATGTTTTTACATTTCTTATTTCCCTCCCATCCCCCTTTTCTTGATATCAATTCCTTGAACACATTGGTCTCATCCCTTCATGGGTGAATTTATCAGCGCATATCCTTGAATAAACTTTCTATAGTACCCAATATGCCCCAATATTGAGCACAAATACTTGATATTCTCATGTAATTCCGAATTGACTATGACAACAATCTTGGCAGGATCCACCATCAATCCCTGCTGGAAAACAATGTGTCCCAGTAGTATTCCAAAGGGTACATAGAAAATACACTTCTTTAGATTCAATTAGATCTGATACTTCCTACAAATATCCAACATTAAGCACAGATTAGACACATGCTTCTTCAATAACCCAAAGACAGTCAAATCATCAAAGTATACCTCCAAAAACTTGTGTATAAATGCTTTGAAAGCAGCAACTACCACAAGCAAGAAAATGGTATGAGCGTTCTTCAATCCAAATGGCATAATTGTATATTGGAAATATCCCCATTCCGTAGCAAAAGCGGTCTTACTCCCATCCTCTAGCGCAATCTAGATCTAATGATATCCTAAAAACCCATCTGTAAAATAATATGCTACTTGACCTCCAAAATTATCCAAAATTTCATCTGAGAATGGAGTTGGGAATGGATCATGCACACAAGCATCATTCAGTTTAAATAGATCAACACACATTCCAATGATTCCCTTGGTCTTCTTATCTTGTACAACCATGGGACTTACCCAGTTAGATTCTTCCACAAGCTCAATGATTCCTATTGCCACCATCTTATCCAACCATTCTTTCACTTTTTGCTTATATCTGGGATTTAGCAGGTATGGACGTTGCCTTACAGGGCACACATCATGCTTTAATGTGATTTTCATCATTCCCAGGTCCCTAATTATTCCCTTCAATTCTGAAAAATTTTTTGGGAACAGATCTTGATATTATGTCAGCAGCCCTGCTTGTTGTATCAACATCCCAGTAGTCTCCAATATTGGTTTTTGGCTCAAGGAGTCCTGACCCAGGTTCGGAGGTTTAAGGTTTGCCAACAAACCCCTATACTACTGGCCCTTTCGGCAGTGACCTGATTGCGCAGGCCAAAGTCTCACCCGAAGCAGTATGGGAGGGTGCTGGAACCAGGTTTCCGCACCCTGAGAGAGAGTAGGTAAGTCAAGTAGAGCTATGTTCCCAGCTTATCAAGCTTCACATTTAATAGATCTAGTTACAGTGTTATACCATCGAGCTTATATCTAATGATTACCTTTGAATCCACATGCGTAATACCAATCTATCAGCACAACAACTATAATCGTAGCAATTAACAGATCATAGATTCATATAACAGAAACAAAGATACTTTCACAGCTATCAAATAGATACTTTCGCAGCTTAATCATACAACCCAAGTTCGCATAAATCATAACAGAACATACCCAGATCACATCAGATATCAACAGTACTTTGCATATATATTAATACCAGAATCTTCTTACAATCCCAAAATACCGCCTATGCACACAGCCAGCAGGGTCCACAGCAGGACTGAGGAGCTCCACTCACATAGCCAGCAGGAGTCCTTCCCCAAAAACCCAACAACAGATCTAACAATTCGTGCTTAACATCAATCTCAATTCTTTCCTACCTATGACTCAAAAAGGTTCATCTATTTATACCGATTTAGCCTACGCATATAATAGTCTGCAAACCATGGTTTGTGGACTCTTGGTCTACCCTTGACCTGTTACAATGCATTAGGGGCTTTGACCCACCCCAAAACCCCTGCGTTAGACTAAATATTACAAAAAATATAAAAAATCGGACAAAATTCGCAGCTTTAGGAGACCCTATTCCAACAATCCCCCAAAACAATCTTGTGACTCATCTCGAGTCACTGTAATGGTCGAGTCTCCACCTACACCTGCAGAAATCTGATCACCTTGGCTAATGGGGGCAGCACGCCTTCACTTTGAGCAACAGCATTATATGCAATGTCGACCAAATTTTCCGAAATCGGGCCTTCTGTCGTGGCGATGACACTCTCCAGAGTCTGGTTTAGCTGCTTAACCGCAACATCAACATATTTTGAAAGCTTGAGGACCTCAGCCATCCAAGGCTTCAGGCGGTCGCCGAGGACCTTCTTCTTCTGCCAAAGTTCATCAATATCAGCTTGGAGGGCGTGACTGATGCGCAGTCGTTTCAAACGTTGCAGGAACTAAAGTGGGCAAGGTGGCTTCTAACGTCTCAAACTCTTCTTCTTTCTGCTGTAGGTCCTGGCTGATGCCTCGCAGGATCGGGTAGCGCTGGACCTTGGTCCATAGTTGCATGGATTTTTATAGTAATTTGGCACCCTGCGTGATTTTCCTTGTAATGGCGTTCGTAGATGCGGTGACCAGCGCAGTTCGTTGGGCCCATACCTCCGGAGGTATTTTAGGCTACAACTTAGCCTGCAGATTGGCGATCTGCTGCTCCATCCCTGTCTTGACCACCTGAACTTCCTCCCTGGAGGCCTTCATTGCTGCGACTAACCTTTCAACCTTAGCCTGAGGGGTGGCTGTGGCTGGGATATCTATGGTAACCTCTGCACAGAGTTGGTGAATCACGTTTTCGAGCTCCGTTTTCTTCACGGTCGCGAGGCACACTTCAACGTTCTTTGCATTAATTGTCTGCTCAGCCACGTCAAGTTGTTATGCACTTGTTGGTCTCGATGGTGAATTTCCTAACATAAAGAGGTGTGGAGACCTTGCAAGGCCTCATCAGGTAGCCTGGATAAATTCAGCTGGACTTTTGTACTGGCCTAGACTTGCATTCCCAGGTCGAGTGGATTGATCACAAGGGTTGTTCCAGGTAGAGAAAAAAGGTGGATTTCGTCTGTGACTAGTGTTGCGCTATTGGCGGCTGAGGGCATGCGTACCTGGGTCACACTGGTTTGCAATGTGTCTGTCTTTAGCTGTACCACACAGAGCTCATCCTGGATTGTGTCGACCACAGCTTTCTGCTGCTCCTCTAAGGCTACCCATTTGTCCTCCGCAGCCAGAGTGACTGCAGCAGTGATTTTTTCAAGGTCTCCGTTGGTCAACGTGACTGTATCATCTCGTTCCATCCACCGAGAGTGCTGCTTCTTTCAGGACCCTTTGACAGGATCACTTGTTCGCTTCATGTCGCGGGGGGAGGCAGGTCCTCCTACATCTAGTCCTTCTGTACCCAGGTCTAGCTGCGAATCAACTTGAGTCTCCGCCTTAGCGTCCTTCTCAAGGGTCTGCTTCTGCTGCACATCATTTTGTGCTACTGTGCCTGTGTCTTTCCTGGTACTCTTGCTTGGTCCTCCGGTATCCTTGATGACGACATGCAAGATTAAGGGTGTGCTGGTTCCTGCAGAGCTCTTCGCGTCAGTTTTGAAACTGATCTTCCATTTAGGAGGCCACAGCGCAATGACATTGTCAATTTCTTCATCTTCCACCATATAAGGGAGTGAGTTCCAAGCTTTTTCCTTGTGTGCTCAAATTTGTACATTATTCATGGTGACTTGGAATGTCACAATGCATTTGTATCTGTCATATACTGCTGGAGACAATCGTGGTCGAGAATTAATGGTTGCTGCCAAACTACTCTGAAATAGGACCCAGAAGACTCAGTTGTCCATGAGATGTTGCACATCCTTTGAATCCCATAAGTTTGTATATCGGGCCCCTTCGCACATGTCAAGGGTGAGTTCTGGCAGGACCGATTCCTCTATCGAGCCCCTTCTCACATGTCAAGGGTGAGTTCTGGGAGGACCGATTCCTCTGGGACCTCCCATGCTATCAATGTGATGAGAAGTAGTAGCCACGAATAACAGAATGCTTGTCCCTACTCTTGGGATTCTCGAACATTGGCCAAAAATTCATTACACAAATATTGCGACCAATTGAAACAAACCCCTTTCTCGCACTGGCCTGTGAGCTAAATTACGTATGCGGGGATGGAGGCGACTTGACATTTCCGCATCATTTTACATGCCAATAACATGGTACCCAGCTGTGTAGCGGGATCACTGATGGTTTTTATCATGAAGCCGTGAGTATTCCGCTCCACATGGTTTTTTTGTCATACATATTCAATAGTTTCCCCTTCATACTTCTTTCCAACACGCTCGAGAGGGTTCGTCCCCTCCATAGGAAGACCAATGATTTGATGGATGCATCAATAGGGATTTGATCCTTGATCCAAAAACACCCATCATGGACCAGTGCAAGCAACTGACACACCAGATGGTCCGTGACATTGTAATTACCGAAATGCATCATCCTGAGCAGGTTGAGGAGCTCGGACACCGCCACTCCACGTACCCAGCTTACGGGGAAAATTTTGATCCCATCATCCTCCTAGACTTGTTCCAGATATAACGCAGGTGCCAATTTGGGGAAGGCCTCCGAATTGGCCAAGTCATGATCATCAGATTTGATCTCATGGAGCTTTCTGAAAGGTTCACCAATAACGGGGACCTCGCCTGGGGTCAGTGGCATCTGCAAGTAGGTGATCAGACCGTTGAGATTCTTTAGCATGCACATTGAGGGCTTGCGCGGCCAAACGAAAGGAGGTAACCAATTGATGGGCTCTATGGCTTGAACCTCTTCTTGCGCAACCCATGCTTGGGGCATCATTCGCGGGGAAGTATGAGGCTTCCCTCCAGCCCATTTCGTGGGTTTTGGGGGCTTTCCTGAGCCCTGTGCTTTTCCTTCCCCTTCTTCATGAGTGGGGTGGAGAAAAATTCTTCAGCTTCAAACTCAATCTCCACCCCTTCCTCAGTGCCTTGTTCTACCAAGATTATTGGTTCCAAGGGTTTAGCAGGATTCGTAGCCATCATCCTGGAGTGAAAGACAAACTTGGGATTTCTATTGTTAGAGGGAGAAGGTTGCTCATACATGAAAGAGGTCCTAATAGGCACAGAAATTCTTACAACACAAATTCGTCAAGGACAAACATGCCAAGTACGAGCTATTCAAGCAATACAGAACCCTTGTCTGACCTATCCTACCCTTTTCATAGCTTTGGTGGGCACCCAAAAGTAGGGTAAACTTTACCTGGAACTTACCATCAAGTAAACGGTAAAAAACCTCCAGTAATCGTCTCATTAATTGCCGACAGCCCGCTCCATCCAATGGTAATTTTTCCTTTTTACCTGATTTGACTGTTCCAATGGCTATTTTTCACACCCTCGGTGTGCTCAGTGTACCCCTGTGCTCCCAGTGCACCCCTATGCTTTGAGCATACCTCCTGTGCTCCTAGCGCACCTGTTGCGTTCTGAGTCTATTCCTTCTAAATTTATTTCCACGTCTCTGACACACTTCCCTAGGCTTCCAATCCTGCGGCTTTCTCCCGCGCGGAGCATGGTAACTATTGCACTTACCTTCCTTGGTGGGGCTAGCCCACTTCATACACCTACTTCAGCCATATAGTCATTTGATCCAATATGGTTTTAGCTGACTACCATTGATGTAGCCGGGTAGCATATCACCACACAGGTTTGCTAATCGCACAGCTCCGCCATCCGTGATTTCCTTAACTGTATAGGGCCCAAGCCAGTGCTGTCGGAACTTCCCTGGGTGTTTCGCAAACTAACTATCATATAGCAGGACTAAGTCATCCTCCGCAAAGGTTTTTTGATGAATATGTTGATCGTGCAATGCCTTATCGCGTGCCTTCTGTACCTACTGATGGTAATTGGCGATGAAATGGTCTTCCTCCAAAGCCACAGGCTGTGTTAACCGCTCCTCCATAATATCGGACTATGCCATGTTTGTGAGGGCTACGATACACAGACTAGGAACAATATATTCCATGGGCATAACGGCCTCCTTACCATAAACCATCCTAAACGGTGTTTTCCCTGTCAACTTTTTGCAGCTGGTTTGATAAGCCCATAGAACAAACGGAATGAGTACGTCCCAGTCGCTGCGATCGGTGTTATAGACCTTAGTCAGTGCATGCTCCAAGAAATTATCAAAAGCTTTGACTGTGCCATTTTCCTTAGGATGATACAGAGTGATTAACACATGATGGATCCAAAATTATTTCTTCAAGGCCTATATGGTTTCATTGACAAAGTGCGTACCTCTATCGCTCATCAGGATTTTTTGCCATCCAAATTTGGTCAGAATCTGCTCAGAGATGAAGTGCGCAGCAGTATCTATAGTGAAATCCTTCATTTCTTGTGCCTCGGCCCACCTAGTCACATAATCAGTAGCAATTATAATGTAATGCGCATTTGTCTTCTTTCCGAGAGGGGTTGATAGGTCCTACGAAATGGATGGCCCACTTGTCAAATTCTTGCAGGGCCATTTGTGGTTGGAGGGGCATTTCATCTCTGTGGGATAGCCTTCTGGTGCGTTGGCATGTATCGCAAGCCTTACAATAGTCGTGAGAGTCACTATGCAAGGTAGGCCACCATAATCTAGCTCTTAAGACCTTCCGCGCTATGGTGTTTCCTGCGTAGTGACCTCCTGCCACCCCATCATGGGCTTTCGCCAAGATAGCATGCCGCTCATGTTCCAAAATGTACCTTTGCAACACTTCATCTGCTCCAATCTTATAGATATGACCTATGATGATGGTAAAATCCACAGCGCGTGTTACCAATTCTTTATTCTGCTACACCGAATACCTCGCGGGTGCCATGCCTGTAGTCAAGAACTGAAGAATGTCGGAGAAGTGCGCATCGACTACCTCAATAGAAAACAGAGGCGCATCTGGAAATCCTTCCTCCAGGTTATTTGGTTGCTCACCAGTCTCAATTCAGGACAAGTGATCGGGCCCAGCATTCAACCTCCCTGGTTTGAAAATGATTTCAAAGTTGTACTCCTGGAACAACAGAAGCCATCAACATATTTCCCCCCCCAACACAGGCTTATTCACCAAATACTTCAAAGCTGAATGATCTGTAAACATTTTGAAGTGTCCCCCTAATAGGTAATGTTGATACTTTTGTAATGCATAGACCATCACCAATCCCTCCCGCTCCATGGTCGCATAGTTGCGCTCTGCACCCGAGAGTTTTTGACTAGCGAATGCAATTGGGCGATCAATGTCTCCCTCACTAGGTTGTGTAAGGACCGCTCCTAGGGTGATTCCGGAAGCATCAACGTGGACATGAAATACCTTCACCCAATCAGGGAAAATAAGGATACATGCAGAGATCATCTTTTCCTTGAGGAGCTCAAAGCTCTTTTGACACTCGTCATCCCAAAATAATGAAACATCCTTCTTAAGCAATTTTTCCAGAGGGGTTGTGATCAGTGCGTATCCCTGAATCAACTTTCTGTAATAGCCCGTATGTCCGAGGATCGAACGCAACTGCTTCTCAGTCATAGGGACTGTCAGATTGATGATCACGACAACTTTTGTAGGGTTCACCATTATCCCTTGTCGATAAACTATATGTTCGAGCAAGATTCTGAAGGGCACACAGAAGATACATTTCTTGATATTCAGGGAAATTTGGTGCTTCCGACAGGCATCCAACATCATGGGCAGGTTCGAAACATGCGTCTTTACTAAGCCAAAGACATTCCAATCATTAAAGTATACCTCCAGAAATTTATGAATGAACTCTTTGAAGACGACGACAACTACCCGTGAGAATATGGCAGGAGCATTTTTAAGCCTAAAAGGCATGATAGTATACTGAAAGGATCCCCATTCAATAAAAAATGTAGTTTTCTGCGATCTTCGGGTGAAATTATGATCTGATGGTACCCAGAGAACCCATCGGTGAAGGAATACGCCTCCTGGCCTCCTACGCTATCTAGGATCTCATCGGAGAATGGTGTAGGAAACGGATCATGTACGCATGCATCCTTCAACTTTAGAAAATCTATGCAGATGTGGATTTCCCCCTTCGTCTTATTTTCCTGAACCACCATAGGACTCACCCAGTCTAACTATCCGATCAGTTCGATGATACCTGCAGCGAGAATTTTATCAATTTCTTCCCTAACCTTCTGCTTATACTTAGGGTTCAGTCGATAAGGGCGCTGCTTTATAGGGCGTGCATCTGGTTTTAGAGTGATGCGTATAACCCCTAAGTCCCCCGTGATCCCCTTAAGCTCCAAAAACTTTGTCGAAAATAAGTCTTGATACTCTGTGAGTAGTTCTGCAATCTTGCCTACTGTCTCTTCATCCCAGTAGTCCCCAATTTTGGCCAACTTGGGTTGCTCTTCGGTACCAATGTTAACTTCTCACAACTTCAGAGGCTTCATAACATCCATAGTGTGTAACATAGGTCCTGCAACTGCGCATTCCCCCTCTGATTCTGGGATCGAGACATTGATCGGATCTTCATCACACTCTTCTATGGTGATATTGTGAAAGTTGACAATATCCTGCATCTGTGTTTCTCATCTAGGTACTTCGCATGTTGCGTAGGGGTTGGATTCACCAAATACAAAGGTATCGATATCCTGCCAAGCTTCATCAAGCGCCTCTGATCCTCCTGTTAACCCGAATGTCCCCAAAAATTTGTCCTTTAAGGTTTCCCACTGGCAGGTGCATTGATGTAGCTCTGCATCTAAGTACCATGCGGTGGGAATTGGTCCCAAGGCATGAATAAACAAGTGAACCCATTCTTCTGTAGCACGATCCCACGACTTCTTGTTACACTAAAAATTTTCACCATGACATTTAGCTATCTATATGGGTTCATCATTACCTATATTGTGCTCCCTTAGAGGTCCAAAACCATAAAGTTCCTAAACCAAGTCTTGGAATTGGAGAAAAACTCATTAAAACACTAAACAGCCTAACTCCAAACTTTTCCTAGTTCTTACCTGTGGTACCACGGTTTCTTGCTCTATAACCTACGGCACATCTCGTATGTTCTGCTTATTAAAATTACGGACCCCCGTAAAAGGTAAAATAAAAGAAAAGGTAAGTTCTAGAAGCCCAACTAGTCGAATATTCTCCCAGCTAGAGGCTTCTAGAAGTATTATCAGGTCGAGCTTCTCCCTTTCATTCATGAACCTCTATCCCTTCATTAATGGAGATTATCCCTTGGTATTTGGAGCTAAAATCCCTTTATGAGAGGACTTTATCCCCCTCTTTATGGAACTAAAACCTCCTTCATTATCCTATAGATTGAACTCATATTTCAGTCTCAAGGGTACTTCCTAACTTATAGAAGATAATTGCTGAAGAAATTATACTCTCTATACTTGGCATCATTGGTATGAGAACAATCACATACTCATATCCATAGTTTCACGCTAGTTCAGAGAGGAGAAGGCTTGTCATACCGAAGGAAAATGACTATTCAAAACCCCGGAAGAACATGTATGACATCAAGGCGACAAGGTTGTAAGGTTACTTCTTATCATACAAGTTAATACAAATGGATTCTATTTTCTCATTAAGTTGTTCATGTATCTCTTTGAGTAATTTAATTCTTGGATTCTTTGATCACTTAGATAGATTATTGTTTCTGGATTATTATATCTTGTAGGTGCTTTTAATCCTTTTTCCTGTCTTTGATTATAGGTCTTACATGTTGAATTGACCTCTTTTGGAGCGACTGGATTGAATATTAGAGCAAGCGTTGGACTTTAGGTAGGAGCATCTCCTCTTACTTAGTTAATTAATAATTCTGAATCATAATGGTCTAGAGAAAATGGTTTACATTTGTTTGTTTGTTTCTAGATATCCTTAGGATACTAGGGAGATCGTTCTTATCCGCAAGAAGGATTTATCCATGTAACAAAGTGTAACAAAATGGTGACTCCACTCGGGAATAGAACTTAGTTTTCCTTTTTGTTTTTTAGTTTGAATTTTAAGAGTCTTCTACTTTTGATTAGTCTAAAACTGGGTTGGGTATATAACTTATCAAAATCCCTAAAAAGAAAAGCTAAATATTACTTTTTTCTGTACTTTTCCTTGCCTCTGCGGTTTTCATTTGAAAATAGTGTGGTAGCCTCTGCAGTTTGTAGTTCAGAACAGTGCGGTACCACTCTGTTCTCCATTAGAACCTGTGGACTTGTGGAAAATTTTTGAAAAAATTAAGATTCTCTTTTTAGGATCTAGATCCCATGATTCTCTGTGTTTGCCCCAATTTATCTTAATTGTCAAATCTTATGTGTCAATTTCTTTTCAGCAACTTTTACAGTCTCATCAATCTCTATTAAGTTAATTGGGTGCTTTGAGTCTCTTTTTTGAGAAATTCTTAATTTTATTTCCTTTGGTTATTACTTTGAGGTTTGTCTCAATCTCTTAACAATTTTGCATCTTTTTTCTTTTGTTTTTGCAAAAAAAATTCCCCCTCATCCGTCGGGGGGGGCGCTAAATTTTGTCTGAGTGTTGATCGCCTTTGAGTGTTTTTATTTTTTACCTTTGGAAATCTCACCCAATTTTCTTTACTTACACTTGATTGGTTCTTTATATTACATTAGAATCATCTCGTGTTTGAGAATTCTCTTGCATAGATCACATTTTCATAATTAGAATTCTAATTTTCAGAATATGAATGAAAAATGTGCATAGATTACATTTGCATACTTTTCAAGTGAATTGTGAATAAATTACAACTACATAGTTCACATTTTGAAAAATCAACGGTAGATTTAGATCAATTTCTTTGATTTGATTTACATGTTTTTATGCTTGTTTTAAAAACATAAAAATAAAATTTGGAATTGATTAGCATTATTTTTTCTTGATGAAATTAGTGCATTAGAGAATTTGTTATATTTTCTCTTATTTATCAATTCTTGCATTGTTGGAAGTGAATGAAACCTCTTTCCTTACTTTAATTAGGATTCATCGAATTAAAAATATTACATTATCATATTCGATTGCATTCATTTTTGGGCCAGGTCATAACACCATTGGTTTCATCTCCATTTACCCTTTGAGTAATAATAGCCAAATAACACAGCGCTTAATTAAAATTCATCTAGAAATTTTTACATTTTCTAGGGATCTTTTCACCAATCTAGCTTAGGCTAGTGCTTTGGAATAGGTTGTAGTTAACTTTCCAAAGCAACTAAACAAACAAGTAGCATCTTGCGGTAAGGAAAAATTCCAATTGTTGTAATTGTGCTCTGGGAAGCTCTTCTTAAAAGAGTCAAGCACAAGATCATGTCGGAACAAGTGAGGTAATCGTACCTATCTCATTGGGAAAGATAACAGATGTGCACGTACTAAAAATGGTAAACCTCAGATATACCATTGTCAAGGAGCCTGGGGTCACTTGTTGGTAAACCTTGGATTATATCAAGGAGCCTTAAAGGGGATCAAGCTTGTTACTCTGCCCTTGCGTGTATATCGGATCGTAGGCTGTTCCCCCAGGTATAATTGTCTTAGTTGGTGACCTTAGTGACCACAATCTTTAGGATTTTTCCCCAAGGTGACGGTGGAGGGAAGGTCCCACTATATCTAGAATAGACGTTGGCTAGACTCACTTGTACTTTCCAGAGGTTACTCTTCACTTCGAGATGGCATAGTGGAGGTACTTGCACCAGACTGTTTCATTAAGCAGGTTTTCAGGGTAACTATTCTAACTGCTATTTTTTCACATAAATCTCTGTGACGTTGGATTTCATCACCAACTAGTGATTTCGCTGTGAAAACAATTGTTTATGTGTGGTTTGACTCCTATATTTGATAACGCGTGTTCATTTGTTTGTTTTACCTTTTTAGAGACCTTAGGTGTGGATTGTGAATTTGAATTGTTAATAAAATTCACTGAAGTTGAATCTAATGGCAACATTTCTGGAATTTACCAACCAAGGAACTCCTCTTAACGAGAATCCTAGTAATTTTCCTTGCTTTGGAAATGTTGGTCCTCCTTATATGGCTACATTTTCATTACCTGGATTTACAATAGGTTTACCGGTATGGTTATTTTCAACTTCGTTGGTCTCGAATACTCAAATTGTTCCACCTCAACTAGATGCTTCACCTCAACAGAGTTCACCATCTCAACATCATCAACCTCCTGTTGACCCTTTACCTTCTTCGCCAAACATGTCTTCCTCCCTTTCTTCCTCTTCACTTGGTAAAAGCCTTGACGCTAGTAACCTGGTGTTGACCGAATAAATCAATTTTGCGGACAAGATTTATCTCCCTAGTACCAAAAGGTAATCTAGTAACAAACAGCGAAATAAACCTATCTTTCTCTAGACATATGCGATTTACAAAAGAATACTATAAAGGTGTTAAGGTCTTACTATAGATCCAATATTTGTTCGAAGTAGTTGTCCCTCGATCGCTTGAGGGAGTTATATTTAAAGACCTGCAATCACAAACAAGCAAACATTAAATAGCACTTGTATAGTAAATATTATAAATCATGCCTATCATGGTGATCAAGGAATCCATGAAATAAATAGTTAATTAACAGCTTATTGAAAAAAATGAATTCATTTGTATTAACTTTGAATAAATAAAACCTTACAACCTTAGCCTTGATGTTGAACAGGCCTTCCCGGGGTCCGAAGCAGGAATATCCTCTACTATAACAAGCCTTGCACTCTTCCAACTGAGATAGATAGAGGTATGTGATCTCTCCTCACAAAAATCTCATTTAAATGAGTCTGAATCCCAACAGCACTTAACCTTAAATAATTCTAAAGCTTGAACCCCCTTGAGGCTACCCAATGCCCCTTTTTATAGTGCAAAAGAGGAGGTTTCAATTCCAACTATGAAGGGATAGAATCCTCCTTCAAAGGGATAAGCTCCTCACATCAAGGGGTTAGCTCCCTAAGGTAAGGGATACATGAACCTCAAAAGAGTATTTTTTCCACCGTAAGATTCCTTCCAGAGGCTTTTATAATTTACTAAAAGTGAGATTTTTGAGTTTACTTGCGCCTTTTTAATATTTTACAAGGGTCCGCACTCATAACACAGAGAAAGTGCGTTCAGGTATGAAGGAGTCATGAACATTAGGTGCGGGACCGCAGGCAAGACAAAGAGAAAGTGCGATACCAGAGTTTAGGAGATTTTTGAGAACTTTTCTTCAAGGCTTGAAATGAGGAACTGATGTGTTAGACTTGCAAAGGAGGAAGTATGAGTGATAATGAGCTCATACAAATAGCAGAATGTCAATATGACCATTTTCAGTGCAACAGATTTCCCCCTAAACTGCAAAGTCTGGAATAAATGAAGATGAAGTTTGTCATATATGAAGAGTGCAGTACTTTATCATTTCAAGGATCATCCTGTGGACACCCCAGTCGGAACCTGTAAAAACATTCAATGCAAAATATATATATGTAGACATATCATCGCTGAGGTAGACATTCCCATACTCAGATCAAAACTAACTAGAAACTGATTTAAATTGTTTTGATACAGGAATGATTTTGAACACATCAACAGTATAGACATGTGTAGACACAGTATGGACACAGCCATCTTTTTATGAATAGTCCACTTTATAAATGATAACGAAATTCCTCACAGCCTGGATGGTAGAAACTAGATCCAGGGTCTTGATTTCTGCTTCTTGAACTAGTACGATTCTATCCATGTGAATGAATGTGTCGAAGTCGAACATGGTATAAACCACTTGATTACCATTCAACGATGTAGACTGTTAACAAGTGTGAGAGTAACCACCAGTAATGTCAATGGCCCTCAAAGTACTCAATACGATCCATGAAATGTGAATGAATGAGATGAAGTCGAACATGTCACGAAATCATTCGATCGAAGGTCAATGATGCAACCTATCATCGAAAGCGAGAAACCTGCCATTAAGGCATGCAGATTTCAAGGTACTGACGATTTCTAGATCAACTTCCTAGATAATGAGCTGCCATCGATAGGAAGTGATCCGTCATAGGCAAGCCCACAACACAAAATCATAGATCAAGTTTTGAAGAAATATATTAGCAAGGATTGACTTAGGGATGGTCAAAATGGATGACAGATATTTTTCAGATGAATGGTTTATTTGAACTGTCCTCTTAAACACATAACGACACTATAGATGTTTTGGTGACAATTGACCCAAAGCTAATACCCAGAAACCGGCTGAAGACTTTCAATATGGTTTGATTAACTATTACGCAAAGGATTTCCCAACCTAGGTGAACAAAAGTGTCGTGTTCAAGAGTGGTTAACGGCTTTTTGAATAATTAAAATACAACAAACAAGTTCATTTTTCTCTCTTTTCCCCCACCATTTCTGGCAAGTACCTCTTTATTTTTGACAAGCTTGAGGAGGATAACATTTGCTTGTTTATAAGCTCATCCTTCAGATGAGTCCAACTTGGTTCAAGATTCGAACCCTAAGAAGGAGTGGTTCATTCCTATTTTGAAATTGAACAGGTCCTTTACTGTTAAATTTTAACGAGTCCAGTATAGGAGAAACTCGGTGTTTTTTCAATTTTAGGGAGTCAGAAGAAAAAACTTAAGAAGATTCCATGGGGGTACTTTTTCGTAAATTTAGTCTCTCGAGCCCGAAAAAGGATAAAATAATGCAGGAGAGAAATCTATTGATCGTAATTAATCAACGTATATCTTTTTCGTAAATAGTCCATTTCAGTCCATAAAAGGGGTAAACTTATACTGAAAGGACGATCATTCATTTATTTTAACGAGTTCGAATAATCAAGTGCTCGGAAATATTTTCAATTTTCGAGAGTCTGAAAAGAGCTTAAAAGAGGACTCCAATTTTTCGCCATTCGTAAATTTTTGAAAGAGTCCGAAAAAGTGATAAAAGTATGCTCTTTGTTGAAAAACAATCAATTTTCCCGAAAAAATCCAATTTTTTGCACAAAAACTCGAAACATTACACATACTTGTTTAATATAAATAAAAATGTTTTCAAAATAACCTTTTTAAAGTGAAAAATAAACAAATTAAAAATTCATTTATTCAAAAAAACTTATAAAAAGGACTTTTCTAACTTCATTTTTACCATTTGAGTTCAGAGTGAAAAGTGAGAGCTTTTGGGTAAAAAAGTTCCTACGAAGATTTTGGAAAATATGTCCAGCGAAATCGAGAACTGTCAGCTCCAGGTAATCCATGACCTCCTTATCTTGAATTTCATCTGTTTACATTTCGTTTTTAGACTTTAGATTTCATTTTTTAAGCAAAAATAGGTTGAAAAAATCGCCAGCGGGGTCTGCAGGTGCAACACGCGGGCCCTGCGGACCCCGACTTTTTTCTACATAGAAAAAATTCATGGGTCCACACCTGTTCCACAGCACCCATGTGTACCTATGCACTGTGTATGAGCTTATGGTGCAGACCCCGCGCAATGAAATTTCAAACTTATTTTTCTCAATTTCCGCCAAAAAATTTTCAAAAAATCTTGTTCTAATATGTCTTTTTATGCATTGTAGGACATACAAGATGCTTGTTTGGAGAGAACGCGAGCATGAAGACGTATATTATGCCACAATGAATCATTTTCCTACAATGCAGGCATTGAGAGCATGCGGTTTGTATAAATTATGGGCCATTCAGGGCATGAGGGCACAGGTAGACCTCCTGACGTGGCTCGTGAACAGATGGAATGTACAGGACTAGTGTTTTGTTATTGGCGGCCATCGGCTCAAAATTGAGTTGGAGGATATCTATTTTTTGATTGGTTTGTCCAAGAGGGGAGAACAAATTTCTTTGTTTGGGACTAGGCCAGGTGGCCAGTCTATCTCTAGTATTCGACTAGAGTTTTGTGATGATCAGGCAGACCCCCAGGACAAATGGATTGACATAAAAACTATCATCCGTCCCAAGCTTAAATTTATTGCATTTACTGTCACCAGACTGTGTGGGAGTGCAGCGTTGCATGTGGCTATCGATTCCCAGATGCGCATTGCTGTAGACTGTTTTTGAGGCACCATTTTCAACTGGTGCGAAGCTGTGTTGGCCAATGTAAAAGGCCAACTAACCAGAGCAAAGAATGGCAAGCTAAAAAACTTTGGATATGGATCCATTTTAGTCACCTTTTCTCTAGAGAGGATCCCCATGTTAGCTCCGCAGAACATTCCTGTTGATGCTGGTCGACCTCGAGAACCTATGATGGTTCGTTGGGTTGCATTGATGGCCCGTCATGCTGAGGGCATCGAGGTTGTTCGATTTTCTTCTTCATATTTTCATTGGCTAGAACGCAAAAAAAAATTTATAGAGGACTTTCATACGCCGGGATATATTTTCGCAGTGACCGAGAGATGGCTCTCCCAGCAGGGGAACAATGGGATGACTCAGGTAACAATCATTTTCAACAATTTTTAAGTTCTAATTTTTTTTATTTTAATCGTCCCAAAACTAATAATCAAAAGTTTAAATGCAGATGTGGGTCCACGGTGACCAACCCATCTCCAGCCTTATGAGAGGAGGCATCCAGCTGCAGCCGCACTAGCCCCAGAAGGCCAATCAGCAGAGATCCTATCTGATTTAGAGCATCACCTAGAGCGCCTGACTCTAGACATTCCAGAGACTGACATAGATTATATTTTGCTTAGATTACAGAGATATGTGATTGGTTTCCCAGGACATTTTTGGAGGTTCCTGTGTAGGGTGGCCCGGGCAGTGGTCTCTTATCGTGATCATCATCAGGGATAGGATGATCGTTTTGTAGACTCATATTTTTTGACCTTTTGTATTATCATTTTTGTCGATCATAAGGTGTTTTTCAACCTATGATTAAAGACGATGTATATTTTGAAACAAACTTCTATGCTATGATATATCACTATTACCGGCTATCTATGTACATGTTATCGAATGTTGTTTAATTTATTTTTTTGGTTATTGCAAATGTCTATTTATCATACTGGTAGCAACTACATCTGCTAATGTATTTAAATGTCTTGGAATATGTTGATATTCAATGTAATCAAATTCATGTTCCAAGAGACGAACTTTTAAAAATAATCGTAATAACACTAGATTTCTAATGGCATAAACCCTATTAAGCTATAATACAACAAGTTCAGAATCCAACCTAACAATCAAACTCTGAATTCCAAACGATATGGATTCAGATAATAACTCAATCACTGCACTATACTCTGCAATGTTATTCATTGTTTGATCGAGGCTTACCCCATGCATGGATACTAACTCATCAAAGGGTGAATAGATAACCCAAGCTGCAGAAGAAATGTTTCGTGTACTATGACAAGCACCATCAGCAAAACCAATGTAGGTTTGAAGAGGCGTCGACATCTACAATATCAAGAGTAAAACTCAGATAAGCAGGAATAGTGATAAGAACACACTCTAAACTAGACATGCTTTTATAATCTAAGACACACCAATAGTAAATAATCTAAGCTAATTAAAAATATCCACACCAAGTTTAAGCATAATATCTCTTCAAATAAAGCCCATTTCTGGGTTTATCTACAGGGACACCGTCGAAATCTATCAGCGCATAGGCCCCTTTTGTCAGCTTTCCCTTAACAATGAAAGGACCATGCCACATAGGCACAAATTTTCCAGCCCCTAGCTTATCATTGGCTTGATCGTACACTAAAACTAGGTCTCCTCCTGAAAAATTATGAGGTGTAACATTTCTATCGTACTGAGCCTTTATTCGTTTGACATGAGCCTCATTTGCTAATGCAGCATTTCGTCAATTCTCATCTAGCTGAGCCAAGTACAAAAAATGCTTCTCCTCTTCAGACGTAGCTGGGAGTAATTCTATGGCTAATTTCAATGACGGAATTTCGTATTCAATCAGCAACACAGCTTCCAAACCGTAAACCAGTTGAAAGGGAGTGAAACCAGTTGATGTTTTTACTGAGGTCCGATATGCCCAAAGTGCTTAAAATAACATGGAATGCCAATTCGACTTATGAATACAAATAATTTGTTTGATCATAGTGACTAAAACTTTATTGATAGCTCAACCAGACCATTAGCCTACGGGTAATATGGAGTAGAACTATCGTGGCGCAGGCCAAGTTGATCTGTCAGTTTAGTCATCACGATATTTCAAAAATGACTTCCATGATCTGTAATTATGGCTTAAGGAACACCGAATCTAGCAATTATATGATTGAACACGAAATTTGCAACAGTCTTGTCGTCTGCCGAAAATGTAGGCATCGCCTCGGCCCATTTAGTAAAATAATCTACCGTTGGGATAATATATGCATGCCCCCCGTCCGAGTGAGGGTTACATGTAATAAATTCAATACTCCATTTTGAGAAAGGACCGACAGCAATTATAGGGTGAAGAGGAGCAGGTGGTGTACACATTTTACGATCAAATACCTGACAATTGTGGCATTTCTGGACTGCATAGATACAATCTTTGAATAACGACGGCCAGAAATAACCAACGCACAATATATTTTGGGCTGTGGCATACCCAGACATATGACCGCCACATGCTCCAGAATGACAGTCATTTAGAACCTTCTCAGCTTCTTCATGAGTAATACAGCGTCGGAAAACATAATCCGCTTCGCAATGATAGAGTGTATCACCAATAATATTGTATTGTTGGGATTGGAAACGTATTTTCCGTCGCTGAGATCGTGAAATTCCAGGCCGAAAAGATTGGGCTTGGAGATAAACAATAATATCCCCATACCAAGGATCGAAAGTACTGATAAGAAACAAGTATTCGTCCGCAATGGGCTGCTCCGCCACAGTTTCAGTATTAGTAGAGGGGAAATCACACATCAGTTCGACAAAAACCAAAGATTTTTTTGCCTTGGATTTTTCAAATTCCAAGTCAAATTCTTGTAGGGTAACTATCCATTTGGAATACTTGCCCCCAAGAAATTGTTTGGTCAAGATGTACATCATAGGGTTACAGTCAGAAATTATTGTGGTTTTGCGTAATAAGATGTAGTGACGAAATCTTTGGACAACTTGAACAACTGTCAAGGCCAATTTCTCCACATGTGTGTATTTGATCTCAGTCGGATGCAGATTTTGACTAAGATAATAAATCACATGTTCATTGTTGAATTCATCTTCCTGAACTAAAACCATCCCAATGGTGGAATGAGAGGGGGTGAGGTACAAAAAATAGTCCTGGTTGTAATTGGGAGGACGCAGTAATGGTGCATGGGTCAACGCGTGTTTGAGTGCATCAAAAGATCAATTAGTGATCTCATCCCAAAATAATGGAACATTCTGTTTTAACAACATGGTAAAACCTTTTGTTAACTCGGCATAGTTAGGAATGAACCGACGTAAAAAGTTTGCTTTCCCCTGCAAACTTTGGAGTTGGCGCAGAGTCGAAGGAGGAGGTAGATTGACAATAGCTTCGACCTTCGACGGATCAACACGAATGTCGGCTTTCGAAACAATAAATCCTAATAAGCGACCTGATTCTACATAGAAAACACATTTGTGTGGATTTAGCCGAATTCAATAATGCATACATCTCATAAAGATAGCTCGTAAATGAGTGAGATGGTCGGCCCTACGCGATGAATGAGCAGGTAAATCATCGAGATAAGGCTACACAATGTGCTTAATGTCATGAAATTCATAGGACATAGCCCTTTGAAAAGTTGCCCTAGCATTCTTCAATCCAAAAGGTAGTTTGCAATAAGCAAATGTTCCCCACGGACAAATGAAAGTTGTTTTAGGCTAATCAGCAGGGAGTATGCTTATTTGATTGTAACCGGAAAAACCATCCATAAAGGAAAACATTTCACTGTCGGCACAATCGTCAATTATTTGATCGATATAGGGGGTTGGATAATTGTCTTTAGGACAAGCTCAATTAATATCCCTATAGTCGATACATACTCTTATCGTTCCTTGTTTTTTGTTAACAGGAACAATATCTGATACCCAATCGATTAAAGGAATTGGATAAATGAAACCTGCACGAAGTAATTTCTCAACTTCGGCTTTGATAGCAGTAGATTTTCTTGGATGTATCTGAAGTAGGTGTTAACAGACAGGTTTCGCATCCGGGTAAGTCTTGATTTCATGGACAACAATTGATGGATCGATTCCTAGCATTTCCTCATATGACCAAGCAAAGATGTCACAAAATTCTTGAAATAGGGCTTTATAAGATTAGAGTTCATCGTCTGTACAGTAAGCACCTATATGAATGTTTTCAATTATTCCAGGTTTAACTGAAATGTCAATAGGAATTGTTCGAGAGATATTTTCCAAATTTAACTCAGAATCAAGATTTTGCAATGGATTCTGTGGTTCTTTGACATATTCAGCAGTAAAAATAGAAGCGAAATCATTTTCAAAATGACCCATCTCAGGTAAAAACGAAGATCGATGATGTAGATCTTCCCATGGTAAATCGTCAAAAGACAAAAGTTCACGAATCTGCTCATTAGTATGAACAAGATCGGGAAATGTCATTGTGGCTGAGCTAGATATAGAAAGTGATTCCTCATGGATCCAATTCATTGGATCAGTTTTGGTTGAAGAAGGATCGGAAAGTGACTGCACAGCCTGATATGCAATTTCAAAGGGATTCAAAGGCATCGCGCCATCAAATGAATCCAACTCGGAATCGGAAGGTACGATCCAAGGATCATCAAACATAATAGTATTCGATGAAATCATATGAATATTTGCAATAGGAGGTGATACGTTAGGAGGAGGAAAGGAAAAAGTTCCTAATAAACCAAAATCTTTAATCAAACCTACCCCAACATCCTTATAAGGGATAGTCGTTTTACCGACATGCTGGATAGTTTCTGTAGAGGCTGGATCGGATGAGAAATAAGTCAATTGGTCTATTGTAACAATCTTTCCTTGATGTGGAAACTTGATAAGCTGAAAGACCGATGAAACAACAACAGTCATAGCATAAGACCAACTACGACCCAAAAGAAGGTTGTAATCTAGAGGGGCATCAACCACTTCCACATCTAGATTTATAGTTTTTCCTTCGACCCCTATAGGTAAATCCTGCAAATACTGAAAGGATGGAACCCTCGGCCATCAAAAGCCTTTAGAATTGTCGGAGACTGATTGAGTGTAGGAGAACCAAGCGATTTCCAACACTGGATCGACATAATACACGTAGAAGCCCCTTCATCAATCACAATCCGAAAGATCGGTCTGCTTTTTACTAATACTGGAATCTGGAAAGCCATTTGATGAGGTAGGCGAGGTGCACTATTCTATAAATCGAAGATTATAAGGTTCGAATCCTGAATATCGACAGCTCCTATAGCAGACAAAAGTAATTTACGATGTGCTGGGCATGATTGCAGCACTTCCAAAGCCGACATTGCTGAAGGGGAAATAGCTAAGTCCTCAACAATTTTGTAATTCTGAGCAGCTCTCGCATGTGGATTGAAAGTTGATTTATGAAGTACACATTTAGCAGGTGGTTTGATTACTAATTTTGGATTGGGTTTCTCGATCTGTAGCGGATCAGAAATAGGAGGAGGTGTAGTTGATTTGTTTGAATTAGAAGATTATGCTTCTTTACCACCAACAGGACTTTTACTACCATAATCTTGCGATCACGTCGCAATCCTGACATGAGACATCATCACAATAGGTTCTTCTGAGGCATTCGAGGTGGAACCAATCATCTCACTGTCTTGAGTGGGAAAAGGATCCTTCAAGACAGCAGGCTGTTGAAAACCTTTACGAATTTTGAAACCTCTGCTCGATGTGGGCATTCTTTAGTAAAATGATCCTCATCGCAAATGAAACAAGGATAGCGAGGCTTGCTTTTTTCGTCATTAGATTCAGTTTTATCTATCTTCTCTTTTGAATTTTGTTTGTTTTTATTCTTCCCCTTCTTTTTACCGCCATATTTAGATTTGGACGTAGATGTCTCTAAGACATGAATTTCGGAAGAAATTTCAGCAGAAGACTCTCCTTTCGGGGAATCAGGTAAAGTTATTATAGGAGAAAAATTCTTTGAAGATTTCTTCTTGCTTTTAGTATTAACTGTACCAATCATACCATCAGTGGCATGAGACCCTGAAGGAGCTGCAGTTATTTGACCTTGTTTTGGAAGATCGGGGATTTTTTCATGTAAAGTACCTGACTGCGTATAGACGAGGTCAAGATACTAAGCTTGAGCAATGACTTGCTCCTCAGTAACAAATCCTGCCTTAGCTACATCTTCAGTGATTTTGGGTAATAATGATTTAACAAACCATTCCGCCAAAATTTGATCCGGAATGAAAACTTTCACTAAACACCTTCTACGTCGCCATTCGTGAATATGATCAGAAATATATGTGGACGTGGATTGTTTTAGTGAAGTCAATAGTTCCATGCCATTATCGTTTCTGACATGCAACTGAAAATGAGTTAAGAAAGCAGTTGCTAATTGACTGAAATTATTAAAAGAGCCTCGTGGTAACTCAATGTACCATTTGGCGGCAAGACCAATAAGAGTTCGTTGAAAAATACGTAAGCGAATTGAATCATAAATTATCGAATTAGACGCACACCAGAGGTGATAAGTCATAACTTGATTTGACGGATCCTCTCCTGACTTACCCTCGAATTTTGGTATATCACTGGGAAACTTATGCGGCATTGGTGGCCAATACGGATGATATAAAATTGGATCATTCGTAAGGCGTGACAAATCAGGTAAATCCAAAGTTGCAATAAATGGTAACTAACGGTTAGGGTTGCGAAAACCTTGCGTAACAAGAGCAGTTCTAGGAGGAGGATACCCAAGATAACTGGGAATCGGATTTGCATTAGGAATGGTATAACCCCCCGGGAAACTAGGATTAACTGGACCAAATTGTGGTTGTTGAGGCTGTTGATAAGTATAGCCAGGGTACGGTATACTGATAAACTGGGTTTTGTGAAACGGGACCGAATTGATACTGTCCCTGGTACGGTTGATACGTGAATTGCGGTTGACTTGTGACAATCGTACTTGTACCAGCTTGTCCTGTAGGTATCTGGACCGAGGTCTGAACTATAGGTCTTGACTGGGGTACATAAACTTGAGGGATTTGCACGGATGTAGGGATAGAATAAACCGGAGCTACAGATACTCCAGAAACAGGTGTTATAGGTTGAACAGATGTTGCAGTAGCTGCAGCAGTTTGAGGCGGAGTCTGAGGTGTACTAGGCCTAGACTGCTGAATAGAACCAGGTGCAGGGATTTTAATAGTAGGCTGGACAGGTTGCTGGGTTGGACCAGAAACCAAAGGCTATCCAGGTTGAGTAGACAACTGCACATTAGGCTGCATAGTCTATTGAATTTGGGACGGATCCCACACCATGTTCATTCCGGGGTATTGTCACGTAGAAGGTTATACATATGAAGGACCATAGCCTGTTTGAACGCAGGGTTGATAATTAAGTGGTAAATTTCCAACTCCTTGTACAAATGATTGACCAGAAGGCAGTTGCAAACCTTGAGTTGGGTACTGACCTTGAGGTTGATAACCCTGAGGCACATACTGAATCTGGGGTTGATAAGGACTTTGAGGAACATACTGAGTTTGGGGTTGACATTGGGGTATGTGCTATCCTAAAGGTTGATAACCTTGAGGTATGTACTGTCCTTGAGGTTGTTCTCCAAAATAATATTGTCCTACAATTTGTCCTGGGAAAAAGTTACCCTGTAATTGCCCCCCCAGGCGGTAATTGACTACCTTGAGGTTGCCCTCCAGGCGATAACTGACTACCTTGATGTTTCCCCCCAGGTGGTAACTGACCACCTTGAGGTTGCCCCCCAGACAGTAACTGGCCACCTTGAGGTTGAGGATTTGGAATATTACCAGACATCATAAATATTTGCTCTACATTCGACGTTTCAGTTTTAATTCCATTAAGACCAGATGATAATACTTGTTCAATCGGTCGAGGAGCTGCTCCCGAGAAAGTACCAGAAAGAGCCTGATACCCCGAAGGAACAGAAGGACCATTGTGTTAAAATGCTTCCGGGTTTTTGGGAAAACATAGATGACTCTCCTGCCATGATAGATGAAGGATAGTAACCTCTGGGCGTAGGATGAAATGGAATTCGAGGTGGAGAAAAAGCAAGACCCGAGTTTTCTAAAAAAATTGTCAAAGACAGATACCAAGCGTCACTCCTAATAGGGCTGTAGAAAATGGATTCATGCTCCCTAAGATTCAAATACTGAGGCGATTTTGGAGGAGATACCTCTTCGTCTGGACTAGCAAGTTCTTCAATGGAAATAAGGCCAGATGGAAGATCTTCAATAACAATATTTCTTACCCTAGGTGAACTAGGATCGCTAGAAGTTGGAGTAATAAATCCTGAGGATGTTTCCAAAATAGAAGGTTCAGTGTCAGGTTCGGAAATTTCCAGTTCTTCAGCTTGTTCACTGGAAGGATAAATACTACCAGTAACTTCAGAAACTAAAATCGGTTCTTGAATGTGTTCTGTCGTGGGTATTTTATGATCAGGATGAACAACTATAGATGAACTTCCAATTTATTTTGATCTAATTCTACTGCTACTAGATGATACTAGAGCATGCAGCCCTTCAAGCTGACTTGGTGTATACTTAGGGGGATTCCCCTAAAGTCTCCGGGATTGTCTCGGTAATTCTTCCACGATTAAATATTAATCAATCACACGCAAACAAAGAAAATTTCAATAAAAACACCTAAATTCTCTAAAGAAACAAACAGCTGAATCACATGCCTAAAAAATCTAAGAGTTCAAACCACACACAAACAGTAACTTCCCGTACTAAAAACACTAGTTGGTGATGAAATCCAACTTAGTATAAATTTAATACAGAAAGGGCGGTTGGAACAGTTACCCCGACAACCTCCTTAATGAAACAGACTGGCACAAGTTTCTTCACAAAACCATCTCAAGTGAAGAGAACCCCCCAGAGAGTCCAAGTGAGTCTATTCGTCGTCTGCTCCAGGTACAGTGAGATCTTTCCTTCACCGTCACCTTAGGAAATAATCTTAAGCTTATGGACATTAAGGTTACCAATAGTAACAAATACAACTAGGGAAACAGTCTACGATCCGATTCCACACACAAGGTCAGAGTAACAAAGCTCAATTCCCTTGAAGGCTCCTCGACATGGTCAATTCGAGGTTTACCGACAAGTGACCCCAGGCTCCTCGACAATGGTTAATCCGAGGTTTATCGTTTGTAATGTGTGCAGATCTTCTATCTTTCCCAATGAAACATAATTGATTGTCTCAAAGGTTCGGACATGATCTCGTGATTAAATCCTTTAAGAGAAGCTTCCCAGATTGTACCAATTACAATTGGATTTATTTCCTACCACAAGATTTATATACTTGTTTTTTTTTACTATCTTGGAGAGTTAATTACTCCCTACTCCAAGATACTAGCCTAAGCTATATTGGTGATAAGAGCCCTAGAAATAAAAATATTACTAGATCAATTTTAATTAGGCGTTGTTTTTATGGGTTGTTCTTTAAGTCAATAGGTATGGAAATGAAACTTTGATGGTGTGAAGACTCGACTCCTAAAAACACTAAAAAAAAATGCACCTAAAAATGATAATCAATTCGTTTTTCTTTCAATGAAATTCTAGCTAAAGAAAGAGTTCGAGAATGTAATTCTTTTTAAGAGACAATTATTTCTTTGAACATGAAGAATAAATGAAAGAAAATGTTTTTGTCTTTTCAATAAGAACTCAAAACGAGACAAATAATAAATTCTCACAATAAATCCCTTTAACTTTCAAGACTCGAAACTACAAAAAACAACTTCCCTTCAAAAGAGATCTACAAATTCTAAAAAGCACTCAAAACTATGAAAAACTAATTTTGAGATCTACAAACTTTTAAAATCTAATTGAATAAAAGCTTAAATTTTTTTGATAATGTTTTACTTAGTTGTTCAGTAAACTAAGGATTCATTTGTCCAGAATAACAAACAAATCAAAAAACATCTAGATATGTTTCCTTTTGTAAAAATGAAATTCAAAACTTATAACAAAGTTTGTTCAAATATTTTCAAAGAGACAACTAGATCTATTTCTCAAAAAAGGATGGATTTCACAAACAAGTCAGACTCATCAATAAGACAAAAAGGCCAGTGTGATCTGAGGTATTTCAAACTTCCAATCTTTGAGTCACTACAGAGACCAAGTGAAAAGCAATCCAAGTATGCAAAACTTCTAGAAAATCACCCAAAACACAAATATTGTTGGAACTCACTCACAAGAGGCTTTTGACAGGAACAATACAGATCTAGGCAGATACTAGAAACCCTAAATCAAATTAAAGATAAACTGGAAGAAGAAATCTGGATTTTTTCAAAAAATTTAACAGGGTCTGCAGGCCCTAGAAGTAACAAGTGCAGTCCTGCACTAGTTACTCAAGGAAATTGCGAAACTGCCCGCACTGTGTAAGAAAACAAAGTGCGGTCCCTAGAAAAGTTCAAGAAAAACACAAAAGACCTAAAAATTTTTAGAATCAAAGTAAAGCTAAGCTACCCAGGCAAGTATCCATCAATCAAAAACCAGAAAAATCATTTTCTCAAGTCAAAACAAAGGAAAACCAAAAAACAAGAATCCTTCCCCAGTGGAGTCGCCAATTTGTTGACCGGACAAATCAATCTTGCAGACAAGATCGATCTCCCTAGTACCAAAAGGTAATCTAGCAACAAATAGCCAAATAAACCTATCTTTCTCTATACATATGCGATTTACAAAAGAATACTATAAAGGTGTTAAGGTCTTATTGTAGATTCAATGCTTGTTCGAAGTAGTTGTCCCTCGATCGCTTGAAGGAGTTATCTTTAAAGACCTGCAGTCACAAATAAGAAAACATTAAATAGCACCTGTATAGTAAATATTATAAATCATGCCTATCATGGTGATCATGGAATCCATGAAATAAACAGTTAATTAACAGCTTATTGAGAAAAATGAATTCATTTGTATTAACTTTGAATAAAGAAAACCTTACAACCTTAGCCTTGATGTTGAACAGGCCTTCCCGGGATCCGAAGCAGGAATCTCCTCTAATCTGACAAGCCTTGTACTCTTCCAACCGAGATAGATAGAGGTATGTGATCTCTCCTCACAAAAATCTTAGTTAAATGAGTCTGAATCCCAACAGCACTTAACCTCAAATAATTCTAAAGCTTGAACTCCCCTTGAGGCTACCCAATGCCTCTTTTTATAGTGCAAAAGAGGAGGTTTCAGTTCCAACTATGAAGGGATAGAATCCTCCTTCAAAGGGATAAGCTCCTCACATCAAGGGGTTAGCTCCCTAAGGTAAGGGATACATGAACCTCAAAAGAGCGGTTCTACCACCGCAAGATTCCTTCCAAAGGCTTCTAGAATTTACTGAAAGTGAGCTTTTTTATTTTACTTGCACCTTTTTAATCTTTTACAGGGGTCTACACCCATAACACAGAGAAAGTGCGTTCAGGTATGCAGGATTCATGAACATTAGGTGCGGGACTGCAGGCAAGAAAAAGAGAAAGTGTGATACCAGAGTTAAGGAGATTTTTGAGAAATTTTCTCTTATTTTCAAGGCTTGACATGAGGAACTGATGTGTTAGACTTGCAAAGGAGGAAGTATGAGTGATAATGAGCTCATACAAATAGCAGAATGTCAAGATGACAATTTTCAGTGCAACACCTGGTGGCTAAGAAGAAGAAGAAGAAGCAAGATAAGAAAGAAGTCAACCATCCAACCATGGTTGTAAGTGTTGGTAGTGTTGAGGAGACCTCCAACATGCATCACAAACCCAAATACCCTTGCAAGCTTTGTAAGGGTGACCACTTCCTTATCAATTTTCATGGTATTCCAAAGTTCTTGGAAGTATGGTCAGAAAATTTTCATCAACTTACCGTTGATCCATCAACTAGTGATTGTCATGTTCTTGGGAAAAAGGGTAAAGTTAGGTTTCCTTGTAGGTTATGCAAAGGGAGTCATCAAAATCACATTTTCCCTCACATGGATGAAGCCTCAAAATTGTTGGAAAACCTTACTGCTCCACAGCAACAACTTCCAACTAGTTACCGTAAACTTTCTCCCAACCTACCGTCAAATGACGAAGTGATTAATCTAATTCCAAGTACAATCAATCCCACTCTTCCATTGAAGAGTGAAACTGATATCACTCAGGTTGATGATCCATTAGTTGATCAAGTGGTTGAATCAATTTCACATTCGTTCGATCCCACTCTCCATGTAGAGAGTGAAATTCATACCACTCAGGTTCTTTTTGTTACATCAGATTCTTCTATGCCAGGGGGCATTTCACCTATTCCTACAGAACCCCCTCCAAGTCTTGAGGTATTTTCCTTTGATTGGAATAGACTTACAAAACCTCGTCTTCCTTCCTCCATCCCTTTCCAAATAATTATGAAGGCTTGTGGTAATAATGTGCGTCGCACGAATATAGATGAAGGTGCTTCTGTTAGTATTCTATCCTCAACTGCTTGGCAAGCTTTAGGTTCCCCTCAGCTTGTACCTGTTACATAGAATCTGTCAGCTTTTAACTGAACCATTAGTGAACCTTTAGGGATCCTTCCTAAGTTTCCTATTACCTTGGAAGGTAAAATTGTTTGTATTGATCTTATGGTAGTCTGAGGCCCCTTGGATTTCAATTTAATGCTTGGGCGAGACTATTTCTATACAATGAAATTTGTCGTATTGACACTCTTTCGCGTGATGTCTTTCCCTCACAATGGAAACATTGTGACTATTAACTAGCTTTCATTCGTTAGTCATGATTCAACTATCAATAATCCGACACCCCTGAATTTTCCTTATACGGAAGTGGTATCTACCCTGCCACGGGTTAATTATGTGGCAACCAGTCCCATGTTTTTAGTTACCTATGTAAGCGAGCCTCTCACTGTTTGTTCGACTTCCTTTGACTTAGATCTAGTAATTTACATGGTGAACTCTATGGGGGTATTTGAACGTGATGTTCTTATTCCTATTGAGACCCTTAACATGTGTTCCTTCCAGAGAGCTGTTATTCCATCTAATGAAGACCTCTTGGAAGCCATGATCGAGGAGTGTCCCTTGACATGTGTTTATTCCAGTTGGAAGCCATGACGCAGGCTCCTAGGAGGAGAGTTCCTTTTACTATTTCAACCTCGTTAAAAAATGAAACAGGTCCTTACGAGGAGAGTTCCTGTTACTATGTCAACCTAGTTAAAAAAAATTAAACAGGTTTCCATGAGGATAGTTCCTGTTATTGTGTCAAACTCGTTAAAAAATGAATCAGCCAATGAGGATAGTTCTTTTACTGTGTCAACCTCATTAAAAAATGAAACAAGTTCTCTATGAGAATAGTTATTTTCCTGTGTCAAGCTCATTAAAAAATGAAACAAATCCTCTAATTGATTCAAGTCTTTGATTAGATCTCATAAGTGTCGAGTCGAGTCTTTCATATGATCTCATAAATGAACCTTCATTCCATCTAGCTATCTACTTAGTTGAATGATATGAATCTTGGGGGGCATGCGCTCTAGCAAGTTACGCTTGGGGGGCATTGAAAAACCTATCTCAAGCAAAGTTTTCCTACATTTCAAGCTTGTTTAAAAATGGAACCTATCTCAAGCATAGTTTTCCTACATTTCAAGCTTGTGTAAAAATGAAACCTATCTCAAGCATAGTTTTCCTACGTTTCAAGATTGTGTAAAAATAAAACCACTCTCAAGCATAATTTTTCCTATGTTTCAAGATTTTATAAAAATGAAACCTATCTTAAGTCCATTTTGGTTATTATTTTCAAGACTCATTAAACTCATGAAAATCCCGAGATTATTTCGCTATTTTTCATTCTCGTAAAACACATGAAAATGCCGAGTTCTTTCCTTTTTTTCCTGCTCGTAAATTAAATTGAAAGTCAACCAACTAAGTATATTTTTATCACTTTTTCGAACTCATTAAAACTTACGAAAAATTGAAGCCATATGAGTACACTTTTTATCAATTTTTAGAACTCGTTAAAACTTATGAAAAAGCGAAACCATTGAGTATACTTTTATCACTTTTTCGGGCTCTATAAAATTACGAAAAGCAAAACCATGGAGTTCTCTTTTAAGCCATTTTCAGACTCTTTAAACATGAAAAGATTATCAAGTACTTGACTATTCGAACTCGTTAAAGGAAATGAATAATCATCCTTTCAGTATAAGTTTACCCCTTTTCCAGACTGAAATGGAATATTTACGAAAAAGGCATACATTGACTAATCATGGTCAATAGAGTTCTCTCCTACATTATTTTATCCTTTTTTGGGCTTGAGAGACTAAATTTATGAAAAATTACACCCACAGAGTTTTCTTAAGTTTTTTTTCTGACTCCCTAAAACTGAAAAACACTGGGTTTCACCTATACTGGACTCGTTAAAACTTAACAATAAAGGACCTGTCGATTAAAAACAGGAACAAACCAATCCTTCTTAGGGTTCGATTTTAATACTAAGTTGGACTCATCCGAAGGATGAGCTTATACAACAAGCAAATATTATCCTCCTCAAGCTTGTCAAAAATAAAGAGGTACTTGCCAGAAACAGTGGGGGAAAAAGAGAGAAAATGAATCCAATTGTCACACTTTGCTCCAAAAAGTAGTATACCACTCTTGAACACGGCACTTTACACTCATACCTAGGTTGGGAAAATTCTTTGTCTAATAGTTAATTAAACCATATTGAAAGTCTTCAGCCGGTTTCTGGGTATTAGCTTTCAATCAATTGTCACCAAACCATCTGCAGTGTCATTATGTGTTCAAGAGACAGTTCAAATAAACCATTCATTGCAAATATTTGTCTCCATTTGCGTTGACCATCCCTGAGTCAATCCTTGCTAAAATTTCTTCAAAACTTGATCTAATGGTTTCGTGTCATAGGCTTTCCTACGATGGGTCACTTTCTATCGACAACAGCACATCATCTAGAAATTTGATCTAGGACCCTATCAGTGCCCTGGGATCTGCATGCCCTAATGGCAGGTTTCTCGCCTTTGATGACAGGTTGCATCATTTACCTTCGATCGAATGATTTTGTGAAGTGTTCAACTTCAAATCATTCATTCACACTTCATGGATTGTACTAAGTACTTTGAGAGCCATTGTCATTATTGGTGGTTTCTCTCACACTTGTTAACAGTTCACATCATTAACTGGTAATCAAGTAGTTTCTACCATGTTCGACTTCGACACAATCAATCGCATGGATAGAATCATACTAGTTTGGGAAGTGGAAATCAAGACTCTAGATCTAGTTTCTACCATCCAGGCTACGAGGAGTTTTATTATTCATGATACAGTAGACTACTTATGACAGATGGATGCATCCATGTTGTGTCTACCATTGATATAATTCTAAAATCATTTATGTATCAGAACATGTAGTTAGTTTTGATCTGAGTATGGGAATGTCTACGTCGACAATGATATACATATATATGTTTGCATTTAATGTTTTTACAGGTTTCGACAGGTATGTCTATAACCCAATCCTCATAATGATAAAGCACTTCACTCTTCAGAACTACTTTAGACTTCGCGCTTTAGGGGGCAATATGTTACACTAAAATTTGTCACCATGACATTTAGCTGTCTATATGGGTTCATCATTACCTATATTATGCTCCCTTAGAGGTCCAAAACCATAAATTTCCTAAACAAAGTCTTGGAATTGGAGAAAAGCTCATTAAAACCCTAAAAAGCCTAACTCCGCACTTTTCCTAGTTCTTACTTGCGGTACTGCAGTTTCTTGCTCTATAACCTGCGGCACATCCCACACGTTCTGCTTATTAAAATTGCGGACCCACGTAAAAGGTAAAATAAAAGTAAAGGTAAGTTCTAGAAGCCCAACTGGTCAAATATTCTCCCAGATGGAGGCTTCTAGAAGTATTATCAGGTCGAGCTTCGCCCCTTCATTCATGAACCTCTGTCCCTTCATTAATGGAGATTATACCTTGGTATTTGGAGCTAAAATCCCTTTATGAGAGGACTTTATCCCCCTCTTTATGGAACTGAAACCTCCTTCATTCTCCTATAAATTGAACTCATATTTCAGTCTCAAGGGTAATTTTTAACTTATAGAAGAGAATTGCTAAAGAAATTATACTCTCTATGCTTGGCATCATTGGTATGAGAACGATCACATACTCATATCCATAGTTTCATGCTAGTTCAAAGAGGATAAGGCTTGTCATGCCGAAAGAAAATGGTTGTTCAGGACCCCTGAAGAACTTGTATGACATCAAGGCGACAAGGTTGTAAGGTTACTTCTTATCATACAAGTTAATACAAATGGATTCTATTTTCTCATTAAGTTGTTCATGTATCTCTTTGAGTAATTTAATTCTTGTATTCCTTGATCACTGAGATAGATTAGTGTTTCTGGATTATTATATCTTGCAGATGCTTTTAATCCTTTTTCCTGTCTTTGATTGCAGATCTTACATGCTGAATCGACCTCTTTTGGAGCGACTGGATTGAAGATTACAGCAAGTGTTGGACTTTAGGTAGGAGCATCTCCTCTTACTTAGTTAATTAATAATTCTGAATCATAATGGTCTAGAGAAAATGGTTTACACTTGGTTGTTTGTTTCTAGATATCCCTAGGATACTAGGGAGATCGTTCTTGTCTGCAAGAAGGATTTATCCATGTAACACTTCTCCATCCAGGTGAATAAATGTTCACGCGGATCCCCTGGGCCAAGAAATATCTTGACGCGCACGTCGGCTGGAGGCTCAAATTGTAGGA